>JASBWR010000029.1:0-218356 GCA_030039265.1 Naganishia cerealis | reverse complement strand
ATATCAACACTTATGAACCGATCCGGCTGAATCTCAACCCAATGAGGAAGAATCGGAATCGGTTCACTCTTTGGAAATATTTTCGGAAGCTTCCTAAACAGTCTACTCGACTGACTATAAATATGGGCTCATCCCATGATGAAGAATCATCGATTTAACTAATTAGTTAATAGTCATCAATTCTACAAACTTCCACTTCCTAAATTAGAATTACTTAATAATTGATTATGTCAGACCTGGTAGGATTTCAAGATCCGTAAATTCCTGCATATAACACCAACAAAACCTACGATCAATGGTCTTTTATCACCTAAATCCTAGAAGCAGTATACTTGGATATTATGTCTCGAAATTGTTCATTGGCATCACTTGCTTAAAGTATTCAAGAGCTTTAGAGTAATACTGTGAAAAGGTCGGTCATAAGGAATCCTTTGGTGTACCGGTGGACAATTTGTCTCGGTAAAAGCCACACCTTCGTATATATGCAGCCTCTTATCGTTAGGCCGCAGCGTGCGGCTGTATTTGCAACCAAATAGAAAGCTATGCTGTTTAAAACGAGCAGTACGCTGACGAAAAATACAATTACTAAAGATAAACATATCAATTCACTGACTAGCTGCAAATATAAGTACTAAACGATGTAACGGGGAACCTTTGTAGTACTCTGCTTGGCGGTAGACATCGTAAACCCCATAACATGACACAAGCCACCCAATAAGACAAAGTAAGCTATAATTCATACACCATGGATCCTCATATCGAGGGGAATCCTTTACAATGTTTAACCAAAAACCAGTACAGATCACATGAATCGCTATACAACACAACCAGGCATATCCTCCAAACATTTCATCAGCCTGAAGTACTACCCAGCTAAGAAACCATATCATAGTAGTAAAAAGGTACATACCCTGCAACTTTAGCATGTCGCTTTGCTTAGTTTCTTCAGTCAAGATTGCCTTCACAATTTCAAGCATTTTTTCTTCCTTTAGGTCGCTGCGAAACTCGGGTTTTAAGTAAACGTATACAGCAAATAATCTGCCAAACCTAGAGCCGCGAAAGAAAGTGGAAGCCTCTATCGCAGCGTTCAGCGTACCGGTTCTGCTATCTATTATACTTAAGTTCTTATTCTTTCCGTTTCCTTCATTCTCTCAATTTTTCCTTAAACTTTCCGTTCTATTTCTATCTATAGATAGTGGTCACTCGTGCTTGCTTCCCTACTTTAGGACCACTCGTTCGGGCTCCTTCTATAATTTGCTGCCTTGCAGCAAATTCTGGTGACTCAAACGTAGCTTTCAAATGGTTTCTTGTTGCTTCTGTGGTACCTCTGACATACGATTTGGATTTTGACTTCTCAGAAAAGTAAGTACCGAGTTCTTTCGACAGGTCATTTAACTGGTGAAGCGTGTATCCTTTGAACGTTTTGAATACTTCCAACTCAGCAGCTACTTCCTTGAACTTCACTGATTCTGGGTCTTGGCTTCCGCTTCCTCCATGAACAGCTTGAAATAAGTCAAAATAAAATGTCTTCGGCTTCTGTACTTTCTCAATGCTTCGCTTACTTCAACGACTCAATGTAATAATGATCCACCATAAGGTCGGTCACTGTGTTCATATTCCTTTGATGTTTGAATTCTGAAATCAAGCTTGCTTTGAGCCTTGTTTGGCGATCTTTTGCGCTTCTTCGATGACGTGCGACCCTGAGGTGAGTAACCTTCTGATTTACTATCATCTGAATCACAATCATCAGAATCGCTCTCATCTGTTAAAGAATCTTCTGTTATCAATTCGTTAAACGGAATATTTCGACCTTCAAATGACTTCATGAATTTGTAGCATCGTTCTGAAAAAGCCTTGTTTCTTTCCTTGCCTTCCTTGCCGACTTTCTGTCTCTCCTTGCCGCCTTCCTATCATTATGCGCCAGCTTGATTTGAATCTCCATCAACTTGCTAACTTCCTCGCCCATTCCCTTATCCAACCTTCCTTCCATCTTTTCTTCGATCTTCTCTTCCATCTTCTCTTCCATTTTCTCTAGTGCCCTCGAAGTTCCAAGGATCCCTGGTTATTCAATGCAATAGCTTCAGAGTTCACATTCCTCGTAGCTATATTGTTTACAGACTGCATGAGGTACCTCATATTCTGGGTGGAATATTGATTTTGGGTAGCAGGTACTACTGGCGTACTTTCAATGTTGGTGAGGTGCTCATTCAACTCTTTTTCAAACTTAGAAAACATCTCATTATCAGTAATTCCTGGAACTCCTTTAACAAAATAGGTGGCAATATGTGACGACGATAGCACACTAAATCTTGTAGGAACACTCGACGCAATTCGGTAAGAACTTTCAAAAACGAATGAGCAGACGATTCTTGGACATTCCTCTCAGCTTCAGCTTCTTCTAACTTTTCCTTTGCCTCTTCAATAAAGGGGAATATTTTGCGCTGTAGATCTTCTGGGGGAACAATATCGTTTCGGGGAATAGTATACAGCATTTGGGGATCAAGATCTTTCGCTTCCATCAAGAGATGGTCGTCGGCGATATGACCGAAGTAAAAAGTTGAGGGAGTATCTCTACTCCAATTGCCTGCGGTCTTGACACTATTTGTGTCGAGTCCAGTACGACTAGCAAGCATAGCACCAATTTTTCGCCCCAAATGCGCCTTCTCGTTCAGTTTACCCTTCAAAACCTCCTTTAGAACCTTGTACAATCGCTGCCGAGTAGCAGGAGAAATCTCTTTGTTTGGCTGACCTTTCACTAACGCTTTCCAGAAAAACCAAATTTCTCTCTGGGTGAGGGAAAAACTCGCAGAATCTTGAAACCGATAAAATAGAGCCATGGCGAAAATACCCATAGGGCATGTCAAGAAATTCGCATGCCTCGCAGTAGAAAACACTTTGTGTTGATTTGTGTTGTTGGTCTTGTCTCTTGTTGTTATAATATCCAAGCATTCCAATGTAAGTCCTGATGCTGCGTGGTAAGTTTTGTTATAGCATAGGTCTCTAAGTTCAAGGATTCTCTTACTGTGTCCACGAAATAGGTACGAAAATCCCAAGGAAAGCTCAAGAAGCAATCGCAAACCTTCATGTGGCTTCTCGATCGTCAACTCATGCGCCAATAGCAAAGCACCCTTGTGGTCTTCAAGGTTGAAATTATTGAACTTTTCTGCTGAACATCTACCAAGTTTTCCCTCTGAAGCTCATTTCTGCCTTTCATTCTATTCTTTTTGAAAGCCGACACAACGCCGTAATCGTCAATGCTTCGTGGAACGATCTTGGGATTATTCTCGTCAGCAAGATAAAGCAATTGGTTTAGGAACTTAAGTGACGCTCCTACTTTGTCAATGTTAGGCCCAGAAACGTCTCCTCTGTTTCTAGGGCAGACAACGTCCTTGATGTATTTCTGATAGACGCACCGGGAACAGGATATACTCCCATACCAATACGTTCCACATAAGCAAGGTAGTGCTTCATATCGGAAGCATATGTTCTCTGCGTATTTGCCATGGTCGCCGTATCTGTCTCAACGACGTTTTCGTTCGAGAATATTTTCTTCATGACCTCGACGATATAGTCCAGCTCCGACTCAGTAAATTTGAGTGGTTTATTCACAGACTTCCTGGCATCATCCCTTACACTTGGTAAAAAGGTCATCTTAGTCAATAACTCAAGTTCAATTGCATTATACTTTGCCTCTGCTTCTGGTGCCTCCTTAAATGTATCGCCTCACTTGAGATCACAAATCCGGCTTCCGAAACCATGTAGCGACAAGGATTTACAATTGTGCTAACGAGGGCACGCAAGTATTTGAACCTGCGATACGGCGACCGTGTCAGACGCGATTTTAAAGAAAGCAATTCGAACGCGTTGATGCCTAGCGGCTACTTCATGTTCGGCTTCGTAAGCTTCTTCGTTTGGAACATGCTCCTCATCATGATGCCCAACTAAATCACCTCCTGATCCTTCTGCTCCTCCTTGATCGTGTATAGCATCTAATGGTCCTTGGCTATTGTTCGTTCTCGGATTCTCCGAATTTGTTGTAGTTCTTCGACGATAAGATCTTCTGATTCTTGGCGCCATGATAGGTAATGGACAAGTCTGGTCATTCTTGACATTTAAACAGAGCGACGCACCATTTACCGTCCCACAATCATGTAGCAGAGTGTTTCAGTTCTAAATATGAACCGCGAACGACCCGCGACCAAGGATATTTTGTATGGCGTCGGATGCGGACTCAATTAGTGATAACTTCAAAATTAGCGCACACCAACTCCTTATATAGAGCTCCTGGCGAAACCCTTCTCGGAGTTTAATGCTCCAACGAATTCTTTAGATTCGATACTTGCATTTCATCACCTTTAAATCCGGATACGCATCCAGACATTTTAGAATCCTGCATACAGTGTTGTCTTGGTCCGCAGAGGACTACTAGGATGTCTATCGATGATAAAGTGATACATCATCTACCACATTCAATAAAGAGGGTGACCTCTACCCCGCATAGCTGCAGATACGGTGGCAAAATGGTGGCAACCCCGCTTTGCCATCAGCTATAAATATGGGTAGCTCCCACCACATAAATTTCAACATTTTATTGCATTTATACTTCTGTAATCTCTTGATCAAAAATGGAAAATACGACTACAACAATTGGAGCCCTGACTCTGAATGAACCGAGAAGAAAGCAGAATGCAATACTATTAGCGATTTTTATAATCCTTCGTGTATGCCAGATGGCATTCCCTGAAGCCGTCAAGAAAGAGATTGAATTCCCGGATTATGTCTGGATTGGTGCTGCAGTTTCTTATGTGATATGTGCTTTAGGACCGTTGCTTGCCCCAATCTCTTCCATTGCCCGTAAGGAGGCATTAAGATTGTATATACTCAGGTTGATTCCGTCTCTTGCGTGCTTGACGGCATGTTTTATCCTTGCCAGGTACTGCGAGTTTTCACAGAATCCAACTAGATTTGGAATTCTCGCTTTCTGTCAATGTGCATGTCTTGGCTGCATGTCATGAAATAATGCTGTCGTACTTTGGAATGGCTAGAAATGACTTGAAATGAGTGGATCTCCGTTCATTTCCTTCGCTAAAATTGGGTATCGAACATTTGCTCTCCTTAGTTAAATATGCTCCTTTTTATTAATATATGTTTGACCCACGTACCGTTCATCACAAACAGAACAAAGAATTGAAAACTTGTCAAATCATTGTATAATGTGAAATGCAACGGTATGGTAGTCTAGAAGTCATATATAAAATTTAGGACGCTTATTTTAACGGTAAGTCTCTTGTAAACGTTTACTTATTGTTCTAATAGAATTACAGGTTGGCTAAGAGCCAGACTTATTCAGATATAAGCAAACAGCGGAAAGAAAAACAGACTTTGGCAACTAATTTACGATTAACCGGCATTACCTTTTGGTTTTGCATGATCGGGATCCGGAACCAAATACGAACGGAGGCCAAAATCAGCAGTAATGTGCCTCAACTTTCGGTAGACTCCAAGTCTGCCGATAATAGTGCAAGGTCAATTCTAATTAGTCCGGTAAACCTTAAAATGTCAGTTATAAGCGTAGCAGTAAACTTTTGGAGTTACCCCACAATTTGGCTCGAAGCCGCACATTCGTATGTATGCAGCCTCGTATCGTGCGCATATTCGTGCAGCATCAGTTTTAATCTTTGTCGCTTGTGACTGACCAGCTGCTAAGTAATAAGTAATTTGAAGCGAAAATCTTTGAGTTTTATTACTCTGCTATACATATCGCATAATATCATAATAAACCATAGCGTAGGTAGAGAAGAATTTAATCCTATGTGGCTCCTTATGTCGAATGGAAGCGATTACCATGTCTATCCATATTGTATTATCGATCAAATGAAATTCTAACCAGATATAGCCCCCATGCATTTTATAATGAGAATCATGACAACAAACATCTTGATCATAGTCACAAAACACACTGCCGTCATCTTGACCTTATGCTTTTTCAGATATTTGGCCTTATCATTTTTCAAATCTTCGGCCATAGTTTCTTCAGTAGTATTGTTCATTTATGATCAAATTATCAGAGGTGGGAAACTCAGGTTTTAGTAAACGTATACGACAAATATTCTGCCAACCTAAAGCGTGAAAGGAAGTGGCAGACTCACAATTATAGCAGGCCAAATTTACCCGAAAATGACTATCGCACAACTGATTCTGCTATCTTTTCTACTTGAATTCTTATTCTTTCAGTTTCATGCTCTTCTCAATTTTTTCTTATACTTTCTATTTCAATACTCGTACCCACTTTAAAAACCCAATCCATAGAAACTGGAACTGAAAACAATCTTGCCCCTAATTCCGTTTTTGTAAATGTAAGGTACTTGTTTAGTGTAGGTATGTTACTGCTTTAATGCATAAGTGCTCTCAATTTCATAATTCTAGAATATTGCAACCAGTCATAAAGAGAAGAAAATTCTCAATATGGGAATTTAAGCAAACAATTTAAATTACTATAAACTATTATAGAATCTAAAGGATAAATGATTGAATCTGGGAAGATTTCGATCGATATTTAGGGATCGGATACCTTAAGAAAGACACTATTCTTCGTTAGTGTAGATTCCACATAGCTCACAGTACACCACTACACCACTACACCCACAGTGAAGGATATCATCATGTGCGAATACTAGAGAGAGAAAGAATAAGGACAGTATAAGGAAAAATTGAGAAGAGAATGAAGGAAACGGAAAGTATAACGATCTAATTGAGTACAAAGATTGCAGAAGTAGGTTGAACGCTTTGATAGAAGCTTCCACTTTCTTTCGGTTTGGCAGATTATTGTCGTATACATTTACTTAAAAACTGGGCTTCGCAGCCACCTGATAATTTCGAATCTACAAAATTTTGACTGAACAAACTATGGCGACACTGAGTTGCCGGAGCCTCCTGTTGAAAGAAAAAATTCTTAGAAAATATGAAGAAAAAAAACGCCAGAGGAAATCCCTTGATGTCGGACTCCAGAAAGAATCCCCTGATGAAGTCATAAGAACGAATAAACATCGGGGTTATATCTCGTTTGGTATTGTATTGCTTGTGATATGTAAAGAAGCGGTGGATACAGTAAGGGCTTCCCGTGAGCCATTAAAAGTTATACTCAGGTTTATTCGTGTTGTTGCGTGCGTTGTGACATGTTTCATCGCTTTGAATTACTTGTACCCATCATGGAAGATAACCATATCTGGAATTTCCGATTTTCCCAGCATACAGCGTTTATCTTATACTGAAATTTTTCAATTAACTAGTATATTCACCATAATAGCTTGGCCATCCCCGAAGAGCACAGAGAGGGATGAAATTATAAACCAAAAGGGTGAAATTAAAAACGAAAAGGATGAAATTAAAAACCAAAAGGGTGAAATCAAAAACGAAAAGGATGAAAACAAAAAGGGAAGGAATGATATCAAAAACGAAAAGGATGAAATCAAAAAGAAAGATGCTGAATTATAATTCTTTGTGTTTGGAATGACTTGAAATGGTGGATCACCATTCATTTTTTGCTGCAAGTGGTTATCGCTTATTGCTCGTTTTCATCTTTAGTAATAAATGCCCACGTACTGTAAGCAGAACAAAGAATTGCAAGCTTGTCAAATCATTGTAACACGAGCTACAATGTGAAATGCAAGACACGTTTTTTGCCTTGTCCTTGACATTATGGATCAAAAGTTAACTTGGTATGGTAGTATAGAAGTCATATAACTTTTACAACTGGACATTTTTATGGTATGTCCCTCGTAAATTTTTACTAGTTAATTAATAAGAGGATAATCAATTTCCAGACTTTCATTCTAAGCAAACAGCGAAAGAAAATTCGGCAACAAATTTACTTTACAATTGACGAGGCGATTCTTTTGGTCTTGCATGATCGGCATCAGGATCCAAATACAAACGGGTGGCCCAGTAATGTGCCTCACCTCTAACCTCTCGAGTCTGTCGAAAAAAGTGCGAGCTCATTACGTAAGAAGAGATAGAGAATAGAACAGAAAGTTTAAGGAAAATCGAGAGAATGAAGTAATTGGAAAGTATAAGAAATTGAGTAGAAAAGATAGCAGAATCAGTAGGCTGAACCTTCGATAGAGGCTTCCGCTTTCTTTCGGTTTGGCAGATTATTAGCTGTATACATTTACTTAAAAACTGAGCTTCGCAGCCACCTCTGATAATTTGGACAAATATTTGACTGAACAAACTATGGCGACTCTGAGCTGCCGGAGAATCCTGAAGAGAGAAAAAATTCTTGAAAAAATACGTAAAAAACGTCTGCTCCAGAAGGAATCCCCTGATGTCGGACTCCAGGAGGAATGCACTTATGTCGAAACGAATGGAATTCCGATATATATCTGGTGTGGTATTTCGGTGTGTGTGATAAGTATTTTAAGAGGGGTGCATATCCTAAGGGTTTCCCGTGAGCCATTAAAACTTATACTCAGGTTTCTTCGTGTTGTTGCGTGCGTTGTGACATGCGTCGTGTCATGTTGCATGACTTTCAATTACTTCAGCCCATCGTGGAAGATAACTGTATCTGGAATTATCGATTTCTTACTCCACCTAGACTATTCAACTCGTGCTGATATTTTTCAACTAATTGCTATATCAACCGTAATAGCTTGGCCACCCCCGAAGAGCACAGAGAAGGATGAAAACGAAAAGGAAATAGATGAAAACGAAAACGAAAAGGATGAAATCAAAAAGGAATATGCTGAGGTATAATTACTTTGTGTATAGAATGACTAGAAATGGAGGATCACCGTTCATTTTTTCTCGTTTTCGTCTTTAGTAATGTATGTTTCTCCCACGTACTGTTCATGAAAGAAGAGAGCAGAAGGTTTAAGAAAAATCGACAGAATGAAGGAAAAGGAAAGTATAAGGAAAAATGGAGAAAAGATAGCAGAATCAGTTCTCTCAGCGTCATTTTCAGATTCTTTGACTTTCGAAAGCTTCCACTTTCTTTCGCAGCTCTAGGTTTGGCAGATTATTTGCTGTATACGTTTACTTAAAACCCGAGTTTCGCAGCGACCTAAAGGAAGAAAAAATGCTTGAAATTGTGAAGGCAATCTTGACTGAAGAAACTAAGCAAAGCGATATGCTGAAGTTGCATGGAATGCACTTTTGTTCTATTATAATGTGGCTTCTTAGCTGGGTAGTACTTCAGTCTGATGAAATGTTTGGAGGATATGCCTGGTTGTGTTGTATAGCGATTCATGTGATCTGTACTGCTACATGGTTAAACATTGTAAAGGCTTCCCCTCGATATGAGGATCCATGGTGTATCATATATAGCTTATATTGTCTTATTTGGTGGCTTCTATCATGTTATGAGGTTTACTATCCCTACCGCCAAGCAGAGTAATACATCTACAAAGATTCCCCGTTACATCGTTTAGTACTTATATTTGCAGCTAGTCAGTGAATTGATATGTTTATCTTTAGTAATTGTATTTTTCGTCAGCGTACTGCTCGTTTTAAACAGCATAGCCTTCTATTAGGTTGCAAATTCAGCCGCACGCTGCGGCCTAACGATACGAGCTGCATACATACGAAGGTGTGGCTTTTACCGAGCCAAATCGTACACCAGTACACCTGAAGATTCCTTATGACCGACCTTTTCACAGTATTACTCTAGAGCTCTTGAATACTTTAAGCAAGTGATGCCAATGAACAATTTCGAGACATGATATCCAAGGATTCTTCTTTTAGGATTTCAGGTGATATAAAAGACCATTGATCGTAGCACCCTCTTTGTTGACGTTATATGTAGTACTTCCTGGATTTAGTGTTATATGCAGTGCCTATAGCTGCTAAAAAGTGATACATCATCAAGCCCCATTTGATAAGGAGGGTGACCTCTGATCTGCATGCAGATACGGTGGCAAAAGTGGTGGTAACCCCCCTTTGCCAAGCTATAAATATGGGACCCATTCCAGGGGATAAATTCCAACTTTTATCACATTAATACTTCTGTATTTCTTGATCAGAAATGGAAAATATGACTAGACGTCAATGGGAAGAAATGACCGTAATTGAGCCCGGAACTACACCCGGAAATTCACCCGAAGCTAGGCCCGATTCTCCATATTATTGGAGAATGATGTGGACAGTGATGTGGAAAATGATGCCATTTGGGTTTATTTTATTCCTTTTTGCATTCCCAGAATGCTTCCGTGATTTCTTCGAAAAAAAGTTACGCATTTTCAATGGAGCTTACTATATTACTTTAGTCTGGTGTATGACGTTTACTAACGACCAGCTTGATGCCCTAAAAGCTTCCTTGAAACGTAAGCAATTAAAAAGAATTACATACAGATTTTTTACATTTGCTACGTGCTTGTGGGCAACGTACGACACCCGCAAACGGCTATTCGAGTCACCGTATGAAACTAGATTTGATGCTTACGCTTTATGTCGATCTGTGATTATTACCTATATCATGAAATATGCTAAGTTTTATTAATATTGTGTTTGAAATGGCTAGACTTGAAATGAGTGGATTTCCGTTCATTTTTTTTGCTAAAATTGGGTATCAAACATTTGCTCTCCTTAGTTAAATATGTTTTCTGATTATGTTTGATACCGTTCGTCTTAGGCTGTCTAGATGCTAAAGTGATACATCATCTATCACGGAGAAGTAACCCCGCATTGCCACCAGCTATAAATATGGGTATCACCACGTAAATCTCAACCTTCATCTCATTAATACTTCTGAATTTTTCAATCAAAAATGGAAAATACGACTACAACAATTACAGCCGTGACTCTGGATGACTGGAGAGCAGACTTGAATGCAACACTATTACTGATTGTGAAAGTCCTTCTGGTACGCCATGAGGCATACCCTGATGAAGTTGAAAGAGTGATTAAGGTTCCGAATTATATCTGGCTTGTGATTACAGTCATTTTTGTGGTATTGATTTCAAGAGAGTTCAATGACCTAATCGTTGCCTTTCGACGTGACCCAAAATTGTTTATACTCAATTTAATCATTGTTGCGTGCATTTTGGCATGTTTTTTCGCTTACCTTTACTACTTCCCAGTACAGAGACCAACTATAACCGGGATTTTCGATGTTTGAATTATTAGCCATATTAGCTGTGAAATAATGCTGAGCTATAATAATGTTTGGAACGGCTTAAATTGACTGGAAATGAGTGGATCTCCGTTCATTTCCTTCGCTAAAATTGGGTATCCAACATTCGTTCACCTTAGCTAAATATGTTTAGCTTTATTGAAACAGAACAAGAATTGAAACTTGTCAAATCATTGCAATACTCACGAGCTACGATGTGAAATGCAAGACAATTCTTTCTGCCTTATCCAATTAAAGATCGAGAGCCAGATTATTATTTTAAAATGCTAGTATCGAAAGCCATGGACTGGTCAATTTAACGGTAAGTCCCTTTTAAATTTTACTCGTCAATCACTAATAGAAGTGCAAGTTGGCAAGTTCTCTAGTGGTACTGCTGTGGGAGAGTAAATACTGAGATTTTGCAAAATTCTAAAATTTTGAGAATTGCGAGCACTTATATGCAGTAACATACCTGCCGTGGAACAGTAAAAAAAGTACCCTACATTTACAAAGAATGGAACTAGTTGGGTCTTTAAAGTGGGTATGCGTGAAATAGAAGGTAGAAGGAGAAATTGAGAGAGTGAAGTGATCGGAACGTATAAGAAATTGAGTAGAAAAGATCAGTTGTGCGATAGTCATTTTCAGATAAGTTTGACCTGCGGAAGCTTCGAATTTTCTCACGGCTCTAGATTTGGCAGATTATTGGTATGTTTATTTATAAATGAGCTTCGCAGCGTACCTCTAATTAGTTCACAAATGGAAGAAAAAATGACCGAAGAAACTATGGGGGAAAAAAAGATTGAACCACCTATGGGGGAAAAAAAGACTGAACAACCTATTGGGGAAATAGAAACTGGAGCCGAAATTCTGCAGAAAAAAAGGCACACGATAAGGGAATGGTTAATGATCCTTGCATTCTTCCTTTATACAGCCTCGTTAGGGTTGGCACTTAACTGTAAAGATGACTTCAACAAGAAAACTGATGAGGTAGAGACTCTTCGCGATGATCTCTGGATCAGTTCTGTAGTTTGTCTTGTGATCGGTACTGCCATTTGGATCGATATCATAATCGCTTCCATTCGATATAAGTTTCCAATTGGAGGACCTCATATGAGCGTATATTTGCTTGGCTTCGGAGCTTTAGCAATATGTTTTTTGACTTGGGCTGGCTACCCCTATGCAGAGTAATACAACTACAAAGATTCTCGCTTTTTGTTATTTACCAATGATATTAGAGCTTATAAGTGAATGAATATGATCGTTAGTATTTGTATTTTACGTACTGTCCGTCTCGAAGAGCGACCTTTAAGTCCACGACCTATGATTCTTCATGCCTTATGTGCCATTTGATGTAGGCGATGCATAAATGCAGATGCACAATCACGCGAGTCATTTAGACTAGAAGTCTATTTTAGGTTGCTCAGCTGCTCAACTATACTCAGAAACCACCGTATCACAATCTATAAGACATAACATAGTCATGAAACATCAAAGAATGGTGACCACATCGCATTCCTACTTGGTTGCAAAATCAGCCGTGCAGCTAGCAAGCCTCACGATACGCGGCTGCATATATACGAAGGTGCTGCTTTCGACCAAATTGAGGGAGCGTAACACCAAATACACTACTACGCTTATAACTGACATTTTATAGAGTATAGTATAAATCACTCTTAAGTGCGATCAATGATATAATTTCGAGACATGACTTTCTGCTATTAAAATTAATTGCATAGCTGCACTTTCTTAGCCGTTCAAGTTGCATTCGACCGGGACACGACCTACATATAAAAGACGTCTTGTCGCATTGTACTGTTGTAATTTTTCTTGATAAAATGGTAAAACTGACAACAACTAGAGCCGCTCTGAATGACTGGAGAGTTATGAAGATTGGAGTGCTCAGGGTGATTTTAATAATCCTTACTATATCTCCGCTTGCATTCCCTGGTATCGTCAAAAAAGAGATTAGAATTCTGGGTTATATCTGGTTTGGTGCTGCACTCGGTTTTGGGATGTATACAAAAACACGGATATGGGCTGCAAAAGCTTCCTTTCAACGTAGGGAGCAATTAGGATTGTTTATGCTGAAGTTTGTTTCTGTTGTTGTGTGCATTGTGACAATTTGTTTCGCTTTCATTTACTACCGCTCACAGAATCAAACTATATCTAATATTGTCGAATTATGTAAACTTGTAATTCTTAGCGGCATATTGTCATAACCAATTCAATGTGAATACATGTGATCCACCTTGTACCTGGAAGTTATGGATCGAAAATCGTTCATTAACTTTGCTTGTAGAGACGTAAATGGGTCTTATAACTGGATATTTTCTCCCTTTTAGATTCTTGTTAATCTCAAATTGAATAGTTAGTTTTCAGAATTATTCAGATATAAGCAACAGCGGAAAAACAGACCAAGAAAGAGGTTTGAGCCAATCTCAAATTAAGTAACTACATTATAACTCTGCCTTTAATTTCCTGCTTGTTTCCTTAACTTTCCAATCTTGATCAAGTGGTCCAAATCCTGTTCCACCGCATAAACTGGTGGAGAGTAGTATACTTGAGTTTTAATCTTGTAGCCATTGTCACCACGAGACCTGGAATAGTACCCCAGTAGTATGTTGCAAATACGTCTGCATCCTTGATTTGAACAACTGGATCGGGTTAAAGTTCTTGCACCTTGTCAGTTTTCAAAAGTTTACCTCTGTAAAGTACCTCACCACTTTTTCTGACATTTTCACTTTCTGACATTTTCTCCAAATTCTAGAATTCAGTGGGTTCTTCAGTTGGAGTAGTCTCATTCTTCGGGGCCAAAGAACCAATAAGTAGCCCTCTTTGTGAGGAATACTCTAGCCAGCCATGAGCTTGTAAAGAACTACTTTGTAGAGCTCTCTCAAGTCATGGATGTGAATATGACTCCAAACACAGTCACCAGAATACACCGAAAATGGACCATTGTTCTTGACACTAGCCTTGATCAATTCTGGTATCTTAACAGAATTGACTTTGTCGTAGCCATAGCCGATACCAAAAATAAGCAATGGACAAATAACAGCACTTTAGACTTGCGGGTTCTTTTCCTGGGTCCAAGTTGAGGTTGTCGATCGGTGAGGAGCATCGTCGAATCACGTTAATTTCGTCAATGTTCTTTTCTTCAATTTGGGTCGTTTGTTAGCATCCAAGGGCTCTCCCAACACTAAAGTTCCTGAGGTATAAAATAGTTGGTTCTTTTTTCGCAGCCACTGCATTGCGGAACACTTCCGCACTAGAAACATGGTCAGTATTAGCAGTATTATTAAGAATTTCAGTTGCACGAACTTGCTCCTTAATCAATTCCAAGTAGTCAAGTTGTCCAATTACCGTCTGGACTTTGTTTCGTAGCTTTTTTGAGTTTTTGGCTTTTTCTTCTGATCTCACCAACGCAGTAAAAATTCTTGGAGTAATTGAAGAACTGGTACAACTCTTCTCCTATCTGGTGGCTTCTGTAATCTTTGCTAGCATAGTCAAATTAGAAATTAGGGTCTAATACTTGGGGGAATAAATTTGGGTAATAAATTTGGGTTAATAATTGAGGGCCTTATCCTTGGCTTTATAGGGTCTATACTTGACGGTTCTGGAACATTCTTGCTGCTTCACTCGCTTGATAACACACGTGAACCAGCTGTGTTACTGTTCCGACAAAGACACCGAAAATTCCACTTTTGACGTTCTTGCGGAATAATTGCTTAACAAAGTATCGGTTCCCGGCGCTTACTCATACTCCTAGAAATATAAATACCCCATATTTCATTGCCTAACTATGGTTTTGTGAACGGCACTTGAAAAGGTTAAAGTAAACCAAACGAAATTGGTTCATAAATTCATTCACTATTAGTTTTGTTGGTGGATGAACTTTTCAGAATTCTCATTTAAACCGTGGAAAAGGTCCATACACCGCAATAGTGGCCGGTAAGTGCCAAGCAAGGTTCGTATCACAATTGTCTGAAGGATTTGAGGAGTAGCTCCTCAATTGAAGTCTCCATCTCCACTCTTTTCGTATTTTTAGAATTTTTTGTTGGATCTCGGACTTAATTTTTCCTGTTTCAAGCCGCCGCAGCATTGTTGGATTCTCGGCCGTAATCTGACGATTCCGAATACTTTGCATCTTAGAGTTAAAATCACCCAGATTAAGTTGGTATTGGGTGTAAGATAATCCGAACCTTGAACTCATTTCTCCGAAACGAATAAACCAAATTTAATTTTGATTTGACTGGAAGATAAGTTCGAAAGCAAGTAAGATAGACAGTAACAAATAGGGGGTTTTTCCTTTTCAAAATCCACAAAATGGTCTACACGTTCTCTCCCCGCATACTCTTGCAGCAGATCGTTTCGGAAAATCGGAGTCGCACCCATACACCAACTCATAACGGAATATTTGCTGCATATTATGACCACATTTTTAGTCGTAGATGGCGCAATCAATAATGCGATGCAGGACATCCAGCGTTTTTTTCATCACTATCTGCACGATTACCTAACATTTGGGTTCCGAACTCACGATCCCCGCTATTGTTAATGCAACTTATGCATATACCCCATTTTTTTGTGAAATGTTCTGAGGGGAGGACTTGGCGAGTAAGAAAACATTATGCATGCTGAGATATACTGTGGACTCTCGGCCTCGGAAGTAAAACTCTTCCGAAATAACGTTTGAATATAGTACGCCTTGAATTGTGTCATCTTCGCATTTTTGGCGATAGGCGTCGAACCAATGGTCTATTCAGCCGGCACCAAATAACCAATGTTCAGCCACATTTGAGGTACCATGATCGTTGTATAAGCCGTCGATTGACCGGGTCAATCGGCGTTATCGGATTTTCCTAATGCATGCACCCCGCATGAGTGGAAAAACAATTTATTTTTTGTCGCATACAGCCCCACTTCCAAAGCTGCAAATTTATCCTACTCGATCGTTCAGCCAAGATACCTGAAGTGGCAGTTCGGCAGGATATAAAAGGATGTAAATTCGTTGAGGATTTTATCGAAAAATCAATGGGATTAGAAGACAACGCCCTTGTGCGTAAATATGTTAATGTCGGAGAAAAGAAGGAGGGATCCACTGGAATGGGGATCTTTGTTGGATTGTTTGCTGCTTTTGGAGGTGTTTTGTATGGTTACGACACTGGAACCATCAGTGGAATCTTGGGTATGAATTATGTGACTGAAAGATTTCCCCAAGATTGGAAACATGACAGTGGAGTTCCACAACATACATTTTCTTCATCGGAAAAATCTCTTATTGTTTCGATTTTATCGGTGGGTACTTTTTTCGGATCTTTGCTTGCTCCTATACTTAACGATACCCTTGGACGTCGTTATACGTTGATTATTTCCTCGTTAATTGTGTTTAATGTCGGAGTTATTTTGCAAACTGCTGCCACAGCCATTCCATTATTCTGTGCGGGTAGAGCCATTGCTGGATTTGGAGTGGGATTAATTTCTTCTTGTGTTCCACTTTACCAATCAGAATGTACACCCAAGTGGATTAGAGGTGCAGTTGTGTCTCTTTATCAATGGGCAATTACCATTGGATTGTTACTTGCAGCCTGTGTCAACCAAGGAACCAAGAATAGAGACAATTCTGGATCTTATAGAATTCCAATTGCAATTCAATTCTTGTGGTCGTTGATTTTGGGTATGGGAATGATCTTTTTGCCTGAATCTCCTCGATTCTATATCCATGTTGGTAAAGATGACAAAGCCAAAGATTCGTTGAGAAGATTGAGAAAATTACCAATTGACCATCCGGATTTAATTGAAGAGTATATGGATATCAAAGCCGCTTATGAGTTTGAATGTTCGTTTGGAAAGCCTTCTTTGTCTATGCTTTTCTCCAGAAACAATAAGCAACTCAAAAGATTAATGACAGGTATTTGGCTTCAAGCTTTCCAACAATTGAGTGGTGTGAACTTTATTTTTTACTATGGAACCACCTTTTTCCAAAGTGCTGGGATCAAAAACGAATTCTTGATTTCCTTGGCTACCAATATTGTTAACGTGGGAATGACAATTCCTGGTGTTATTGCAATTGAGCTTGTTGGACGTCGTAACTTGTTGTTGGTAGGTGCTGCAGGTATGTCCTTTTCGCAGTTCATTGTGGCCATTGTGGGAGTAGCAGCAAACTCCCATGCAGCCAATCAAGTGTTGGTAGCCTTCTCGTGTATTTTTATTGCATTTTTCGCAGCCACTTGGGGTCCTATTTGTTGGGTGGTTGTTGGTGAAATCTTCCCATTGAGAACAAGAGCCAAGTCTGTTGCCATGTCTGCTGCTTCCAATTGGTTATGGAATTGGGCAATTGCATACGCTACCCCATATATGGTGGATTCTGGAAAAGGAAATGCCAACTTGGGATCCAAGGTTTTTTTCATTTGGGGAGGATTCAACTTTTTGTGTTTCTTCTTCACCTACTTTACCATCTACGAAACCAAGGGTATGACTTTGGAACAAATCGATGCCATGTACGAACATGTTGACCATGCTTGGAAATCGAAATCGTATGTTCCAAAAGAGCACGAATTCAGAGGAGAAATTTCACCGCATTCCAGCACCAAGGCCGAGGGTGTTTCGGAAGTTGAAGATGCTTCTGTATAATTCAATTCTTTTTATATATATGACTACACTAAAACTGAAAATATGAATATGCGATTAATTAATCCGATACTGCACGAACATGCATGAATGAGCTCGCGATACGAGGTTGCATGCATAAGAAACTGCGAGATTATTTAACGGGCCGAGTCAATTGTAGGAAGGTAGAAGCTTGTAGTAATGCAACTAAACGACCTGAAGAACAGACGACCTGAAGAACAGACCCTAGAACCCACTGGGCTTTCAAATGAAATGGAACTTGTATTGATTAAGATAAACCCATGCGAATTTGCAGCCATTTTATACCACGGGTGTACTGGTGTACTGATAAGACGAGAATAAAAACCGAAAGTATAAGTAAAAATTGAGAGAATGAAGGAAATGGAAAGTACAAGGATCTAATTGAGTATAAAGACAGAAGTATGCTGGACACTGCGATATGCTGCGATAGTAATTTTAAAATGCTTTTGACCTGCTATAAGACCTATGATTTTTTAACGGCTCTTAGTTTGGCAGATTACTCGTCGTAAACGTTTACTTAAACCTGAGCTTCCCAGCTCACCTCTGATAATTTGATCACAATGGAAGAAAAAGTGACTGAAGAAACTGTGGGGAAAAGAATGACTGAAGAAAGAGTGGACAAATTTCAGGAAATTATTACCTGTATAATAATTTTTTTGACTATTTTCCTGTTATGTTCTGGCTGGTTTCTTCCCACCGCCTTTCAAATAAAAAATGTTAATGTAAGGATTCCAGATTATATCTGGCTCAGTTCTGCAGCTTTTCATGTGATCATTACTACAATATGGACAAGCTTAACAATCGTTGTCTTCCAAAATAAGGACTCATCAAGAGAGTGGAAAGCTGTGGCTTTTGGGTTCTTGAGTATTCTTGGTTTGTGCCTTACATCATCTGTATTTCTTTTCACTTGGTTCCGTCTGGATCTGTAATACAACTACAAAGGTTCTTCGCTTTACATTATATACCAATGATATTAGCAGCTGGTCAGTGAAATTGAATAAGTCTAACTTTAGTTCGTGCTGTTGGTCTCAAACAGAACGACCTTTAAGTCTGCGACTACGTGACTCTTCATGGATTACACCTTAACAGAAAGACGCTATATCACCAATATAGTATCAGTGTATACCTGTCGTTGAAAGGAAAAGAAGTACCCTACATTTACAAAAGAATGGAATTCAAGATTTGTTCTCAGTTCCAGTTCCTATGGATTGGGGTCTTTAAGTGGACGAGTATTGAAATAGAAAGCATAAGGAAATAATTGAGAAGAGCATGAAACGGAAAGTATAAGATATTGAGTAAAATTCATCACCCAAAAGATAGTTGCGTCCTCCAATTCATGTGCTGACACAATTGTGCTGATATTAGTGTAGATCAAAATGCAAATTAGCCGTAAAATCTTCTTCATCGTGGTAATTGGTGTACCATAGTGATCTTAATAGTTGAGAAATGGCTGCAAATTTCAGTACACCAGTACACCAGTACACCAGTACACACCTATCATGCAAATCTTGGATCGAGTACCGGATTATTATTTGAAATGCCAGTAACCAAAGTTGAAAAAACCAGAAACTAGTCATTATCTTAACGGAAAGTCTTTTGGACTATACGTACTGATCTCCAAAACGACAAGTTATAAAGTTCTTAGCCAGACTTATTCAGATATACAGAAGAACCATAAAGTTTGACTGATTTACTTTACAATTGACGCTCAAATCTTGTTTTTCATGATCGGGATTAGAGCCAAATACCAACGGAAACAGCAGTTATTGTGCCTCAATCGGTAAATTCTCAAGTCTGCCGATGCGAAGTCTGCCTATTACGGAAGAGAAAGACAAGGAACGGAAAGTTTAAGGAAGAATAAAGTAAACGGAATGTATAAGAAATTGAGTAGAAAAGATAGCAGATTCAGTAGCTTCCACTTTCCTACTCTAGGTTTGGCAGATTATTTGTCGTATACATTTACTAAAACCTAAGCTTCGTAGCTCACCTCTGATAATCTGATCACAATGGAGAAACAGTTGACTGAAGAAACTGTGAGGGAAAAAGTGACTGAAGAAGCTGCGAGGAAAAGAGTGACTGATGCAAATGCTGTCGTTTTTTGGATTACATTGCAATTGTTGACTTTTGGCCTGATGGGTTTTGGCTGGAGACTTCCCGTCGAGTTTCAAAAGAGAAATGTTAATGTAAAGATTCCTGGTTATATCTGGTTATGCTCTGCAGCTTTCCATGTGATCGGTGATGCAATATGGTTATACCTCACAATCTATTGCTTTCGACTTAAGTTCAGAATTTCGACTTCTACGTGCTTAGTTTTTCTTGGGGTGTGCCTTATATCATCATTGCTTTTCATTTGGTTCTGCCTAACAAGGTAATACAACTAGAAAAATTTTGCTTTACATTATTTACCTGGTCAGTGAAATTGAACATGTTTATCTTTGCCTTTGTATTTTTCGTACTATTCGTCTAAAACAAACTTGCATATGTGACAAGATCAAATGCGCGACCTATCTGTCATTTGAAGTACTAGGCGATCCTCCACCAAATGCAGAAACATGATCAAGTGACCCATTTTGGATTAGAAGTGTATTATCAAAGATTGAGGTTCAACAACCACAACTTTGCTCTGCTCGTATTTGAGTCGTAAATGAAACCGTGCGGCGCGCTACGTTCACGATACGAGGTTGCATGCAAGACGAAAGTATACGAAAAAATTGAGAGAATGAAGGAAATGGAAAGTATTAGGAAAACATAGCAGAATCAGTTGTGCGATAGTTTAAGATACTTTTGACCTGCTATAAAATTCTTCCACTTTTTTTAACGGCTCTAGTTTGGCAGATTATTTGTACGTCTACTTATAAACTGAGCTTTGCAGCGAACCTTTAAAATTTGATCACAAATGGTGAAACAATTGACTGAAGAAAATGTGGGGGAAAGAATGACTGAAGAAACTATGGAAGAAAATCTGAAAGGCGATAGTATCCAGTATGCAATTGTGTTTTTGACATTTTTCCTGTTATGTTTTGGCTGGGTACTTCCCGCTCTCTTTCGAAAGGAAAATGCTAATGTAGAGATTCCGGATTATATCTGGCTCAGTTCTGCAGCTTTCCATGTGTTTGGTGTTGCAATATGGATAAACATCGCAATTTTGACCTTTCCATATAAGGACTTCAGAGCTGAAGCATATACGAGCTTAGCCTTTGTTGGTTTGTGCCTTACATCATTCATATCGCTTGTCATTTGGCTCTGTATAACAAGGTAATACAACTACGCAAATGAAAGCTATATCACCAATATAGTATCAGTGTATTCCAGCTCACGCAACACTACACCCACGGTGAAGGATATCATCACATAATCGGTTAATAATCCAACAATTGTCACGTGGCTGATAACGCGGTTGCAAAATATCTTTTCGCATTTGTACTTGATTTCATCTTGATCATGACAACGCCACCAGTGCAAAGAATGACTCCTCCGCAAGCGGAAGAGCTGAATCCACACCAATTTGAAGGAATGACTCCACAACAAGCGGTAGAATTGATTAGACAACTTGAGAGAGAATTGAATCCACTCCAATTGGAAGGAATGACTCCACAACAAGTGGTAGAAGGGATTCGACAAAAAAGGGAAGCGAATCGACAACTAAGGGAAGAGAATCGACAACTAAGGGAAGTGATTCGACAACGAAGGGAAGCGATTATGAGAGAGACCAGACCACAAACGAGAGAAACAACACCACAAAGGAATGTAGTTCGGGTTCTGTTTTACTCTCTTATGGCGTGGCAATTTGCTATATTATTCCTTTGTATACTTATAGTTGTGTTCTCCGACTCCTTCGGGAATCGAGAGATTAACATCTCGATTTATCTCTGGATCTGTTATGCATTGGTTTATTTGTGGCTTTTAAAAAATCGGATACTTTCCATATACGCTTCCTATCAGCATAAGGCGCCATTCTATTTAAGCTTATTATCTGCTTATGTGTGCATTGTGACATGTATTGCCGCCTTCCATTCGTTCTGCCAATCACAGACCCTAACTATATTTCAAATTCTCCTATTATGTTTGTTCGCAGTTATTGGCAGCATGGTGGAATCATTTCTGCGTTATAATTTACGTCAGATGGAGCGAGAAATAGCTTGAGGCTCCGCACCACAGTTCAATTCGTTCGCTAAAATTGCTAAGATCGAACTTTGCTATCATATTGTTGGATTATGAGCTGATTGCGTTATCCTACACAGTGGGTGTGGTGTTGTGTGAGCTATGTGAAATCCAACACTATATTGGTGATACAGTGCCTTCTAACAGGTATGCGATCCCTATTTTCCTAAATTCGTTCGATTTCTTTAAATTTTTTAATAGTTTCTAGCTAGTAATCTAAACTGATTTGCTTAAATTCCCATATTGAGAATTTTCTTCTCTTTGTAGAGTGCATGAAGTTATATAATTGACTTATAAACTGGACAATTTACGGTGTTTCCTTTAGATTCTTGTTGATCTATATTAGGAGGACACTTTAATTCCCAGACTTATTCACATATAAGCAGCGGAAAGAAAAACAGATCAAAAAAAAGTTTGCGACTAATTTACTTTACAATTGACCTGCGATTCTTTTGGTCTTGAATATCGGCATGAGCCAAGTACGAACAACAGCAAATCTACCTCAACTCGGTACACTCTCAGTGAGGAAAGAGAGTAAGGAAATGGACAGAAAGTATAAGGAAAAATGAGAGAATGATGGAAATGGAAAGAATAAGGAATTATTTGAGTATAAAAATTGAAGAAGTAGGCAGAACACTTCGATAGAGGCTTCCTCTTTCTTTATGTTTGGCAGATTATATATTCGTTTACTTATAGACTTTGCAGCCTCTGAATTTGATCGAAATGGAAGATAAAATGACTGAACAACCTATGAAAGAAAAAATGACCGAACAACCTATGGGGAAAGTGACTGAACAACCTATGGGGAAAATTGAAGAAACTGTGGGAATGACTACAGAAACTGAGGCTGAGATTCTGCAGGATGATAGGTTCAAAAAAATGGCTATGTTATTGATCCCTGTATGTTTCCTTTATGCAGCCTCGCTGGGGTTGGTACTTTACTATCAAGGTGACTGGACCGGGAAAAAGAATTCTCCCGCTTATCTCTGGAGTTCTGTGGTTTGCCATGTGATTGCTTATCCAATTTGGATAGACAACATAATCGTTTCCATTCGATATAAAGTATTTGAAGTTGCAAGACTAATGGTGGACTTAATGGTAGTTTTTTATTGGATTGCATCCTTAGGTCTTTTGATTTACGCTGTATCTCACTAAACAGGTACAACCACAAAAATTTCCCACAAAGTTTATCGCTTACATTATTACCAATGTATTAGCAGCTTGTCGCTGTAACGGTACCTACAATGCCATAACAAGTTCTTTATCTTTTAACCTGGAAATCTGATTTATAGCCAGATTATTATTTAGTATGCTAGTATGGAAGTCATATAGACTCATAAACTGAAAATTTATTCAATTCATCGTTCTAGATTATTCCTTATATATCTTTATTAAGAAGTTGGTGAAGTTGCCAGACTTGATCAGATATATACAGGAAAAAACTGAATAAAAAGATGATTGACCAATTTGCTTTATAATTGAACAATCCTTGGTCTTGCGTATCGGCATCAGGAACCATTCGAACGGAAACAGCAACAAATCTACTCCAACTCGGTAAACTCTCTATCCCGCCGAATGCGAACTCTGCCATTACGAATGTCTAAATCTGTGCATCTAAACTATCCAGAACTGTCTTCACTGGTTACTTTCCTACTTAGTAAAATTGCTCATACATAAAATCCCGAGTCGGCTTTATAGCGTAAACGATTTTGGTCATCTTCCAATCTAAAGATCGTACCTGAGTAACCGAATTAGGTCGAGATATGTCATTACATAAGCGGATATTCGGTGCTGGTCACGTGTGTGCGGCGTGTCGGCTGCAATTCATATGCAAAGCATGTATCGAAGATAAAAGGAACCATTCCCGGTTCTTTTTGTGTTTATGAGTTTCCACGAAAAGAGCACGTCTCTGAGCTCGCACTCGCAGTTGGAGTACTATGGAGATGGCGTGGTGGAGGAAGATGAATTGAACAGGCAGAAAACAATTGAGAGAATTGCGACTGGAAAAACAGTCGAGGACGTTGCTCGTGAAGAACAGATGGTAGAAGAAGGAATTGACCCTCTGACGTTGGACTGGGAAGGTGCTGGTGATCCATTGAACCCTGCTAATTGGCGGACATGGAAAAAATGGTATGTTACTTATACCGTTGCATTGATATGTTTATGTGCATCATTGGGAAGTTCTTTATATGTTTGTGGAGCACCGGAAATTTCCCAGAGATTCCATGTATCTCAAGAATTAGCCATTGCGGGTTTGACATTCTATTTACTAGGACTTGCCATTGGTCCTGCGGTGGCAGCTCCATTATCTGAATTACTTGGACGTCGATGGATTTATTTGCTTTCACTTCCTCCTTCCATTTTGTTCAATATGGGAGTGGGACTTTCACAGAACATTGAGTCGATTCTTGTGCTTCGTTTTTTCACCGGTTTGGTCGTTTCTCCTGCCATGGCAGTTGCTGGAGGAACAATTTCCGATATATGGGCCAACGATCCATACGATAGATCTTTTGCCATGTGCCTTTTTTGCTTGGCACCTTTTATGGGTCCGATTCTAGGACCTATTGTGGGGGGTTTTGCAGCCGAATACAAGAACTGGAGATGGACATTGTGGATTTCAATGATGTTTTCTGGAGCCATTTTGATTCCGGTGATTTTTATGCCTGAAACATACAAACCAGTATTATTGGCTTCCAGAGCTAAAAAGAGAGGAATCCACTTGGTGGTGCCCAAGATGAACTTGCGCCGAATGCAGTGGATTTTGGTTTATGCTTTCTGGAGACCGATTCAAATGCTCATTTTCGAGCCTATAGTTTCAGTTTTGTCGATTTATATTGCATTCGTTTTTGCAGTATTATTTGGGTTTTTCGAAGCATTTCCCATCATTTTCCGTGGAGTTTACCATATGGATACTGGAATTTCTGGATTGGTTTTCATTGGAGTTGGTCTAGGGTTGGTGCTCGGTGTTGCATTTTACATGGTGCTTGATCGCTACAAATATTTCCGCAAAAATCCCGACGGAACTCGAGGTGAAAGAGACGAAAAGGGAGAGTTTATCTGGAGACCTCCGGAAACCAAACTTTTGGCAGGAAAAGTTGGTGCAATTGCCTTGCCAATTAGCTTGTTCTGGTTAGCTTGGACATCAAGATCGTCGGTTCACTGGATGGTTCCTACAATTGCTGGGGTTCCTTTTGGTTTTGGTTTGGTTCTAGTGTTTATGACCGTGCTGTCTTACTTTGGAATGTCGTTTCCTCCTACCCATGTTGCATCGGCCTTGGCGGTGAATAATCTTTTGCGGTACCTTTTGGCTTCAGCGTTTCCTCTCTTTACGGTTCAGATGTACGAGAGACTCCATATCAGCTGGGCAACCACTCTTCTTGCTTTCATTGCTTTGGCAATGGTTCCAGTGCTTTTTATTTTTGAGCGTTATGGACCAAGATTGCGAGCAAAGTCTAGGTATGGATACGCTGCATATTTCAAGAAGCTTGCGATTGAAAGAAAACGGAAGGAAGCGGAAAGTCAAAAAGTCGAAAGAGCCGAGACAAAGGAGAATTTAACAGGAAATCAGAAACTGGAAAGTCAGACCAAGAGTTCTGCCAATGAGAGTTCTTCCAATGAAAAAGTTTATTCTGAGATTGAACAAATCGGAAACTTGCCCGCAGAGGTTTCGGGAGTTGTTCCTGCCACAGCACTGGAAAACAGGCAAGGAATACTTGCGAATGATGTGTAACAATAGGATACTGAGGCTGCGACAATCGGTATACTAGCGAGATTTTGCAACTCGCTTTTCGAAGATTTTTGGTGGTTTCGGAGATTCGGAGATTCTTCTGGACCATTTGCGAGTCGGAAATGCCATTCGCTATTTTTAGAGAGATCTGCAGAGATAGTTTCAGCCGTAGTGGTACGGCCGACAGATCTAAGATTTCGCAGCCAATTCGCAGCTTTCGCAGCCGATTTGCGCGCAACGAAAAGGGAGTTGTGCCGAGGAACAACTTAGCCGCGGCTGCGACAACATAAGCCAAGAGTATGAGTAGTATGAGTAAAATTCGAAGACTGAATAATGATAAACAAAATTCAAGATGAACAAGATTTAAGATATAAACGGATTTAAGATATGCAAGATCTATGTTATAGCAGCATTACCCGCCCATATATACGGCTTTCGCAGCGAATGTGTCAATCCTGTAAATAGCGTGAATCCGCACCGAAAAACGAAATATTGTTTGTGAAATTCGCACCGGCTAAAAATGCAAAATAACGACAATCAAAAAAACAATAGACCAATAGAGTTGCGCTAAATGCGCACACAATTACCCCCACGCACTTCAAAGCCAATATGATGCACTGCAGCTGAACAAGCTTTGTTTAGACGCCAGGATTCTGCCAGAATTTCTGCCAGGATTCCTGTCTAGTTGCTTTTATTTTCCGCCATTTTTTTAATTTTAGCCCGGCTGAAGTTTTCCCGGCTAAAGTTTCCCGCTCAAGTTTCCAAAAAATTTTATGGGTGCGAACCAACCACACCTTCCACCAAACTTGTCAGTACTCAATGGCCCCCACGGTGGTCCCCCAACCCTATACGGTCACTCTGAACCCCCACACGCATTTCCGACTCGGCCTGGCCTCGTGTGGTGTGCATGACATTTCTACGGCCGCACCATTGTTACGGCCGATAGCCGCTGCCACACCGCTGCAGGTGATAAAAGCCGTCTGTTCGCAACTTTCACGCATCTTCCACTAATAAACATGGGTCTTTTTGGCACATCCAAAGACGACGAGGAAAGACTCCGGGCAGCAGCACCGGCTCCTACAGACGATAGGAGGCTGTCTCTAGGAGGAAAGTCCACAGATTTGTCTGCTTACGAAACGGCAGATGAGGGCTCGGAGTTTGCCAACGACAACGAAATCGAAATCAAAAATTACAACGAAGATGAAACCAACGATTACAAAGACCAAAACCATTCCCACGCCAGCCACTCGGACTCAACCATCCATAATCCCATTCATGCCAAGCTGTCGCTGAGCTCATTTTCTCATCCCGAACCGTTTGATGGAACCATAAAAAATGGGAATGAAATTGACGATGAAATTGCTGAGGACCAATTGAACAGACAACAAACTCTCGAACGGATCTCGTCGCGTAAATCTGCCGAGGAAGTGGCTCGTGAAGAACAAATGGCTGAAGAAGGGATTGAGCCTTCCAGCTTGGACTGGGAAGGTCCAGAAGACCCATTGAACCCAATGAACTGGCCCACGTGGAAAAAATGGTATGTCACGTATACGGTAGCCCTTATTTGCTTGTGTGTGTCATTAGGAAGTTCCTTGTACGTTTGTGGAGTTCCAGAGATTTCCATCAAGTATAATGTATCGCAAGAATTGGCGGTTTCTGGCTTGACTTTCTACTTGATAGGTTTAGCCATTGGGCCTGCCGTGGCGGCTCCGTTGTCGGAGGTGCTTGGACGTCGCTGGATTTATTTGTTGTCACTTCCTCCTTCCATCTTGTTCACTATGGGAGTGGGACTTTCGCAGAACATTCGCTCGATTCTCGTGCTTCGATTTTTTTCCGGTTTATTGGCATCGCCCGCCATGGCAGTGGCTGGTGGCTCCATCTCCGACATATGGGCCAAGGACCCGTACGATATGTCGTTTGCAATGAGTCTTTTCTGCTTGGCTCCTTTCATGGGTCCTGTACTTGGTCCCATTGTAGGAGGTTTTGCGGCCGAATATAAAAACTGGAGATGGACCATGTGGGTGTTGATGATGTTTTGCGGTGCTATTTTGCTCCCTGTGGTCTTGATGCCTGAGACTTATAAGCCATCATTGTTGTCTGCTAGAGCGAAAAAGAGAGGAATCCACTTAAATGAACCAAAGATGAATGCGAAAAGAATAAGAGCCATTTTGGCTTATGCTTTCTTAAAACCCATCCAGATGCTTTTCGAGGAGCCTATTGTGTTGGTGTTGTCGATATACATTTCATTTATCTTTGCTGTTTTGTTTGGATTTTTTGAAGCTTTCCCCATCATTTTCAGAGGTGTCTACCATATGGACACAGGAATATCTGGATTGCCATTTATTGGTGTTGGACTCGGATTGACACTCGGGGTTGTTTTCTACATGATCTTGGACAACTACAAGTACTTTCCTAAAAACGCCGATGGAAGTCGTGGAAAAAGGGACGAAAATGGACAGTTTGTATGGGATCCTCCAGAGTCAAAACTTTTGCCTGGAAAAGTTGGTGCGGTTGCTTTGCCCATAGGATTGTTCTGGTTAGCGTGGACAGCAAGACCATCGGTTCACTGGATGGCTCCTACAGCTGCTGGAGTTCCTTTTGGATTTGGTTTGGTGTTGGTGTTCATGACGGTATTATTCTACTTTTCCATGGCGTTTCCACCTGCCAGTGTTGCCTCGGCATTTGCAGCCAATAATCTTATGCGATACATCATGGCATCGGTGTTCCCTCTCTTTACGGTTCAGATGTATGAAAGGTTGCACATTGACTGGGCCACCACTCTCTTTGCATTCATAGCTTTGGCTATGGTTCCAGTGCTTTTTATCTTTGAGCGTTATGGACCCAGGATGAGGGCAAAGTCAAAGTATGGTTACGCTGCGTACTTTAAGAAGATTGCACTTGCCAAGCAGAAAGCTGAGGCCGATGCTGCTGCTGAAAAGGCCGAGGGTTCGGAAACCAGCAAAGAGAAGACGGAGGGAGTTCTCGCTAATGATGCATGATTATAGACGGAGAGGACTAATACTAATAAGAATATGAGGAGTGAAGAAGAAAAAATGTAGAAAAAGTAATTCGAATGGAAGTGAAAAAATGTGAAAATTGTAAATTTGATCAGAATGAGTCAAGTGAGAAAAAAATGATAAACGAAAAAAAATGAAAATTAAAAACTGAAATAAAAACTGAAAAGCCAATATGAAAACTTACTGAATAGTAATTGACCGATTCCGCTCCTGACTATTCCGCTCTCATCTTGTCTCCACCTCTTCTTCGCGCGGCTACTTCCTATTTCGGCTGCGGCAACTAGGAGCGAGTGCGATTATAAGTAGCAGCCAAATCCAACCACATAAAGTTCACTTTTATTGTCACAAAACTCCCACTTCTTCATGACTCCCACATTGCTCACTGACACCACTTCCAAGGGATATGATACTGGTTCCCAGGGAAGCCATAATATAGCAAAAGGTTTACCCCATCCTCACCCAATACCCCAGTTTACAGATATGATGGAAAAACGGAAATGGATGCTTGAACATATGGCTTGTGCGTTTCGTGTGTTTGGTCGAAAGGGGTACCTGGTGGGATCTGCTGGTCACATCTCTGTGAAGGATCCCGTGACCCCTGGAACATTTTGGATCAACCCTTTAAACAAGCATTTTTCGCTTATCAAAGCGAGCGACATGGTTCACGTTGATGACAATTGCAACATATTGCCCGACGGAAACCAGGCCGCTGTCAATGCTGCTGGCTTCTCCATCCACGTGGCCATCCATAAGGCCCGTCCAGACATAGCGGCAGCTTGCCATACCCATCTGACATACGGCAAGACGTTTCTGACCTTTGGTCGAGAATTGGAAATGATCAACCAGGACGTTTGTATTTTTTACAAGCGCCAGGTTGTGTTCTCGAACTTTGGAGGAGTGGCGCTCGATGAGCGTGAAGGCGAGGAGATTGCTGAGGCTTTGGGAGCCAATGGAATTGCTGCAATTTTGCAAAATCATGGACTCTTGACCACCGGTTCCACCGTTGACGAGGCCGCTTTTTTGTTCACTTTGTTGGAGGACTCGTGCCATGCCCAGCTCTTGGCTGATGCTGCTGCTGCCTCGGGTATCAAAAAGCAAATTATCTCGGATGAAGTTGCCGATTACACTTGCAAAATGACAGGCGACCCAGAATCGTTATACGCCGAGTTCCAGCCTGATTTCGAGTTGGAGGTTGAATTGACGAACGGGGCTTTTTTGAAGTAGTGACCCCTACCCAAAGTAATTAAAACTCTTGATGAAGCTTGCTGAATTGAGTAATGAAGATCTTGTTGAAGATCCTGTTGTATCCATGCAACGAGCTCCTGTTGTGGCTGAAATGAAGCTCTTGTCTACTCGAGTCTGTTTTAGTAAATATAATGCTATGCTATGTGTCCTTGTGTGACTTTCTAATGCCTTTTGCCCACGCCTTGACTTCTTTATCAAAAGTTCCTTCAGCTACTCCTCGCAAAAATAAATCTTGCTCGAGCAATTCCCAAGGAAGCTTGCGTTTTGCCTCGTCCTTCACCAAACACGAATCGATAAACCGAACAAGATCCGGGTCGTACGGTGCCCCAGTTTTGGGATCCACCTTGTTCCTGATAGTTGGAGGTGTTTCGTTGACAATTCTTTGCAAAAGATCCAAAATGCCTTCTGGGCCCAGCACCGAGTCGTCATCGTCAATCCACACTGGACGTCCAGAAGCCAACTCTAACAACATAAGACCCATCAGCCACACATCAGACTTGATTCCGTAGTTCATACCTTGGATCCGCTCGGGAGACATATAAGTTGAGGTACCGACAAAAGTATCGGCTACCGCTAAAGAATTGGTTAATTCTCTCAGCACTCCAAAATCACACAACTTGAACTCACCTTTGTGAGTCATCAACACATTGCTTGGTTTGATATCACGGTGAAGAATCTTGTGGGTGGTGTAAAGGTAGGTGAGTCCAGATAAAATTGCAAATGCAAGTTTCTTGACCACTGGAAGAGGAAATTGTCTACAGATATTGGCGATCTTGTCCAAAGAGCCACAGTTGCAATATTCCATGCAGATGACAATGGTGTTGTTGGTGTCGATGAAGGCGCCATAGAAGTCGATAATGAAGGGAGAACGGCACTCGTGCATGATTTTGAGTTCACGGATGATTTGTGTCTGGATCACCAGTTTCAGCTCAATATGAATGATTTTCTTAGCCATGGTCTTCTGGGTGGGAATATGCAAGATCTTGGACACTGTGCCCGAGTTTCCGCTACCGAGAGACCGGAGAGTGAGGAGATCGTCGTTGTTGAGCTTGATGGAGGAGGTGGTAGCCATGGGCGACGACGATGCAAAACTGAGCACCTGCGGTTCTCGTGGCGACGACGTGGCGGATTTGGTGGGCGAGATCGACGAAATCACCGTTTGTCTCTTTTTGGGAACGCTGGTATGCAGATTGGAGGTGCGGTGACTGTTGAGTTTGATGCCTGAAAAATGGTTCATGAGGTCGTTATCCACTGTATTGTCATCCGGGTTTACTGGTTTGTCGAGATTGAGAAGCGGAGCAGGACGGATACGATCTCGTTTGTCTCTGAGAGACGGGGGAATCGGTTTGAGTTCCGAATGTGCCAAGTTGAGATTCTCATTTTTAAGATTGTCATTTTTGAAATTGTTTTTGTTGTCTTGTTCCGGTTTGATGGCCCCAGGCTCTAGCGAGAGCTTTTTGAAGTTTTTCCGCTTCAATGTCTTGGCCTGGAGAATGTCTGGTGGAGACGACGGAACAGGGGCCGGAGGAAGCGTTTTGTCTCGTGAACTGACGGATGACGAAGACGCGTTATTAAGGCTCATGAGTGGTACCATCGTGTAGAGGAAGGTGGATAAGGTTGAAATCGTCTACCACACACGAATTGTGGACCGTGGAACCAGAGAAAGGAGTGGACTGTGAGAACAATATCGAGTGTTGAGATGTGGGGAGGTGCGGACCTGCATGCGGACGGGGCTGGGCTAGATGGAGAGAAGTGGAGAAGAAAAGAAAAAATGGAGAGAATAGAAGAAAAGAAGAATTGAAATTGAGTTAGTTTTTACTAGATCAGCTTGAAGATTGTCAATTTATACCTAAGTTTACCGTATCTATAAATTCACAAGGTTCTTCCTCTTGTTCAACTGCTTCAATAAATACATGTGTCAATGGTAGTCGAGCCTTCTTCAGTATAACTTCTTCAGTATATCTGCGTCAGTATAGCTTCTTCAGTATAACTTCTTCAGTATACTTCTTCAGTATATCTTTTTCAGCTTCCCACCTCTCAGCTTCTATTATCAAGCTCTATACTCCTACTGTACATCACTGCGGTGCTTGCCGAACCATGTTAAAGTCCAGGACCCGGCCCAGATAAGACAGGCGCCATTCGTTGGTTTGTGGATATTGCCCATGGGTTACAGGCTGTGGTTGTGGAGGCATGTGCACCATTGGGTATTGTTGTTGCTGGTATCCAAATCCATTCATTGGCATCATCATAATAGTATCATTGAGAGCCGATGGAGGAGGACTGACGGAATTTTGGTGTTGACGACGCTTGCGCAGTCTGCAATTGACACAAACCTTGTGCTTGCCTACATCTTCCTGATCCAAAGGTTTGGCGCACCGATTGCAATTGCCCAATTTTTCAAGGTTGCTTCGACGAATTTTGTCGTTTTCTCGACACCGTTCGCACACCTTGAATTTGGGCTTATTATTGCCATTAGTTTCCGATGTGATGATGGAAGATGAAAGCGGACCCGAGCAGTGCACGCACCGGCCCAGGGCTGCCCTATTAGCTTTTCTCGACCGAAGACTTTGTCTACAAGTGGGACAAAGTACATACTTTTGTTGGTCGCGAGGAATCTCATTGGCACAACGACGACAGGCTCCTGACTTGTCTCTGGTTTTTTTCTGCCACCGTCTCAGTCTTTGGCGCTGGAGGTCTCTGCAATGCTGACACAATCTGAAAAGCTTGGGTTCAGCCAATGCTTTGGAGTTTCTGCCCCCAGAAGGTGCCTGGGGAATGATTACCGGTTGAAAAAACTCCTTTTTGCACCGCGAACAAAGCAGCTGGAGCATCTGCTCACCATTATGGTCCTTTGGCTGAGAATCTTCTTCTGGCAGCTGGTTAACGATTTGAGCCAGCTGGTTGACGATTTGCTGCTGAACATGAAGAGGCGGTATTCTGGAAAGAAGTCCTTTCTCGCCTTCATCTTTGACGTCGGGGTCTTCCTGAAGCTGAGATTGGGACTGAGATTGATGAGAATGAGGTTGCTGTGCTTGCTGAGATTGTGCTTGAACTTGTGCTTGAGCTTGTGCTTGAGCTTGAGCTTGTGCTTGCTGGAGTTGGTGCTGCTGAACTTGCTGTTGAACTTGCTGGACCTGGGCAGCCGCATGTTGCTGCTGCATCTGAGTCGAAGACAGTAACGGTTGAACTTGTCCAACCTGTCCAAACTGTCCCACTTGACCCATAATCGCCTGTTGCGGCACAACCATTCCATCGCCCAGAAATCCAATCGGATACCTTAAATCTGATTGGAGTAGGTGTTGCGAGCCCATTGTGGGTATATCGAAAGCATGCATTTGTTTGGAACCCAAAGTCAGCATCATGGGAGCCATAGGTACGTTGGAGCTCATTGGGAACGTGGTGGGAACAGCCTTGGAGGGCATCATCACACGGTTAGGAACGGGGAGATGCGGAGAGGTCGGGTGGAGCTGATCCACAGGCTCGACACCAAGAAACTGGTGATCCATATAGGCTATATTTATGTCAAGATGTGTGTAAGTGTCGTAGCAAACTTCTTGTAGAAAACTGAAAAGCTGTCAAAAAGCCCTGGTTTCGCCGGTTCACTAATGTTTATTTTAAAGCCTCCGGTTATGAACAGTGACTGATTTTTTGAGGCGATCGCGGTTTTTTTATATAAGTGGGTGTCTATATGCAGGGAGCAACACTGGACCATGACCAGTAGCAATGACACAAACAAGGTTTAGATTTCGCCAGTGGAGATATGGTAGTGTATGAAATTAATTTATAGTTGAACCACCAAAAGATTTTTTGTTTGAAAAGTTTCGGACGACAGAAAGTGCCCCGCCGTGTTCCCCCACGGAAGAAACGTCACAAACGTCAAATCTGCACTGCCCCTGAACGGGGCTTCCACTGTGCATAGAAATATCCTGCAGATAGACCAATTTTTTCGCGCGGGTGCGGCTACCATGCATGAAGATCCACCACTCAGCCTCGTGGTATTGTTATAAGCGTGGTTTATTTTGCCCAATTGAGACGTGTGTGCAAGTTGAGGTACCCCTGGCATGAATCTGGAAACGCGGCTGCGCTAAGACCGCGGTTGGGTGAAAATATTTTTGAACACCCACTGCGCTCCCCTGCGTTGACAGGATCAGGGCAGCAATGCAATATGTGGGGACAGACTCGTTCGTTACGTAAGCGACATTTTATTCCTATCTATGTAGTATTCAGTTCCTTTTTATAGTTCTGGGTACGTTCTCTGATCCGTGGCTTCTTCTTCTTTCCCGGCTTATCGCCCTTGCGTGCTCTCTGGCCCTCAATGATCGGTTTAACCTGGCCGATGGTGGCCCTGTCGGCGCGGCCTAAAACGGCCTTCGCTCGGCCGAGCTTTGATTTCTGTGCTTCTGAAAGCTGCTGCTTGGGCGTCCGGGCCTTCTTGACGTTATCTATATGGTTAGGAGAAAGCACCGATGGCTTGGCGTGAGCATTGGCTCGGGAAATTCGCAACTTTCTTTTGGACTCTTTGGACATGGGTTTATCGTTGAGTAAAATGCACTTGTTGACGGAAAGCGAGTCCTTGAACTGGACGAGCGCAAAGCCCTTGCCCAAATTGGTCTTGGAGTCTCTTACAACTCGAACCGACTCGACATCGTTATCTGTGTGCAGGTTGAAGTATCTCCATAATTCTTCTTCCAGGGCTTCAAAGTCGAGATTTCCTACAAAAATGGTTCTTTTGTTGTCTTTGGCGACCGGGTGTGCCACATGGTCCACTCGGAGATGATGGTGGTCGAATTCTCTGGCGTTCAATCTTGAAACGGCATTGCGTGAAGGAGTCTTTTCTTTGTAAACAACGTATGCATTGACACTGTCGCGAGCACCGTGTAACTTTTTCTGCGCAAAAGCGGCTTTTCGGGGAAGAGCCTCGCCAAATGCTATGGAACGAAACCGCACAGACTCCACTGGACCCACCTCTGAAAAGAGTTTTTTGAACTGCTTCTGTGTAGATTTCGACGTGACGACGGTCGCTGGAACATTACCTACGAAAACCGTACGCTCAGCTTTATCGAATTCGTCTTCTTTGAGATCCACTTTGGTAGCGGTTGCAACTTTGGGTGTACGGGTGCGGTCCTTTTTCTCATCGGTGTTTTTAGGATGTGTATCCTTGTTTAGGGCCTGGAAGTACTTTCCCTCGATATCGTCGTCCTCTTCCAGCTTCCTGGGCCTCGAATCTTCTTCTGAGGCCAGATCTTCCGACTCGACTTCCGAAGGGTCGTTTTCATCGTTCGTTTCTGCGGTCGTTTTCGTGACTCGTTTTCGAGTTTCGACCTCTGTTCTGGCTCGAACTGGCCTCTCCACATTCTGTGTTGTGTCCAGGAAGAGTTTGCTCAAGTCATTGTCGACCGGAGCGTCTCCAAAAAGCCCGCTGAACGACGACATAAAGATAAAAGCGATGCGATGCGCACCGAAAATTATCCTCGATGGCAGGTGCAGGATGAGAGCGTCCTGCACACATACCGGGAATACCCCGAAGAGTTTGAGAATCATCAGCAATTACAGCACTTTATTTGGGCTCTTTAAAACGAGAACAACGTACATTTCCAGGTGACATTTCTAGGTGCTTGAACCCAAAGTAAGGAAAAGATTAGGTTTCAATATCCTATTTTCCTGCCGTCAACAAAAGTGACTTGACACTGAATTCGGTGAGTTTAGTTGAGTAAACCGAGTGACCAAAACAAGAGAAACAGTCAACGACCAAGCTACTATCGACTATCGACTCGATTATCGATTCAATTATCGACTCAACTATCTACTATCAACATCTTTGAGCTCTAATTCAAACTGTTTCTGATGCCCAAAGAAGTCAACTCAGGGCAAGATGCCTCCAAAACAAAACACAATACTTCCAAAAATGAAACAAATGGTAGCACTGTGCCTGCCGGTGTACTAAATGGAAATGACGCTGGCGTCGGATCTGTGGCCGGAGTGCAAAATGCCACCGATGAAAGTTCGGAATTGAGCGATTTGGGTGACGATTCCGAGGCTGAAACCGACCAGATGGACTTTTTGGAGGACGGCGATGACCTGAATAAGAAGCTGGATCTCCGGGCACTTTCGGATTTGACGCAATTGGCACGGTTACAGGGAGTAGATTCCGACGAAGAAGACGTGAAAAAGTTGGAAGAGCCGCATCTGGGCGACGAGCAAGCGCTCTCGTTGAACCCCAAGGACAACGAGGAAGCCAACCGTGAGATAATGAAGGATATAGATGCGATTCACGAGGAATTGGGACAACCGACCCCGCTGTTGCGTCCGGAAAGTAAGGTCGAAAGCCTGTCGGAAAGTACCGAAAGCCGGCCAGAGCCGGCCAAAAAGAGAAAGGTTTCCGACGAAGAACGCTCCAGAAAGAAGCAGAAGTCTGAGGTGGAGCCCGATGTGAAGAATGAGGAAAGTGAGAATGTGGACGAGGAAACTGACCAAATCGACTCTAAGGTTAAGCCTGAAGATGAACCTTTGGATTCAGTTGTTCACGAAACGGTTGAGGAAACCGCAGAGGAAGCGGAGGCGGAAGCGGAGGACGACGAGGGAGACGAAGAAGAAGCGGATGAAGCCGACGAGCCTGGGGCTCGAGCTGAAGAAGCTAATAGCGACGAAGAAGGAGCAGAAGATGAAGAAGAAGATGAAGAAGAAGACGCCGATATGAGTGAAAAACGCCAAGCTGCGGTTGCTGAGCTCATTGAAATCGAAAAAGCATTTGCGTCACTTCGAGACAAAATGTACCATGATAAACTCAATCTTTTAGAGCATGAACTCCAACTATGTGTTGAAGGTTCACATCCCGAACTTTCCAAAATCTACTACAAGATCAACGCTTTCCACCAAGATGCCCTCCGCCAAGCAAACTCCAACCTTTCGTACCGTCTCAAATGCATCGACCGAGAAACCGTCGCATGTCGAACCGCAGTTCACCAAAACTTTCTCAAGCAGGTTTACGACAGCAAAAGCGAAATGATCACCAACACAACCTCCATGTGGTACAAAATCAACCGCGAGCGCAACCAGTTGGACCAGCTAGTTCCAGATTACAGTTATAGTGCCAGTGGAGGTGCTTTTGTATCCAACGATGGAAATGACGATGGTTCAACGGCACTTCCTCAAAGCGTGCTTTATGAGCTTGTGAGCCAGCGAAATGCCATAAATCACCAGTTGGGTATTCTTAATGGGTTGGTTGAATTTTCTGGAATTCCAGCAGCAGTGGGGTCCAGTTTGGGTGATGAGCAACAGGTTCCTGAACTTTTGCTTCGGAAGGCCAGTGAGGAAGAAATTGCTGATGATTTGCGAGCAATGGGTGTTATGTCGTAGACTCTGGCCGTGAGGCCAGGGACTTGAGATTGACGACTCATTGAGTGAATTTTCAAAAGGTGAAGCTTTTTGGACTGGAGTATTTGAGGTTCGCTGAAGACATGTTGAAGACTGAAGATTTCAAGACTTTAGGAATTTTAGACTGTTGACTTGTTGGTATCTTGCTGACGATCCAATAACATAGCTTGATGAGGACTTGAGATTTGAGACTCGAGACTTGAGATTTAAGACTCTAACAATTTCACTATTGAGGACTTGTTGATATCCAATGACTCGAAAAGAAGGTCAACGCACGAATACTTCTCGAAGAACAAAATCACACAAATTCAGAGTCTTTGTGAACTTCAATGCCAAGACTGGTCTTGAGGCTGCTGGAAGCTAGTTGACTTCTTGAAGTATTGAACATCGAAAGCTTGCTAATTAAAGACTCGAAAATTGAACCTTGAAGAACCTGGTGTCGAAGCTCAACCCGAAGCTAACCTAAACACTCAAGACTGGGAACTCCTAAAACTCAAGTGAAATTGCTTCTAAATCTGGAGCCTTGAGATAATAGTGAAACCTCAATTGTCAGAGACATAAACTTAATGCGACCAACCTTAACCAAAAATTCAAAACCTGGAAATCTAGCTAATATCACTCTACGAAAATATCTCTAGAATCTATAACATTTACTAAATTAATCTTATCTCTTTCTGCTCTCTCTCACCCTCCACCCTACCTGCACCGCCGCGCGCTTCGCACAAACGAACTGATCGTTTCTTTCTATTCAACACCATATCCCAAACACATTATGGTGGAGGTATCGTTAACCGTGGGCAAGCTCGATGCATCGCTTGCACTTCTCCTTACCAAGGATCATCATATGATTGAATTTCCAACGATTTTGCTTCCAAATGGTGTCAGGGCCGGTTCGATTGTGAAAATAAGATGCGACCAAGACGTTGAAACTGAAAAACAAGAAGCTGCCAGGTTCCAGAAGGTTCAGGACGAGATTCTCGAGACGTTTGGCAAGAATATTCCCAAAGCTCCCGTGCTCAAAGTCAAAAATACCACACAAACTTCGTGTATTTTGGAATGGGAACCACTTGATTTGGGAATGGCCACGTTGAAAAACCTCGTTTTGTATAAAGACGGCCGCAAGCTCGGAGCTATACCTCAGCCGTTGACCAACAGAACCTCCAAGTTGTCTGGATTGCCCATTGACAAAACATTCCGTTTCCAATTGCGGTTGGACACCACTGCCGGTGTGTACCATTCTCAAGAAGTGGAGGTAACTACCCATAAAATGACCGATTTGTCGGGTATCACCATCTGTTTGGGCGACATGTCACCCAATGATCCCTTTACCGACACAGATATCGAAGCTGCGCTCAAGAATATGGGAGCACATTATCCTCCGCAACGCCTGGTGCAAGTGGACACCACTCATTTTGTGTGTACCCGAGAAAACAAACAGAACCCAGAGTTTGTGCGGGCGGGTGAGATGAACATTCCTATAATCCGTCCGGAATGGCTCAAGGCGTGTGAACGTGAACGTCGTATTGTAGGTGTACGAGACTTTTATGTGAAAGACTGCGTATTGCCGGATATATTTGCGAGAAATTACTGGGCTGACAAGCAAGAACCAGAGGCACCGAAGGTTACTGGTTCGCTTGAGTCCAAACCGCAACCCGAAGTCCCAGAAACAAAAGAAACTGAGGCAGAAACAAAAACCGAGACTGAAGTTCCAGAAACTAAAGTAGCTGAAGCAGAATCTAAAGAAGCTGAGGAAGAAACTGAAACAAAATCTAAAGAAACTGAAGCAGAATCTAAACCTGTTGAACAAGATCCTCAAGTATCTGTAGAGGCTGAACCTGAAATCAAGCCAGAAGTTGCTGAACCTGACACCAAGCCAGACGTTGTTGAACCTGAGACCAAAGCAGAAGTTGCTGAACCCGAACCCAAAGAGGAACCAGAGAAAGCTGGTGTCGAGGCTGATGTGACTGATATTGCTGAAGCTGGCGCTTCGGACAACGGTGTGGCGCCTCCAACTCTCAATGACGTGGTAGGTACAGACGCTCCTGCTCCTGAAACTGGGGACGTTGGTACAGCTCCTGAAACTGAGGACGTTGGTACAGCTGAAACTGAGGTCCCCCACACAAAGGTCATAGATACAACCACAGCAAATTCCGCCGCTGATGTGGAGAGAGTGAGTGAGGCAGCAGAGCCGGAGAAGGAGGAGGAGAACGAGGAAAAAGAGGAGGAGAAAGAGGGTACCCCGGATACCGACGACAAGAAGAGTAAGAAAAAGAAGAAGAACAAGAAGAAGGGAAAGAAGTAGATAAAAGTTTGTGAAGTGAAAAAGAAGTGAGAAATATCATGAACAATGTAGGTATATAGACAACTATTGCGACAACTATATCCTCTTTCAATTCACCATCACTCAATTCACTACTCAATTCACGCTACAATGCTCTCAGCAAATCATACATTACTCTACTCCCTTTTACTCTCCAAACAATCGTCTGACTCTCTTAAGTACCGAATCCTTCTCTGGGTCGTATGGGTGGTCCTTTGATGGAATCTCCAAAATCGCCGGAAACGCATCGGTATAGCTGTCCACCTTGTACCGAATGAGGTCTGCCAAGTGCTGGTTTATCAACAAGATGGCAATGTCATCTCTGGCGCTGGTAAATTTATCAAACGCTGCCTCGATATCTTCGACACTTGTCTTTCCTGGCTGGACCGTCAAAAAGTTTGTCTCTTTTCCTTTTTCCGAAGTGACCTGTCCTACGCCCGCAAGAAGAAGTCCGGTGACAGTGTCCTCGTCGGCAATGGTGGCTATCAAAGCCCGCTTGTTCATTGCCTCAGCCATGGAGAGATTGGTGAGAATCGGCGCGATAGGGACTGGTGCGTGGGTGCACGGGTGTGGAAAATAAATGAAAGAGCAAAATGGGAAAAACGCACGAAAAACGGGTTTGGGGAGTTTTGCGGGATCTTGTTGGCGTTGGCAGGGTGTGTTCCAAAAATTGACTCTTTTCCTCTTTTTTTCACCCTGTTCGCCCACTTCTTTCTTCAGGTTGTCTTCTCCTCGCACCCGTGCACCAGTCTTTAATCGCGAACGATGGGCGCAAAATCTCCATGATTTCACAGTGTTGCACCAGGGCCCAACCAAAGGGTTTTTCTGCTGGTTTTCTCTTACGAGCTTTTTCCTCAACCACCAAAGCAGCCGCAGGACACTCCAAGTGGCAAAATATCCGCCACGACAAGGCCAAAAATGACGCCAAAAAGGCCCGAGAAGCCTACTCTTTGGCCACAAGAATCCAAGCTTCGGTCAAAACCGGCGGTGTTGATGGCAACGCACAGTTGGCTACGCTCATGGAGAAGGCACGGAAGCTCAACGTAACAAAAAAAATTATCGAAAATGCCATAAAACGAGGAACTGGAGAACTTTCCGTCGACGAAGGTTCGGCCGATGTAACCTATGAATTTGTTGGTCCTGGTGGAGCTGCGTTCATCATTGAGGCTTGCACGGACAATAAGAACCGAACTGTGGGGTTGGTGAAGCATGCCATGTCGAAATTTTCAGCGAGTATGAGTCCATGTCAATACCTTTTCGAGCGCAAAGGAACGGTGATATTTGAGCCATTGAGTAGCACCGAAACCATTGATGACGTTTTGGAGGTTGCTATCGATGTGGGGGCTGAGGACGTGGAGGTTTTTGATGATGTTGATGACGAATATGGAGGAGAAAGTCTCTTTAGAGTGATTACAGATGCTCAAGATGTGTTTGCAGTTTCGAATCTGCTCTCGGAAAAAGGTTACAAACTTCGAGATTCCAAGACCCAGTTTCTTCCCGTGGGCGATAATGTGGTGGATGTGCCCAGTGACCACGAAAAGCTGTATGGAAAAGCCATGGACTTGTTGGACGAGGTGAGCGAGATCACCAACATTTACACGAATGTTAAGGTGAAGCGAGAGCAGTGAGGAAAATAGCTGTACATAGTGGTTAGAAGAAGTAAAGTGGACGAAAGTTCATAAGAAGAAAAATTAAGAGTAATAATTGAATCAGTCAAGTCATTGGTTTGAGTCAAATAGTCAATTGAATTGATCACGTTTCAATTGAATTAATCATTTGGACGAGCAATATAAACAATGAGTTTATAAGCCAAAATAGAATTGAGTCAAATTGAGTCAATAATTTCCCAATTCAAGTAGTTTTTATTAGTTTTTCAATTAATCCTTCAATTCGTTTTCAATTCGTTTTCAATTAGTTTCAATTAGTTTCCAATTTTTTTTTTTCATTTACTGTTGTCAATACACTCAACCTCGTCTTAATGCTTGTATTCACTACCTACTCCTTGCTCTCCTTTTCCTTCTGCACCTCCTTGTTCAAAACGTCATCCAACGTCGACAAATTGGCATTTTGCCATAACCGCAATTCCTTGTCGTAAGCAAAATGTCTATAAGTGAAGTATACACCCGAGGCACAAGCGACACCGACAGCAGCAAACAAGGGGTACATTTCTACGGGCACCTTTGTCTTGGGGGCGGCCTTGGCAGCATTTAACAATACTCTGGAGGGTCTCATGGTTAAGGATGAGGTGATGTTGGAGCGAAAATCGAGCGTTGTGGTTGGACGTGAGTCACGTGCGCGTGGGGATGAGATGGGGAAGGTAATGGAGTGGAGGGACAAAGTTAGGGGACAAGAAGGAGATGGGGTCTTGAAGGGTTTGGGGTTTACTTGAAGACATTTGTATTGATTGAGTTTGTTTGGTTCGTTTTCTGATTTTTATGAATATGTAAATTATTGCACCCATTTCACCGTACCTCGTTCTCGTTCTCGTTCTCGTTCCGGTACTTGACGAGTGAATGGTCAATGGTATGAAATCTATAAATAAGACATGATTATGTCTATTGTATGCGCTGGGTAGCTGTAAACTCTTTAGTCTCAAGACTTAGTCTTGAACTAGTTGAGCTCTGTCGTTAAGCTCTTGGATTAGGGCAAGTTAAGTCTTAGTAGCACTTGCCCTAACTCTTTGTCTTCTAAGTCTTCCTTTTCATAAAGCACTTAGCAATTGGCTTCTCCAAGTCTTTATGTTTTGTCCTAACTCTTTGTCTTGACTCTGTCTTATACTTGAGTCATTTTAGTCCATCAATACTAAAATACTAAATGAATATTCAAATAGCGTTTTGGTGTTGACAGCCTCAAGTATCAAATATCGAGTGTGGATTGGATAGCAATTCATGACCACAGTAGAGCCTCGTCAAATCAGCTGACGAAAATTCAAGAGCGTTTACCTCTTCTCAAAATATAAGGAGTATTAGGTACAATACTCCCATTGCTCTTTCCAATTTCTAGTAATTCTTCCACTTGTGCACAATAATCTACGTCTGCATTATACGTAGGTGCATGAGTATTATTTCTCGTCAACTGTTCAAAGTCCTCTTTTTGGCCAATCACTTGCTGTGGATTCTTGGTGGTCTTTACAAAAGGAACAGCAGTATATGTTTTCTCATCAAAGAAACCAAAAAGGTACCCATCCCCTATCTCTCTCGTACCTGATCTCAACCCCCACATATGAAGATAACAAATCATGTTGTCATCCAAGTTAGTTACCAATTCTGGTAAAGCAGCAATGGCATAAGATATGCACACAAGACCACAAACAATTCTTAATTTCATTTGATTAATAGGATATTCCGTCTTTCCGTTTCCTTTTATAGGCTAGTGAGGGGAATATGCGATCAACTCTTTTGTTAACTACCTCTTTAATCAGCTTCTGCCAGCTGTGATCTCGTAAACTTAGACTTGATGGAATTAATCTGGTACGACGGCGCGGAAAGAGAAAGATAAATGTGATCTTATCAGCACCAGGTGACTCTTTTGGGGCCCCTTTATTGCTGGTTGATTGATCAGCAATTTTTAAAAGGCGGCTTAGACTATCGTGTGGGTAGTGGCGCTGATAAGCTTATTCATATCATCGAAGATTCTATTGTCTCAAGCTCGCAGATTATGCAACATTATTTGCTCGGAGATATCATAGACCTTTAGTGCTTTGAATCAAAATGTTGTGTCTTTAAAGTTAGTGAGACATTTGATAGGTGTGCTGAGTGCGATAAGACTGTCAATTATGTAATTATGTAATTCCATGCCCACGAAATGATGGACGGCTCAAGCGCAATTCAGTTTCCCAAATCAATCATTGAAATTGGTTGCAAAAAGTTCTTTTTGGTTCTTTTAGCTTCTCTTGCCACAGTTTATATCAGTTTTATGTTGCAAAGTGCATATGATACGGCATGGGTGTGGGGCTGATGCTGCAATTGGCCCCATACTGTGCGGCGCCGAAAAAATGTGTCAAATATAAAAATGACTTTACAGGGTATGAATTGCAATCAGCGGCTTGAAACTTCTTGAACATTGTCAATTCATGACAAAGGCAATGTACAATTTAACAAGAATTTTAAATTGAATTTAAGTTGGGTCAATATTGCTTAGTGCCATATTTCCTAATACCTATTTAAGCCCCAATATTGCGCTCTAGCCTCTCTATTGCCTAATGCGATAAGATCTCAAGCTATAAATATGGGTTACTGAGATCACAAATCTCAACAATGTCAAGTTCAGACGACCACTTATTACAAATCACAAGGCTCACCTCAAACCTCTCAAACGAAGGCTCAAACTTGGACAGATTAATGCAAATTGTTCGGGATATTGATATCGACCGCCCGCTGCAAGTCAAAACTGAAGATGGAATTACTCAAGGCAATCTCAAGTTTGGCAATTGGTTCAAGGCAAAATTTGCTTATAGTCCCTGATACTTTCAACAAGACATGAATTTATTGAGGAGTTTGGTATTATGTCTGGTCAATTGATCCATTTGTCTGGGGCCAATAGAAGGATTTGATGTTTTTTAGTTAGTTTTGTTTTTATGAATATATTTGAATTGCACCCATTTACTGACTTCTTTCCGGCAATGTCAATGGTGTGGATCTATAAACAGAAATGGTAATGTCTATGTCGTATGCGTCTGGTGAGCTGTCTGCTCTTAGTCTTCCTAAGTCTTTTCAAGACTTAGTATTAGTGTTCTTGAACTCGTTGAGCTGAGTCGTTAGGCTCTTAGACTAAGGCTAGTTATACCTTAGCTTGTCTTGAATCCAGTATTAAGCTTTCTTAGCTCCTTGTACTAAGCACTTGGTCTTGACTCGACTTCTTAGTCTACCTTTTGTCTAGACATTTGGTCCCAGCTCTTTGTCTTCCAAGTCTTGACTCTTCTTAGCTCTTTCTTATCTCCAACTCTTCTCTGTCAACTCTCAATCTTACTCCATGTCTTCCAAGTCTTAACTCTTTGTATTCCAAGTCTCGATTCTTCGTCTTTACCTTTTGTCCTCTCTCTTAACTTTGTCTTAACTTTGTCTTAACTCCAAGTCTCAATCTTCTCTTGACAATCTTAAGCTTTAGTCACTTTCCTTCCTCCTACCACTGTCGTATAGCTTCCTTCATCGTATCGTAGCAGAGCCAACTAACAGCCATGGACGGCACAATTTTATACAAATTCGCCGTTAATCCCTTGTAGGCACCAAAAAACCCTTCCTGCTTAAATATAGAAGAAAGTGCATGCCACACCAGTCGGTACTGAAACCCCAATTCTCCGCCAGCCATATTGGCTACTTGGTACCTTTTCCTCAACAAATCCAATGGATATATGAGCACACCACCTACAAAACTGGAAAACGCTCCTGCTCCTAGCTTCCACATGGGACTTTCAAACCCTTGAGAAGCATCCATGGAGTCTCGAAGCTTTTCGTAAAGGGCAAAGTTAATGGCCACATATGGAGCCACGCCCATGGTAGTGGGTACAATTCCTCTGTACAACGCCAAAAAACCTCCCTCGTTCTTATAAACGTGCACAAGGGTCTCTACAATGCCCGGAGCTCGCACCATTTTGGCTTTTTCAAGCCTTGAAAGCGACGCCGTTTGCACGGTAATTCGAGCCCGAACCAAGTCCAATGGGTATGTCACCGCCACAGAAACGATCCCACCGACCAGTCCCGCCGCTAAGCGTTCATACGCCAGAAGATCGTGGCCAGGTGGCTTGTGATCCATCATCAATTCTTTGCACTTTTCAAACACCGCAAACTGAACCGCGCTATATGGAAAGATCCGAACACAATTGAGCAAATTCCCTCGAAACAAACCCTTCCACCCTTCTTCCGCGTACATTCGTGCAATCGTCGGGAACATTCCTCGGTACACTTGGGCCGAACCCGGGCCTTGAAGTTGGAGCAAAATTTTGGCCCGCTCAAAAGGAGACACCACCGTCCTCGAAACAGCTCCCGCGACTCCGCCCGCTAGAAAGGACGCGTTGGACTCGTTTTTGACAAACGCCTTGGTCTCGCTGACCATACCCGTCCATAGCGACCCCATTTGGTCAACACAGCTGCCCGGCGTTTGGTGAGAATTTGGTTTGTAGTGGTGCACAGGTGCGCACGAGAAATCAGAACAATAACCATAAGCACGAGATCAAGAGGTAAGCTGCTGTAATTTTCATTGGCTTGGTGGAGTTCTGCATTAGCTATATACTCACCTCATCAAGGTTTGGCGGCACCCGTGGCTGGGAGGGACCCGTCTCAAAGTAACTGGTCGTGTTCCAGAGAACCATGCGTGATATTTGAACTGCAATAGACTCGATGCTCACCTCACGGTCGTAGATGGTTGACTCGGTCCAAAAGCATATTAGCGGCCAATTGTGGACCTGGGCCAATTGCCGGTCCAACTTGACTCGTCCTGGTACAGACTGGGCTAATTTTTCGATTGCAGGTGCCAAAAACTCCTCGGATCCATACGTAATGTACCACCCGTACCGAGGTTCGACAGTGGTGGTGTTAGTGAAATTTGACCCTAGACGCTTTTTCCAACCATCAATGGTATTGCGGCAGATAAAGTCGTCTGTTGCGGTACTGAAGCCGTGTTCTTCGCTCACTACAGGCGATATCAACACCGCTGCAGCAACACCACCCTCATAATTCGCAGCCATTTCGCACATCTGCAGCAACGCAAACGAAGAACCCACCGAGTCGCTCGCTACCACTACGTGACAATTGGATCCTTCTGGTACCAAGTCGCTCACAGAAACACTACCATTGCCATTTCCATACTTTGGCACTGCTATCACCGGGTTTGTAAATCCTTGTTCGAGAAACTTGACCGCTAGTAAAGAAAGAAACTCAGTATAAAGCTCTCCATTTTCGTCGCCAAGCCCTATTCCTCCGTGGAAATAAAGAACGAGAAGATCTATGGGAAACTGGTCTCTGCTCTTTGAACCAAACACTCGAATCGTCTTTTTGTGTTGAACTGTGATGTCTCCAAGACCATGAGCAGCATAGCGACTACGACGACTGTCGGTTAAAAAACGTACTCCAATCTCTTCAAACGGTTTCAATTCATTTTCCAAAGCTGCTTTGAGATACTGTACAAGAATATACCCTTTTGTGGTCACCTGTTGGCTGAAATGGCTCCGGTAAGGAAATGGCGTCACTCGTCTCTCCAACGCTTTGCACAAGGAACCGAAAATAACTTTGATAGTGTAAAATGCATGCCACCAGCGCAGCGGATGGAGAAGGACGACAACACTACTGACGACGAGATAGAACAAAATATCATTCAAATCAACTGGAAACATAGTGGTACAAATTCACCTCGCGAAATTCTGCGTTTGTGCAAAATAACCACCGTCGTAAATTAGTAAGATCCCAAAACCTTCTCAATAGCAGCCACCAAGATATCGGCATGCTTCTGTTCAAACACCAATGTTGGACGCAAACGAACCGAAGCCTCAGCGCAGCCTCCAATGTTCACACCAGCAGCTCTCATATCACTAAGAAATTTGTTTCTGGCGTCTCCAGAAGGCAAGTCCCAGGCGATGAAAGTTGCTCTGTTCTTTCCTCTGAGGTTCTGAAGATACTTGGGGTACTTGGATTGCAACGACTCCAATTTCTTGAACAAGTAGTCACCAACCTCTTGTGCCTTGGCGGCCAAGTCGTGCTTGACAATCTCGTCACCGATAGCTCCAGCCAAGATCATTCTGGCTGGGTCTCCACACCAGGTGTTGAATTGACGATAAGCAAAATCAGGAACAAGTTCTGGGTCATGGAAGAAGTAACCAGCGGACTGGAACTTCTTTGAAAAAGTGACAAGATCTGGAGGAGGACTCAAGTTGAAATGTTCGTGACACCAGAATGTGCCGGTTGCTCCAACACCAGTTTGGACTTCGTCCATGATCAAAAGAGCGCCGTGCTTGATGGTGATGTCACGAAGTCCTTGGAAGAACTCGGCTGAACCATGGTTGTCACCACCCTCCGATTGAATTGGCTCGATCAAAAGACCAGCAATTGGACATTTCCAAGTAGAGAAAATGTCTTCAACAATCTTGAGACATCTTTCGTCCTCGCGTTTGTTCTCCTCCTTGTGTTCTTCCAAGGGGTATTTGTAGCTAGGATATTGTGCCTTGGGCCACTTGAACGAGGGAAGATCCATCTTGTGGATTGGCTTGGAGCACGTGGTGGATCCAGAAGCAAACAAGCGCCCGTGGAAAGATCTCTCGAACGATAAGATGGCCAATTCTGGAGATCCTGGAGCCTGGTTCTTCATGACCGACTCGTTTTCCTCGGCTGTAAAAGGTTTGGCGTAGCCTCTCTTTTTGGATTGGTACCAGAAGAAGACGGCCTTGAACGCCAATTCCACAGCGTCGGCACCAGATAACCCAGACCACAACTTGTCCTGACCCTTAGGAGCAAACTCCAACAATTTCAGGGTGATTTCCTTCAAATCAGCACCTGGGAAGTTTCCCATCGCAGGTCGGTCGACGATGGCACGAATCATCTTGTCTGATTTTGCGGTTTTAATCAACTCGGGGTTGTTGTAACCGAGAGGAATCGATGCAATCTGGGCGTACACATCCAAGTATAAGTTTCCATCGACATCGGCAATGTAATTACCCTCAGATTTTTGGTAGTCGGCAACAAAGTAAGCTGCTCTAGAATCAAAAGTCTTGTCAAGAGTCTTGATCTCAGCCTTGCTGGCTTCGCCAGTAGATGACGAAGAGACCACAGGAGCAGAGGGTTCTCTGGGAAAGTATTTTTCACAAATGGACATGAATTGATTGGTAGCGGCTGGAAAAGTGCACCTTTATAGGTGTTGCTTTCGGCGCAAACGGAAAAGCCGCCAGTGCGCTTACTGCCCGATTTGGGATGGGGGTGCGACAGCGGTCGGACCTGCATGCAGTGTTGGGATGCCTGATGAATGAAACCACAAAAATGGCGAAATGGCGGCATTTGGCGGCCCTTTATAGACGCCAGCAAAGATGTGTGACCTTCAAGTCGGTTTAGGTCGGATTAAAGTAGGACCGGTAATGCTGCATGAGGTGCGGTGACGTGCGTCGTCCTGCACTAAGCGAGGGATGTTTTGCAGCCATATTGGAGACTCTGGACTATTTAAGGAGGCAATTCGCTGATTTTTTTTGGAAATCTTTTTATCTGTAGAAGCTGTTTATTACAGTTTAAAAAGGGAGAAAGTGGATGGAAAAGTTAGGGTGTAGTTGGTCACAGCTGAAATTTGCAAACGGAGCACAAAACTTACTCAAATAATCACATCGAATGCTTTCCAAATGGAGGCTGCTTCTTGACTCCTTAGAACTCAAGGAACTCAAGGTTAGTTTCCCAATTAATTTCTTTCTTTGCTTCCTTTTTGGCTTCTTCTTCGCTTTCCTGCACATGGCCGCGCACCTACATCAATCATCAACATCTCATCGCGTCAACATGAAGCCGGTGCAGCCAAAGTCCGAGCATGACCTCGACGGCATGCATATCAATATGGATGACATCGACAAGATGATCTCCGAGTCGATTAACGACGAAAACAAAAGAGCTGATCTGGAAGGACCGGCGCAAAAAAGACCTCGATTACAAGAAGGTAATTTGGACCTTGAATTTGAAAAGGCGATTGAAGACCATCAACGAGAACTCACAAATCCACCAGAAGAGGCTCAGGGCGATGCTCTGACTGCAGTGCACCACGACCCACAAGTTCCCCATGGCCATGACCCCCACCACAATCATGATCATACCCCCCACCATAACCATGACCCCCGATTACATTCTGAAGGTTCACATTCGGTGGTTGCAGGTACAAGTGATTCCGTAGACGCAGCGGGTTCCGGTGATAACAATGCATCTCTGTCGTCGGTGGTTCATGAGGGCATAACCATACCGGCTGATTCCGAATTACTCAATACCAACACGGCATTCGCCGCATACACAGCGCTTTCCAGCTCGCTCCCACCTCTTGCCCTGGTCACCAGTGCTCATTTGGCAGCGCTTCCGCTTCCGATTGTGGCTCCAGATTATGTTGCTCCTCGGATCCAATTGCTTGTAAATTCGCTTCCTACTCTCGATAATTTGGCTACTCAAATTCTTCGAATGGTGGCTGTCGGACCGTACCAGAAAGTTGTGGAGCTTGCTTCAAACCCTGATTCTGCGGCGGGAGCGGCTTATCGTGATCTCACCTCACTTTTTGAATTTACGAAACGATTGTATCTGGAAGAAGATCCGTTTTTATCGGTGGAACACATAGCACCTGGAATGTGGAAAGAAGGCGATCAAACGCCCAATGTCTTTAAAAACCGCGAGCAAAGTATAGAATCAACGCTCCGCAAAGTCAACTTGGCGACGTTTTTGGTGGCTGCGCTTGGAACCATCGAGGTGGGATTTTTCTATCTCAACGAATTCTTTCTCAATGTGTTCTGTCCGCCCCATGGCCTCGATGTGGAAAACCTGATGTCCAACATGTCGGCTGAAAACATGAACTTGCAAACCGGGGCCAATGGCGATGCTGGACGTCTCCTCAAACCTCAGGCGCAATTGTTCCTCGACCTTAAAACCCAAGCATACATATCGGCGTTGGAAGTTGGCGACCGATCGCGCGAGGACATTCTTGACGAGATTCTTCCGGACATGGAACCGGTGCTTCTTGCTTGGCGTAATTCTAGAATGCTTACACCAGTGGAGGCCGATTTTGTGGCCCGGTGTCGAGCTCGTAAAGACACGCTTCTCAGATACGACGGACATTCTCTTAGTGAGGAATACGACTGGTTTGCGTTTCTTCGTGATCTTTTCGACTATGTGGGCAAGAACGTGGGATATGTAGTATGGGGCCGTCGGCGTCGGCCGGCATCGTCGAATTCCGCAGCCGAAAAGAGTCGTCAACAAGATTCTCACCGGGTCCATTCTCACGACTACGACTACAACTATACCGGAGAAGCAGGGTCTCACCACAAAAGTGCACCCCCAGCGCCCGCTCGCAACCCTGAACAGTTGGGCGAAATCGACGAAATCACAAGAAACCTTTTACCGTCGGAAATTCAAGAGCAGCAAATCCACCTTCGATTTAATCCAAATTCAACGGTACGCAATCCTCAGCGCCGGCCATGGACTCGAGACGAGGAGAAGGCGCTTCGACAAGCGCTTGAGCTCAAGGGTCCTCAATGGCTGACAATTTTGGAATTGTTTGGAGCCGGTGGAAAAATATCGGAAGCATTGAAAAATAGAAACCAGATGCAACTCAAAGACAAGGCTCGTAACTGGAAGATGTTTTTTTTGAAGACCGGTATGCCGGTTCCCACGTACTTGCAGAAGGTGACAGGAGATCTTGAACGAGAAGATCGGTCGCGAGAAGCGAAAAGAAGTCGCAGCCGTAAAACCGCTGCTGCACCTGTCCCCAGTATCAAGTGATTGCGAGCCCCGCCCAAATTCCTGCAGCCGCTCGGGGAAGTTGAGCCGCACGCTCAGATGTGGTACTTTTGGGATGTCCGTAATTTTAGCACTCAAAACCATGGCGGATTCCATCGAGGAAAAGATCAAAAAGGCCCGCGGCGATGCTCGCATTCTCTATACCGAGCTCGGGAAGTGCCAGCGACGGGTTCGTGATGGTGACTTGATGAGCGTATGCAAGCAGGTGTCCAGATTGCAACCCAGTGATGTCAATCTTCGGGTTTACAATACGCTTCTGACGCACCGCGATAAGATAGCGCTGATCCAGTGGAGCGACGATTCGAAAAGTCTCGTATCTGCCTGTCAAGACGGGTATATGTTTGTGTGGGATGCAGTAACCGGATATAAGACCCAGGCAATTGCGCTTGAAAACAATTGGGTTTTGACATGTGCATATGCACCTAGCGGACGGTTTGTGGCTAGTGCTGGTCTTGACAATGCGTGTACGGTTTACGCGGTAGGGAACGATACCATGGAATCGGATTCGGAATTGGGCCATGCCATGTATGGTATTACCCTGCGAGTTCAATCGGTTTTCAAAGGCCATACAGCATACATTTCCGGGTGCCAATTTCTCGCCGACCTGAAAATCGTCACCAGTAGCGGCGACATGACTTGTGCTACCTGGGATGTTGAGCGCGGTCAACGAACCTGTGAGTATGTGGATCATCTTGGTGACGTTTTGTGTGTGGCCGCTTTCCGCAGCAGTTTCGAGCTGCAATTTGTCACGGGTCTGTGCGACGGAACCGTAAGAGTTTGGGACCCTCGGGTTGCAGCCGCGGCACAGACTTTTGCTGTAGGCAGCGACGTTACTTGTGTGGAGGTATTTCCCGATGGAAATGCGGTGTTAAGTGGGTCGGATGATGGCGTTGTACGGCTTTTCGACCGGCGTGCAGACAGCGAAATTGCTTCTTATTCTTTGCAGCTGCAACTGCAACTGCTGGCGCCGGTAGCGGCTCGCTACAGACGACGGCCTGTCAGTATTGGGTCCGATAATCACAGCTCCAACGACACCCTTGATAGTCCTGGAGTCACATCAGTGGCATTCAGTCGGTCGGGTCGAGTGCTATATTCGTGCTACGCCGAATACGGCGGGGTGGTTTGGGACACTCTTGGGGGACAGGTGATTGGAGTGATGACGGGTGGACACTCGGACCGAATTACAGGAGTGGCAGCGAGCAGAGATGGTGTGGCATTGGCAACGTCTTCATGGGACCACACGGTCAAGATCTGGTCGGCATAGACTTTAGAATGTATTTTATGGTTGAAGTTGAGTGAACTTTTAAGTACTTGATTCAAGACTCACTCAAGTACTCAAACTTTGGTGTATAATGTACTGGTCCTCGTCAATTCACGTATCAAAATTAAGGCTGCTATCAAGCTTGAGCTATCTATTTGGTCAACTGAGTATTTATGGCTCATGTTCATCTCTTTAGTGGTTTATACTTTCGGCTGAGAGCTTCTTTTTCTTTACAAATTAAATTGAAGTACCTGGTTTATAGTATTTTTCAGCCGCCAAAAATATATCACTGAACTACATTTAGCTGCAAACTGTGTTAACTTCCAAGAAGACCTGACTGTGTTAAATGCATTAATTACGAGCAATAGCTTTCGTACTACTAAACTCCAAAGCAGAAGAGACTAAAAAATGAAAATTTACTCTTATCAGTATTCATTTCTGAGTAATTTTATACCCTGAATTTTTTTAGTTACTATCACTACCTTCTCATCTACACTCAAACACTTCAGTAACATTCAATAATTTTTTCATCATCTACTAGACTTTCAATACGAAAATTTCAGTTCAATTTTCTCTACTTTTAAATTTCAATACTTCAGAAGTTTCAATTTATATTTAAACACTTTTCAGGAATCTCCGTACTTTTCATTTCAACCCGATCATATCATCCAGCCATTGGAAACGTTGCTACCAATCCCAGACCTTCATCAAAAACTCACACAAGTAGAAATTCTCACATTCACTTTTTCAAGTCTTTCTTCACTTTTTCACTTTTTATTCGTTCATTTATTAGCTACTCCACATACCGCCGCACCTTTTCCCACATACTCTTCAACAACAGCTCCGGCAACGTATACAAATCCATAGTGAACTCGCCGTTATCCACGTCGTTCTTGATGTTCATGTCATTGGTTCTGTTGTCGGTAACCATCTGCACAATCACAATCAAGTCGTCCTCGCCGAGCTTGGTGAGCCCATTGGCAAGTTTCTCCAAATCTACCGAACCTTTGACGGCTCCAGTGCCGGTTTTCGCTTTTTTCACCTTGCTTCCCATATCGCCGTCATTGCGTCTTTTGCTCAGTTCGATGTTGTCTGCGTTGGGAACCGGCCCGCTTTCCAACAAGAGCTTATTGAGCGTGGGCGACTTGGTGGTGGGCACAGAAATACTGTGGTCTACAATATACTTTTCTTGGAGAAAATTGAGATCGTGAGAAAACTTGCGTTCTCCTTGTTTTCCCGCTACTCCAACAAGATGGACGGTAATAGGGATATCGAACTCTCCCCATCCTTGCTCCTTGACCAAAAATGGTGGCAGTTTTAACGTACGAATGGGATTGGCAAAAGTGGGATGGAGCGAGTAGGTTACACGATCGAGAATATTGGCGGCAATTTCGTTCCCAGCTTGGTCTAGCATAGTCACCTGGACAGACCACTCACGCATGGGGAAGTTTTCCACCGGCGGAACGTCTTTCATGACGTGTTGCTCCGTGGTGATTCGGATGGTTCTTTTGACTTCAGACATGAAGAAGAAATTCGGTGCGAATTCGCGAAAAGGTGAGAGTAGTGGAAACTGGAGAGGAATAAAAAAAGGAGAGTCAATTGATGTTGTAGAGTATGCTTGTACTTGATTTAGTCATTTTCTTGAGAATATATTGGTATAATACCAAAATATTGTTCGTTTTTGTTCGTTATTGTTTCTTGTTTTGTATGGCTTTCTTACTGCTTCTTTGAGCAATTGAGCTAGTTTAGCATCTACCTATTTACATTTACGTTTATCTTATCTCATTTTTGTCTTTGTTTGCTCTTTGTTGGTTTTTGTTTCTTGGTTCTTTGTTGGCTTATTTGCTTTGGCTCGTTGGCCATGCTTGCTTGTTGGGTTACTTCTTCTTATCTCCCCAAACCTCCTTGTAAACCCCAGGTACCAACGGTCTCACAAGCTCCATAGACGTGTTCCACTCGCCTACAACCTCCCCAACCATCCCAAACACCTTCTTCATAGGAACCTCTCCCTCTTGGCTCTGGACCTGCAGACAAAACTGGCGAAGTTTGTCCTGCACCTGCGCCGACGATGCAACTGGAAGCAGCTGCAAGTACCGCTCAATGATGCCTGCCTCTGCCTGTTCCACCTGAGCAAGGTCGTCTCGGTTCTGACTGGCATATTCACTAGCAGACTGAACTCGCTGCTTGTGCATTTTGGAAAGCGTCTTGAAAAGTGCAAATTCGTCCTGTTTCAGACCGTCGATTTCGGCTCCCTTGATGGCTGCAATCACCGACTTGACGGTGTTCTTTTCCACCGCCTTTTTCTGCATCATGGCGGTCTTAAGATCCCGCTTGAGTGTGTTTAATGTGGCATCGTACGCCGCCGATGACAAAAACCGACGAATCATCATGTTGGGTAAACTTTTTCGGGTCGCACACTGCACAGAAGAATTGACGCACGGGGACATTTGGCTGCAGGCATCCACAGCGTCTATGTCTACTCATGCGCCGCAGCCATGCCACCACAGGTAAACTGCTGCCGGTGCGAGTAAATTTATCAATGAGTGGCTTTGTTCTTTTTTGCGCACTTCATTGTATCTCTGGGGTCAGAACTGTCATCGGAGAAAGGAAAGGTTTGCCGGTGTGCATACGCACGCTGCCGTGGAACCAAGCAAGGCACCGCTCGCCCTAGGGTGTGTGGTCTAGAATCATCACTTTCATGTAGTCAATGGTATAGTCGCGGTACCGATGTAAGCGAGACGAAACGAGATTTTGACATCGTTGCGAACCCGATATCTTTTATCAGCCGGATGCGCACTAAATTGCGCATGTGGGATGCTGCACCGAAGGGGCTGCCGGTTGTGAACCACGGCTAATTTTAATCCTTAATTAACGGCGCGGTGCCCTTCCTTAAACGGTCTAGGCGCAAAATACTGCACGATCTGAGCAGGCTTATGCACGTCTCAGGACGTAACCTGCGTTGACAGGCGCAAATGCTGCTCCCTTCAAAAATTACGACCCAACGTATATATAGAAGGGTTGGGCCTCATCCTTTTCTTCCGTCTCATGCTAAATTATCTTCTGCACAAGACAACCCAAGAAAGGCACCTGCCACGCCGACACCATCCAGTCGATCTTGTCACCCCTAGAACCGTGCCCATGAACGTGGGGTTGACTCTGTTGCCGGAGGAGCACCAATGGTTATGCACGTTCAACGACCGTTTGTCCCACGTCAACGGTAACGGGCGCATTCTCAAGATTGCATCGGTGGACCATTTAAATGAGTTGCTCGCCTATTATTATGGCCGAGAAAACTCGCTCATTCCGGCGTCTTCAGCATTTCCGTACTTGCACGGACTCCACAACAAATCACAACGACTCTTCTTCGAGTCGTACGCAAGCCCTCAGGATCTGTTAAGGCTTGCTTCGTACGCCCATTATCCGAAAAAGCCGCAAATCCGAAACCACAGCCACTTTTCCTTGATGGCTGTGGATGCTGAAAGGTCCTCGGTTCCCAAAATTATCAATGCTTCGTATCTCGACGACGTTTTAACACCAAAGGAAAATCATTTTTTGGAGGATGATGATGACGATGGCCACTTTGAGTACGCAGAGTGCGAGCATTTGAACGTGGCCAAAGCATCGTCGCTCGAAGGAATCAACAATCGCAACCTTGCAGGACAAGTAAAAATTGCTGCTTCCTTGTCACATTTCCTCGTGTTCAGCAACGACATGGATTGGGACCGCAACATCAAAGCTGCCACTGAGCTTCAGGCACTGGCGCAGCAGGATAAATTGGTGTATATCGTGGACTTTCCAGTGGAAGAATGGGACCAACTTGGTGCTGGTTTCTTGAACGACACCAAACCCACCGAGTTTCCCAAACTCCTTCAGTGGGAGCAGAATTCGATCTGGAAATTGAACTCGATCAAGTGGGCGTATCCGGGTATATGTCTCGGCACATTGACCGATTTCTCATATCTCAGTCGAACCTCGAAACACAACTTTCGAGTCTATATCAACTGTCACGAAAAGGCTCAGTTTCCCAATCCCCAGTCGCTCGATAAAGCCTTTGCCGATATCCGCAGCTCGCTGGCGTGCAATCCATTGTACATTGAGTTCCCAAGCTCAGGTTTAGTCATGGCGGGCTCATTAACGGACTCTGAGTCGCTCAGCATGCTCAAAGTTTTGCAACTAGTACGATTTTTCATCAAAGTGAGAAAACAGGACATTTTTGTGTTTTGCGTCGACGGGTTTTCTGGTTTGTCCATGTTCACCATTGCGTTGGGTTTGTTCAATTTGAATGCAAACATCAGTGTGGAAGAGGTCATTTTGAAATTGTTGGGCAACAAGAACAAGACGTGTGCCGGTAGAGACGATCTTCGGCTCTATTACTATCGCCATGATTTTGCGTTTTTGAAGCAATTTAACCCGTACATTCAAGCGGCCAAGAATATACCATTGGATTCAGAAACGCTAATTGATGAAATTCCCAAACCCACCATCGTTTCCACTGCACCAGATGTTGACTGGTTCAATATTAGAGAAGATAACAACTTTCCATCCAAAATTATCGACAATATCCACCTTGGGTCGCATGCCCAGGCTTCTTCTATCACCATATTGAGATCAATTGGAATCACCAAGATTGTGTCTATGGGGGAACGACCCCGGTGGTTTTCAAAGTTACACATCAAGTTTGATTTTGATGTCCGGGACTCGGATTTGCCGGTGGTTTCGCCAGTGTACCAGTACGATGGATGTTCGGTTTACATCATCAACATTGCCAAACAAAACCGGCTCGCCGAGTATCCCGAACTCGAAACCATCGTGTACGTCCACAAGCTTCACGACGACGGCCGAGACTCACTTTGGCCGTTGCTTGTGGGACCGGAAGAAGTTCAAACTGCCCTCTTTGGACCGGAACTGAATTGTCCATCCACCCTTGTTCATTGTCGAATTGGCGTCTCACGGTCGGCATCGGTGGTGATTGCCCGGCTCATGAAGTACAACCGGATGTCATTCATCAGTGCCTACATGTTTGTTCGGGTTCGTCGGTTGAATATCATTATCCAGCCAAATCTTCGATTTCTCTACGAGTTGTTTTTATACGAAGAACATTTGCACCTTACCCGAGGAGATTGCTGGTGGACTCTCTGCCACGAAATCGACAAGTTGAATCGTCATTATATTAGATAGGCGTTATTTATTTTTTGCACCACAAGGAATAATTGTAGGAGAAATCGCCCTCTCTTATAGTTGAGTCGGTGGCGTCAATCCCCGTAAATTGGATAAGTTGCAGATGTGGACTGCGGGTCCATGCTTCACGCGGGAAATGTAAAAACCTATCCATCGGTATAGTTGCGTCATAATTGGCAGACACCTCCGTTAAAAGGAGATGTGAAATCCGAGGGTCATTAATCACCTGATTGTATATTTCAGCGCCGCCAATGACAAATATTTTATTGATATCGTGACGTTTTTGGAGGAACTCTAACGCGGTATCAAAAGAATTACCCCAAAACACGTCATTTTCCTCCAAATTCGGATTGCTACGCGACAACACCACATTAATCCGGTTGGGTAAAGGTCTAAACCGAGGGGGGATCGACTCCCAGGTACGTCGACCCATGATCACTGCATTGATGGATCCGTCAGGTGCGTTTGACGTGACGTCGCGGAAATATTTGATTTCCTGTTTGAGGCGCCATGGAAGGGCACCACCAAAGCCTATTCCGAGGTCTGGTAGCAACGCCGCAACTATCAACGCTATAGGAGGTTGACGCATGAAGGCGCGGGGCAAAAGATGATTCAAATAAATGCGCGCTCGATGCCACACCAGCCGCATCGCAGCCGCGGCTCAAAATAAACATCAATACTATACATATGATACACTAATGTACACAGGTTCACTTTCTGGCTTTAGGCTTGGTGACCTTTCCGCTCTTGGCAGCAGCCTTTGCGGTCTTTGGCTTCACAACTTTGGCAGCCTTTGTAGCTTTCGCTTTCGTGACTGGTTTGGTAACTTTCGCTGCGGGTTTCTTAGTTTCTTTCTTAGTCTCTTTCTTCACAGGCTTTGCATTCTTTGCAGTCTTGGTCTTCTTTTCCGTCTTCACAGCCTTCGTCTTCTCCGCCTTTGGTTTTGTCGCCTTTGTCTTTTCCGCCTTCTTCTCTGTCTTTGGTTTCGCCTTGGTAGTCTTGGTGGTCTTCGCGACTTTCTTGGTAGCAGCCTTTGGTTTCACCGACTTTACCGTTGATGGCTTTGCCTTGATAGCCTTAACAGCCTTCTCCTTCTTTGCCGTGATAGCCTTCTTGGGCTTCTCTGGTTTAGTGACCTTGGCGGTCTTGGCAGCAACCAGTTTCTTTGCCATTTTCACGGGACCAGAAGCGCCCTTTGGTTGAAGGAAATCACCAGTATCAACACCTTTTCTCAACGCAATATTAAAGAGCGAATCAAAGTTGTGGGCCGTGATGTTGAAGTTTGTTTGCACGTACTTCTTTAAAGCTTGACGACTAATGTTAGTTTTTTTTGGACAACCATAAAAATGTACTTACGAGGACCCTGCTCGTTCCTTGAGGGAAACAATAGCAGCTTGGATCATTTCTGAGTTAGTATAAATAATTACAAATTCAAGTGTATTACATACCTTTATAGGTGAGTTTGGAGGTGGCAGGAGCCAGGGATTTCGTTTTAGTAGCAGCCATTGATGTTGTTTTCGAGTTGTGTTTTGAAATGAATTTAAAAACTGCGGGTGCGAAAAGCGTGATCGAAAACAGAAAAGATAACGACGCGGCCATTTATATAGTGGGAGGCGTGTTTTGCCATCAGGTTGATGACCGATGGTACGAGTTATGCAGCTATTGCTGCAGACGACCGTATTGGCTACCGTTGGTCGGAATTGAGTTTTGTAGATTTTGCGAATTTCTGCACATTCACGATTTGCAGCTGCGATGCAAGAGTACAACCTGCTTGTTGTAAAAAAATATTTAACATACCATTCAAATGCTAAATGCTAATTGCTAAATGACACCATTGACACTATTGACGCAATCGACTCTCATTGACTCTTCATTGAATTTCTCACTTATATATTCATGCTACAATTGATTCCGTTTTGATTTACGTATGTCTGCATTGTGTCTGCATCATATGTCTTACATATGCTATTTACTGATGCTTTATGGACAAATTTCGGTCTCTACCCACATTCCGTCCTCCCTTTCGCATACGTATCGCCGGTCTCTGTCGAGTTCCACCACATCCACTTTGTCGACAAACATGGCAATAACGGCAAAATTCTTCAATCCGGAATCCTCCTTTTTACCATCAACCCCTCGGCGAATCGAATCAATAACCCTCCGGTTTTCATCTGTAATTTCCGAACCCGGGGGTGGTTTACGGAACGTTGACCGCAATGCCGGTGATAATGCATCCCATTGGCGCCGCACCTCCTGATTCCATTCTTGGCGAGTTGGAGGCTGCAAGTCGACCACGTTGAGTTCATTCAAGTTGGTGTATGACGAATCGGGACGCTGTGACCGTACCGCAGATGGTGACAATACCGTATATGGCAACATGCGACTATCTGGTTCATTATCATCGATCTTTGGTGCATCACAGGCCGGAATATGATCATCATCAATGATCTTTGCATGACCCCTGAACCGGAATTGTCTTTTGATGCCAGCAAAATAGAATACCGCTTCGAATCGGTCATTGTGAAGCAATTCCGAATACTTGCTCATACGTTTATCGGTGGTGGCGATAAGCACGTTTGTATTGCGGTCATTGAACAAGAACCCTCGGAATATCAAAGTTCTAGTCCTCGGATATCCATCATTTCCGATGGTAGCAAGTTGAAATGCGGTAAATGGTGGCGAGTTCCCGGATTTATTTTTTTCGGCATCGATCAGATTCGTAAACGGTGGCACCCATGATGCCATATTGTGGAACTGAAGCATTACTGCCCTATTTGCCTGCCTGCAGATGTAGCGACAGAACCGGATTTGATTGTACCGAATCAATGGTCGGCCGACCTCATCGCGGTGTGCGCACGTGGATGCGGCACCAGAGCGGGTAATAAACGTGAGGTGCAGAATGGTTGCAAAGTATCTCTCAATAAAAGGACATTTGAATCCACTTTTAATCCAACTCTAAAAGCACTCTCAAAAAATAGGCAAAATTTGAAACTGATTTTTTTGGAAATAAAGCACAATATCTCTTACCGTATTCGCCTGAAATTTGAAGTATTATGCTGATCTGACCTCATATACGCTATCAGAAAGCCGTATGTTCAGACAGAGTGTTCATTGTGGTCTTTAGTAATCAATAAACCTGTTTGGTGTTCATACCAAATTGATCTGATTAGTGGTCTTACCTAATTGGTCTAATTTGATGGTCTTACTTGATCTGGCAATTGCTCGTCTTTCATATTCAATTGTTACTGCTATTGGTCAACTGACACAACTCTCTATGGCTGGATATCATTGTGGTTATTTTCGAGAAAAAGTTTGGAATGAACGACATAGTTCATAAACAAGTTTATAATGATCAAAAATGATTCGTCATCAAAAGGTCATTTCAATGGACTCGTTTTATCTTTCAATGACTGCAAAACTGTGTCTCTATCTTCCATTCTAGCTTGCAGCCAAAACAGAAACCAAACTTTGTGTTCTGAAAGTCAATTTTTGTTGAGCTTTGCTTTTTAAATGGGTTAAAGAGCTCCACTGTGATTTCAGCAAGCGGCTATCACTCAAAGCATATACACCTTGTCATATGAGTGTTGTGGATACTAGAAGTCTTTTTTTTTGCACAACTGACTAATGAAGGCCATCTCGATTTTCACTATCAGAACTTATAGCATTATCTTCTACCCTTGGATAACACTTTTTTTCTGGTCCAAATCAATGAATTTTCGGAAGCGACCAGACATACTCTTTAAAAGCTCATTGACAAGTAATTACTACTAGCAATTCAAGCTACACTTTCCATCTTCCGTCGTATCACGTGACTTTGATACATAGACAGCTAAAGAAACCTAAAGCTGCAAATGGTTCTAGTAGCATACTAGAATGGAAAGAGCTAAAAAGCTGCTATAATTCACATGTATGAGTAGGAAACACGCTCATTTGGGTCGATAATTTAAAAAATGTTATTGTTGGAAAATTCAGAAAAGTTGTTTATGGCCCTTAACTCTCCAATGCACAGCTCCAGTAGACAGCCTAGTGTCAGGGATATATAGGAGCGGTATTCGAGGAAACACCCAGGAATTGGGTACTCTGGCCGAGTTGGTCTAAGGCGCCAGGGTAAGGTCCTGGTCTCTTCGGAGGCGCGAGTTCGAATCTCGCGGGTATCATTACACACCAGCAATTCCCTTTCTTCTTTTTTTTCTTTCGCTCCCCCTCGGAGAGAGACTGAATATAGCTGCAGTGATATAACTGGACAAATTGAACAAAGCTGTCACATCTAATCGCTCAAGAGTCGAACTAAGTTCTAAGGTGAATTTCGCATTCAATTACTATTTCAATTTCACTCTTCGCACTTTGTCTCTTTTATAATATTATGACTACATAATCGTGCAACATTTCGACTTATGGCCCTCGGTGGCCACCAGCCGTTGTCTCGATCGTCTCTTCTCAGCCACCGTCTGCGAAGCCGGTTCGGCCTCGGCAGCGCCTGCAGGCGCATCGGGGCCAGCCTCAGCCTGCTTTTGCAACTTTTGCTGCTTCTTTTCCTCCGATAATTCGGCCTCTTTTCTCATTATCTGGCGCACAACGTCCACAAATGCCTCGTCAACGTTGGTCTTGTACATAGCACTGGTCTCATAAAATGGAACCATCCCCCATTCTTGAGATACTTGAAGTCCATCATCAATTGATAACACTCTGTCCTCTTCCAAGTCACACTTGTTACCAATCAACACCATGGGCACCGAGTCCAGATCCTTGATTCTCAACACCTGATCTCGAAGTGCAAGTAACTCCTTGAGCGAATTTTCATCGGTCACAGAGTATACCAACAAGAAGCCTTTTCCACTTTTAATATACAACTCACGCATAGCAGTGAACTGGGCTACTCCTGCGGTGTCCAAAATCTCCAAATCACATTGTCTTCCGTCGATTTCGATTTGTTTCCGATAAGAATCCTCAATGGTGGGATCGTAACTTTCAACGTATACGCCCTGCACAAATTGCACAGTCACTGACGATTTTCCGACACCACCGGCGCCAAGTACCACCACTTTATAGTCTGAGTTAGTTCCTGAAATTAAAGGTGTAGCCCCGCTTCTTACCACCGGAAATGACATTTCATGCATTGATATCCGGTCTTTGCGTGACCTCATACATGCAGTGGTCACTTAATCGGCCCAAAGCGCAATTGGAGACCCATATAAGGCGGCCAATTCCCGTGTTGCCATCTTAAATTTCGTTCTACTTACCTCTCATGCTGGATCACTTGTTTTCAACGGCTTTCACGCGACACGCGAATAGACGAGGAGTGCACACAAGCAAACCGGCTGCAAATCTAGGTTTAAAAATAAAGTAAGGCATTTTAATAAAGCATTTAACTAACTACAATGGCATGATCGAGGGGACTGGGCCAACGGGAGTGATCCCGTGCGGGTTGATGGCAGGGTGCGACTTGGTGTAATGCCACTTGATATGGTCAAAATCAGTGGTCTCGCTGAACCCAGGAATTTTCCAGTACAACAACCGCAACCAATCGTGAGTGAATGGAAAGTCGTGCCTGATCATCCCAAGATTACACTTGAAATGCTGGTGATAGACAGCATCAAACCTAACGATGGTGGTAAACAATCGCACATCGGCCTCAGTAAGTTGATTTCCCAATAAGAATTTGTGGCCCTTGCCATGGTTCTCTTTGAGAATTGACTCGATCCGATGCAAGCTCTTGAACAACTGGTTCACCTCATCCTCATAGATTTCCTGCTTGATCGAAAATCCAGCCTTATACACTCCATTGTTGATGGTGTCGTAAACCCACGAATTGATATCATCAATCTGCTGTTTCAAATCTTCAGGATACAAGTCAACATGAGAATACTCGCTGGCGACAACATCATTGAATTCAGAATTCAACATCCGAAGAATCTCACTCGATTCATTGTTGACAATGGTTTCCTTCTTTTTGTCCCATAATACTGGAACAGTAAATCTCCCAGAGTAATTGGGATCTGCCTTGTAATACAACTGCAGAAGTCTCTCAAACCCATACAAATGGTCCACTGTTCCATACGTCATGTCCTGAGCTGTTTTGCGTTTTGCAAGGTCCAGCTCATTGGGAAATCTCCAACCTTTATTGTCCATGTGCCAGTGAACCACAGACACAGAGATATGCAGCTCCAACCCTTTGAGACTCCGTCCAATCAAAGTTCTATGGGCCCATGGGCACGCATAAGAAACGTATAAATGATACCGATTAGTTTCGGGAGGAAATTCAGCACCGGCTTCTCTCAGAATCCAGTTCCGGAAATTCAGAGCTTGTCTCTTATAAGCACCAGTTTTATCAGCAAATTTTTGAATTTCAATCTGTCTTAGTACAACTTCAAAGATATAATGGCGCCAAAGCAAAATGTTCAACATGTTTGAAACAAAATGCTATTCGATCATTAGTCAAGAGTGTGAGGGTCCTGGAGCCACCTAAAAGAGAACCACGCAAACTGAAAGCATTGTAATTTATGACATGGACTCAATTGGACCACTAATGCATAAATCCGACAGTCTCTTGCTTGAAAAAAACATACTTTTGACATCTTCACTAATTGCTACCTTCTTGGCCCACTTTGCTATGCCCCATAGGACGGGGCGGGGGAGGCTGGTGTTGGGATGCACTTCTCTTGAGAAACATTGACTTCGAACCTTGTCGAAAACCACCTCCAAATTCGGAACTCAACACTTGTTTTGCAATCCGAGTACTACCATACACCTTTCAAACCGAATCTTGGTCGCCCGAGCCTCTCGCGGTATAACCCCTTGAACTTCCGTGCACGTGAACAATTTCAAATCAAAGCAGGAATTTGGCCGGGTAACATTCCCCACCGCCGCACCAGAGATGTTTTATGGTAAATAGCGACAACAACTTGTCAGTTGACGCGAGAGTAATTAATCCGTTTACCTGTTAATTAAGACACAGAATCCCGTTACTCTTAGTTTTCACGCCTGGAACTCAAGCTATACGAGGTCACCACAGCGACAAACATTCTTTTTTGGTTTGACTCGGAGCGTCCTGAAATTGCCTCATGTCGGAAGTTGTAAATGGACTGCCGATTGGAAAGTCGGGATTTGGAGAAGTTCCCGACTCCGCCAAGGACAAAAATGATCAATCAGGTGTCTCGGTTAGTCAGCCTCTAGGAATACAGGTTCAACAACCCCAACATTCCCATTCACAGCAGATGTCACAACAACAACAGCAGCCTCAACTTGGCCAACCAATGTCCCATCAACAACAATATCCATCCAGACAGCCACAACCAATCTCTTCGGCGTACCTTAACTATTACAACAACGGATACCATCCTCACACCTATCAATATAACTATGCACCATTCAGTTACTATGGCGGGGCGGTTGCAGGAGCTGGACAAGTGGGGCCCAATGCGGTTTCTACCGGAGGAGGTGCTGCGCCTAATCCATCTAATGCTACTGGAGCATCTGCGGTTGGTGGTATGACTGCCGTGCCTCCAGCTTCTGACTCTTCGTATCTCCAGGTACAGCAGATGCACCAACACCAACAGCAGCAGCACCAACAGCAGCACCAACAAGCTCAACAGCAGCAGCCATCACAGCCGCAGCAAGCACAACAGCAACCCCAAGTTAATGATTATCAAGTACAACAATTTTCGTCGTACAACGCACCTGGATCTGCGACGCTGGGAGCGGCCAATGGTGCCAAAAAGACACTGCGAAGCAAGCCCAAGGCGAAAGAGGACGTTGGGTCTCCGTCTGGAGCCACCACGGGACGGCCATACACTTGCGAGTTTCCCGACTGTCAGTGGTCGTTTGCTAGGCAATCGGATTTGCGGCGCCATGCCAAGCTGCACTCGGCACCCATGTTCCACTGTCCCTATTGGCGCAACGACCCCACTTGTCACCGCAATGGGGGAGCCTTCAACAGATTAGACGTTTTGAAAAGACACCTTCGACTTGTGCATTATGTTCAAGACAAGCACCAGGGAGGTGCTGGTTCAAGATCAACGTCCGGTAAAGATGATGCTGGATGGTGCCGTGCGTGTCAGCGGATGTTCCCTCTGTCAAAGGCATTCGTGGATCATTGTATGGCGTGCGCGCAGCTGATTCTGCCTGCTGAGTGGAAGTCGTTGTCGTCTCGATATCCATACGAGCAGGTGGGAATGATGCAATATCAGCAACTGATGCAGCAGGTTCCTCAAATGGCGCAGAATTCGGGCCATTCTCAGAACCAAAGCCCACAAGTACAAGTAGCCCAGGTGCACGGATCTGGCGCTGCCCAGTCCCCTACCAACCAACCGCCTCCACCATTGAACCAGCAGCCGCAACAGGCGAGAGCAAATCAGCTCATGGATATCCCAGGCGACTATCTTATAGATAAAGATATTAAGGGGTATCAAGTAGAGACAAAAAAAAGATCGAATCAAACGGCAGGGGGTGCCAATAAGAAGACCAAGTCTTGAGGTATTAGATATTGTATAATGTGTAATTATGTATAATATAAGCTATGGTGTAGTTGGCTGCAAGTTGACGAAAGTTGACTGTGGTCGACTGTAGATGGCAGTTTGCAGCCATTGAGCCGCAAGCCGCAGAACGCAACTATCATTGCAGATTAGCCGCAAAGCGGCGTAACCATTGCGGCTTATTGATGTTGCGGCGCCGCGTGAGCACCGAAGCGAATGCACTACTTCACCGGCTGTTTACTCTTCATTGCCGCTAATCGTCGACCTCCTGGTCGGCTTCTTCCGTGCGAGTCTGGTCAAAGAAGTCCAAAATGGCGCAATTTGGATGAAGAATATACACCGTTCTCCGAGGCTCGGCTTCGCGGTCTTCGGCCTGGTTGGTGATGGTCATCAAGATCCGGTCTTTGACGAGGCGCTTCAACACTTTGAACGCCATACGTCGTTCCTCATAGTATTCCTGTTCGGTTTGGATGTCTTCTTCTTTTTGGGTCAAATACCAGTTGGTGAGTTCGTCGCCAGTAAGTCCCTCTCCGCCGTTGTGGTCGTCGTCCGAAACCCGCTTGACAAGCAAGTTCATCATGGACACATATCTGTCGTAGGAAATGGTGGTTTTCTTCCGGGGTGGATCGGCGACCGGATCGGCAACCCCAGAATCAAATTCGTGGGTTTCTTCCTCCATTGGAATATCCTGTGGATTCTCGTCATTTTCGTCAATTTCAATGTCATCCATCTCCACCCGAATAATACTTTGTCGCAAGAGATCGTACGCCTCGGCAACGAACGTGGGGGTGATTTCGTCGGCGCAATTGGCTCTAGCGATAGCTTCGGAAAGTCGCACCATCGACTCCAACTGACGAACTGTGATTCGGTACGATGCTCTTCCCAACCCTTGGGCATCGTCGGCCCGCAATTCCTTGTACCGAGACACGAGGAAATCACGGGCTTCCTTCGTCATTACTGGCTTGAATGTCCTGGCGTACTTGATATACCTCGAGAGCTGCTCAGCCGAAAACGGCGGATCGATGGCTTCGTCACGCAACATGTGCAAATCCACTATATGAGATGCCAACTGGGTATCGACTCGCTCGTTACAGTCGTCCAAAATCACAAAAAACAAGTCGAATCTCGACATAATCGGCGCCGTCATATTCAAGTTGGACCGCAATCCCAATTTGCGATTGTAGCGTCCTCCCACCGGATTTGCAGCTGCCAAAATCGAAGTTCGGGCATTCAACGTAGCGTGGATTCCTGCCTTGGCGATGGAAATGGTCTGTTGTTCCATGGCCTCGTGGATCGCAACCTGGTCGCCGATATCCATTTTGTCAAACTCATCAATGGCACAGATGCCGTTATCGGCCAACATGAGCGCTCCGGCCTCAATGGTGTATTCTCCGCTTTCCTCGTCCTTCACAACTGCGGCGGTGAGCCCGGCAGCACTCGACGCTTTTCCTGAAGTGTAAACCGCTCTGGGTGCAAATCCACACACATATTTCAAAAATTGCGACTTGGAAGTGGACGGATCTCCAACAATACAGATATTGATATCTCCTCGCAAGTTGATACCATCGACAGTCTTCTTGTGCACTCCGCTTAGCATCTGGAGCAAAATACCCTTCTTGACCACCTCATGGCCAAACACCGCTGGGGCAATGGATCTCACAAGTTTGTCATAGATGTATTCATCCTTCACCATTTCCTTCAACAGGGCCACTTCGGCATCACTGAGCGAGTTCAAAAACACTTCCTGGTCGCCCGAGCCCTGGAAATCGACCTCGGTATTGTTCTTATCGTCACCAAAACTACGGTTGATTAACGACGAAATATGGCAGGCATAGAATCCAACCTTGTATGTGAGGTCTCGCACTCCAAGTGCCTTCAATCCGCTGACTCCAGAATTCAAATCCGAAGACCCTTGGTTCTCCCGCACCGACTGGGCCTTCACACCAGGTAACCCAAGCTGCGAAACATCAGGAATGACGATTTCCGTGCCGGTAAATTTGCACTTATCTCCTGGTTTAGCGCGCTCAACTGTATCCCCACGCAAAATCACATCGAGGGTTCTCGGCATTGATCCTGTAGGAATTTCGTTGGAGTTTTCCTGGATCCGTACTCGTTGCCAATCCACAAACTGAGACTTGGCTACATTGAGTGTCCAGTACGATTGATTTTCGCAGGATGGACAAGCCGTCGGTTCGGTATATTTGAAAACCTGCTCCACACCTTCCACAATTGCCGAGCACATATCGCAGGTGAACGAGGCGCGATAGAGCTCCGGGCGTACTTCTGACGTTCTCGTCACCGTACCCAGAATCGACATCAAACATCCGATTTTGTCGGTCCGAATGTCTCGGATTCTGTGCACGGTGGGTAAGTTGAAAAATGAAATTTGGAACACTCTTTCGTTGGCCTGCGACGTGGTGGTGGAAGAGGTTGTGGCGTCGGCAGCCATATCTTCGTCATTATCTTCACCATTGCCGAGAGCATTGGTGTACAAGAGAGACGGAGCATGTTTTTTCAAAACCAGTCGTAACCCTTTTAACAAGAACGGAGAAAACCGGTAATATTGTTCCAAAATGGCCGTCGCCAACACTCCGTTTTCACGGGAAACCAAGTGCTGGTAGTCCACGTACAACGTGGAGTACTCGTAAGTTTTCATTGCCTCGATTTGCGCCAAGTAGACACGGCCCTGCCAGCTGTCATTGTCTTCGGACGATTGATTGTCGACGAAATCCTCCAAAAACGCCTCAAAGCTCTCACGAACTTTCTCTCCGGTGACGTCCACAACCTTGGGAACATTAATCTGGCGTCGTTTGCCCGGAATTACAGCTGGAGGTGGTCGGGGAGACCCGCCGGCTTGACTTATACCAGCTTCACTATAGAGCGCCGGTTGGGGCGTAAAAGCTCCAGAGCGTCCTATGGACGATGGAGGTTGTGAAGACCGAAGCAACTGCGCAGCATCTGACGGAATGTTGCTAGGAGAAGACACAAAGTGGGACATGGTGGTTGTAACTAAGAAGAAACCCGATGCAAATTTCACGCATTGCATACTGCACAAGCACGTCAAAACGCGTCTCATTTAGCCCCAATGCGGTAATAATCATCGTTGTCGGGGTGCACCGGGTGCGAATCGTCGATCATAGATACATTTGCATTAATGCTAGTTCGTTATTTGACGACTACAGCTGCCAAAAGAAGTACGTATGCCTAGCACTTGTGGTCCAAGCACACTCACTCACCAGACCCCAACTACATATCTTGTTGCGTCGGAAAAATAATCGAATGCAAGCGGCATGAGGGTGCAGATAAATTATATGTGTCCCAAATAGATGTCAATGCCGCCAAACCGCTCCAGGTGTGCTCTGGACTCGTGGACTACATTCCTATTGAGCGCATGTCTGAGGCTCGAGTTGTGGTGGTGACGAATTTGAAACCGTCAAAGATGAGAGGAGTCAAATCTGAAGCGATGCTACTCGCTGCTGAAAAAGAAGTTAACAATATTTCAAATGTGTCATTGATAACTCCCCACGAGAACACTCCCATTGGGAGCGCATTACATTTCAAAGGTTTTGATTCGATTGAAAAAGCTCCTCGTCTAAAGTCGCAACTTTGGCAGGAACTCCAGTCCAAGCTTCGCACCTCCGAAAACGGCACAGTGGTGTTTGACAACGACCATCCACTAGTGGACGAGCATGGCAACCCAGCAACAAGTGTACCCAATGCTGGTGTACGTTGAGTCACATTTACGTTATACGTGCTAATCTTTTGCGTAAATCATATAGCTTAACTACTTCAATCGATTGGCAGCTTGGTGGTTCTCAAGTACGACTTCAACTCGTTGAACTCACCAAACTTGGCCTTGGCATCCTCGTTCGACACAGATGGAGGAATAATCACATCTTCACCCACACTCCAGTCAATTGGAGTAGCAATACCCTTTGAATCGGCCAATTGCAAAGCATCAATAACTCTCAAAACCTCAGCACTGTTTCTTCCAGTAGAAGCAGGGTATGTCATTATGAGTCTGACTTTCTTGGCTGGGTCAATGATGAAAACTGAACGCACAGTTGCAACCATTCCAGAGTTGATATTGGCAAAGTCTTCTTCGGTCACCATATCGTATTTGAAAGCCACCTCTTTGCTGGCGTCGGCAATGATTGGGTATCCAAACTTGGCACCATCAGTAGCAACTTCCTCAATGTCTTTAATCCAGTCGTTGTGACTTTCGACTCCTTCAGTCGACAACCCAATCATCTTGACACCTCTTTCCTTGAACTCTGGTGCAAGTTTGGCAAAAGCTCCCAACTCCGTGGTGCACACAGGAGTGAAATCAGCAGGGTGCGAGAACAAAACCACCCAATTGTTGCCAATAAACTCATGGAAGTCGATTTTTCCCTGGGTAGTATCGGCTTGAAAATTGGGAGCAGTGGACCCGATTCTGATCCGAGGCTGTTCTTCGGCTTTAAAGTTGGAGTAGAACCTCAATGCCGACACACGGGGAGCATTGAATGCGTTTCTTCTGAAAACAGGAGCTGAAGCACGGATAAATTGTCTTGGAATCATGGTAAAGTGAAAAGAAGAGTATGGAGCAAGTGCGATATAGGCCAAATGCAGGCCAAATTAGTGCGAAAACCTCGCATTGTAATGGTTGCGAAATGTAACGTGCGCAGCGCACGTGAGCTCTTTCACTGAGTTGCTTACCAGCAACTCCCGTACTACTCCTGAACCATGTTCTCGTCAATCCACCCCAAAAAGTCATCATCTCGGTAATCATTGAGCCACCCGTGTGACTGTTGCTGGAAAAAATTATCCATTTGGTCCGCTACCTCGCTGGTAATATTGTAGTTGAGCGGTATCGGCAGCGGCTCCGGCACGGGGACTGCACCCAGGACTGCACCCAAGTCGGGCACCATTCCCATTTCGGCGGCGCTAACGGCAGACACCTGATTATTTGCACCCGTTTCCCTTGTGCTTCCTGTGGCTTCCAACATGGCGAGGGTTATTCCGTTGATTTCCAATGGTTTTTTCGCATCTGTAGCATTGACTCGAGCCTGGTTCATGGCGTGGTCGGTGGGAACCAAGGTGGTTACTGTGGTGCCGTTTGGAGTGGTTGTAGTTATGGTCTTGAAATCGTCCTTTGTGATTTGATTGTAGAAGGGAAGCGGAACGGGCCGACGGCAGTTTCGTTGCTCGAAAACACTATCGTCAATTTCTAGTTTTTGCGGCTTGGAATTTGACTTTTCTTGCGTGCGACGACGGGCTTCATGAACGCACCATATCAAATCGTAAAAGAGCGAAGCCGTCAAATGTGATCTCATTCGAGTAATTATTCCTCCTCCAGTATCGATGCTTTCCGCTAAGAACACCTCGGGACAAGTATACAACACAATATTCAAATTTTCCAATACTTTGGCAGTTCTTGAAATGTCATTTTGAAGATGCTTCCATGACGAAAGTGTATTTCTCAAGAGTCTGTGCACCGTAACAATCAGCTGCCGGGCGCTATCGGCGTACCTGTCCATTAGGTACTTGCTCAAATGAAGCTTGAACAACAAGAACACAGAATAAGTGATAGCCTGACGAATGTAGATTGGCAATTCCACCAAGTGGGTATCATTGCGAAGCATTTGCGATGTGATAGTGATGATTCTCGTGGCAGCAAGGTACGCCGAGCTGACGTAGCGAACCTGGTCCTCGATGGGAGTTCCAGGAAGAAAAGCAAAGCAGCAAATCATAAGTTTCACATACAAAAAGTAAACTTCCACCGGTGAACCTTCGTCGATTTCAAGCTTGAACCGAAGACGGTCGAGTTCCCGCTCGAGAATATTGAGCGAGGCAGCTCTGTTCAGTGGTTCCATTAGTCCGTCTGGTCGAGTGACAGATATACCCATGACATTCACCAATTTGCACTGGAAAATCAGGAGTGAAATCAAGCACCGGAAAGGCTTGGGAAGCGTATGATCGACTCGGGCGTGTTCCACCAAGTAATCGGTGGTGTTGATGGATGGAGGAAGCCCCAAAACCGACGACCAGAATTGCTCACAAAAGAAAATAGCGAGCCAAGACCTTGTTCGCCATGTTTCTGAATCGGGACCTAAACTCACCTGGGTTCTTGAAAATTCCTGGATGAATTTTCCACCTCGATGGAGTCCTAGTTGAAGAGCGAGGTTTTTCGCAAGTCCTATGAACCGGTAACTGCAATCGTCAAGCACTTTTTCGTTGGGAAGTGGCCATGTAGACAAAATTAAGAGGGCCTGGACGACATGGGTCGATCTGGGTGTGCGGATCCAGCAAGTTTCAATGGCCAACTGTTTGATGAGAGAAGCCAAAGACATGTACATTTGAGGTTCCGGTTCCAGAAGCGCCGCTGTGAGCATCACAGTCCAGAAGAGAAGTTGTGATTTGTGGTAGAGGGTGTTGGCTGTGGACGTCAGCATTATAGGAAGGTAGGGAAGTCTTCGTTCCACAAAAATATCGTGGAGAGCACTGGCTTTTTCTGCCGAAAGAACCACGTCTCCGAGGCGAAATTCACTGAGAAGTGGGTACTCTGGCTCCTTGTAATTGGAAGTGTCCATGTGTTCTGGTTGAGGCTCAAAGGTAGCAGAAGTTATTGGAAGCAAAGTATTAGGAACAGAATCGTTAATATCATTAATTTCAGGAAAAAGTCCAGGCGAATCCGTGGAAGCAGGCAAGAACTGAGTCTGTGGTTGTGTCCCAGCCAACCCGTTCTGGCTCAATGCTTCTACAAGCAATTTTTCGTTTCGAGCCAACACCTCCATTTTAGCTTTGAGGTCATTCACATCCAGTTTCAACGTCTGGATTTGCAGTCCCTTTTTCGGACGAAACTGCGGATCAATTTCACATTTGAGGTTCATCTTTTCACATCTCAGACACGCACCAGGAAATCTTTCCGATGCGTTACATTTGATTTTGTGTTGCCGACAAAATGTACACGAAGTTACTGGACGATGCCCGGTCGCTGAAGGTCTAGAACCTTCCGGAGACTCATGGTGACCATCACTGTCGATCAGAAAATGTCTGTCTGATCCCGTGACTGATTTTTGGCGTTTATTGTAGTCTCCGGATGGAGTGCCTTGATCGGTCCGACGTTTGTTTTGCATGGAAGGAGACTCCAGTTTGAGTGGGGGTTTGGGGAGGATAGATTTGACCCGGCCGTCCATTGCGAGAACGGTTTTTAGGGTGAATTAGTGGATTTTGGGAAGACCAGGAATGAGTGTTGGTCACAATGTTGAGAATTGGCACGACTGATGGAAAAGATAAAATTTGCCTGGATTGTGTGCAGGAGGCGGCTCGGGGGAATGCAGGAAATGCATGCGGCGTGCGGAGACGATGAGATAAGACTCACAATGAAACCGCAGGCTCAGATCAGAGACACTACATCAAGCGCGGCTGGCGCCGCACTCGTTCTTGACGTTTTTTCTCATTACTACGTTTCCTCGTCCTCGCGCGGGTCGCCAATGCCATCCTCGTAAATGGCAAATACACACTCACTTTCGGGCAAACATGGACTATCATAAACCTTACACACCCGCTGCTCGGCACGGCCCTTGCGGAACGATAACCGAGTGGTGGAGCTGTGAGCAATGATGTTACCTCCAATGGGCTTTTTGGGGTCGGGATTGAACATCGATGCACCGCCATCCACCTGGGCCACCACCTGGTTAGTAATCACGACGGCAATGCCAAACTCGTCAGCAAGACGCTGGAGCGTACGCATATACTTGGCAACGTGAGCCTGACGTGCCGAAAGTTCTCCACGGCCGCTGTAATCGGTTCGATACAATGACATGATGGAGTCGACAATTAAAAGCGAAAACCGACTTTCTGCCATCATTTGCGCCGCCATATTTAAAAGCTGGAACTGGTGTTCGGCGTTGTACGCCCGCGCGTAAGCCACGTTATCCAAGCAATCGTCCGGATTCAAGCCGTACCGCTGAGCAATCAGCACCAACCGCACCGGCCGAAACGTTCCTTCGGTATCAATATACAAACATTTTCCTTCACCTCCACCCATATCAATAGGAAGCTGACACGTCACCGCGAGCGTGTGGCACAACTGGGACTTTCCCGTACGAAACTCACCGAAAACCTCGGTGATTGATCCGGTTTCAATTCCACCTCCAAGAAGCGTATCCAATTGTTTTGATCCCGTGGTCACACAAATCAACTCCGACCGTCGCGAGTGGAATTCTGACGCGGTGGTGAACCCTAAAGGCACAACTTTGGCCGCCTCAGCCGAAATCCGGTCGGCTTTTGTTTCACTGATTCCTTTCACTTGAAGCAACGCCTTTTTTGGAGTATACGCAATACTTTCTATGGTATGGTAACCCTCGCTTTTGAGCTTGTTTATGTCGCTCATGGTGATCCCGTTGCCTTCTAGCTGGTCGATGGACAACGGCCCGCTGTCATTATCTGCTTCTTGTGTCATAACGCGTTGCTGTGTTGATCGCGTTTGAAGATGAGGTGCGGGTGCGGGTGGTGCATGGGTGTGAGAGGGGAGACGGCTGCGAAATGAAGTGAATGGGCGAACAAGTATTGGGGTAAATAATTGATTGAAGTGAACAATTGATTGAAGTGAACAATTGATTGAAATTAATAGTTGATCGAAGTGAATGAAAAAGTCTCGTGTGAGTGATTAAAAGTGTTTGCAATTGATTTATTCAATATGACCACAACCAAGTATCAACCAATTGGACTGACCTTGCTTAGAAAATCCACTCACTTCAATGCCAATTCTGTTGTTCTGTATTCCTGTTTCTTGATCTTGTTTGCTGGTCTGTAATGGAGAACCTTTCTCATATTTTCTCTCACACTCATTCTCGTTCTCATTCTCATTCTCTCTCTCATAATCTTTTCACAGCACTTTTCACACAATTGTCTCACACAATCTTTCACATACCCACTCCCTTTCTCACAAGCACAAATCGATGTTTCTCATTTTCAACCAGTTGTGAATCAAGCTTCGATTTGCCTGTACTACCGTCAATCATGAATAAGTCAGTCCTAAATAAGTCAATCATGATAACACAATCCTATTCAGTAAAGCCTATTCAGTCAAGTCAATATGAGTTTCCTCACTTCTGAACTGTTAAGTATCCTCTCCTTTCGATCCAATGCCTTATCCTCCACTAATCAATTGCCCCTATCTGCCCAACATTTTCACTATTGTCTCCATATCGGCTGCAAAAATACCCGATTCCAAGCCGACGTCAAGTTTAGCCGACCATCCGAACCCGTCTACCCACAATGACACAATTGCCACAATTGCCAGTATTTTCTGCTTGACGAACAATTGCACACTAACAAGCTTCATCTATCACCACTGATTCTCTCTCCATATTTCTTTAAGCTTTAATCTACTATTTCTTCCCTTCACTTATCTCGTCTCTCACTACCTTTCTCGGCACCCCTGACCGGTCGGTCATCTTCTTCCCCTTTGGGCATATCACATACATCCCTTCTTATTGTCTGAACAATGGTGTGAAAGTATTCCCTTCTTTTGCCTGCACATACGCTCGCTCTACGCCGCATTCCTCGATAATGCACCAATTGGGTTGCATCACGTCGCACAATTCCCCTCTCTGTCGCCCGTTCAACGCCTTTGCACCCTATCACCCGTGGTGCCGCGGCTGCAAGTAGATAAGTCGAAACGTATCCATGACGTGCTTTTTCTTATTTATTACTTGACGTGTCCCCCATACGAATTTCACCGAAAAACTCGGGATTTCGACCCAATACCATCCCATGGGCTCCCCAGTATCTTCTTTAGTCGGTGCCACACGTTTTAGCCTGCTTTTTATCGTGTTCCATTACAACATTTTTGCCACGGATCTTGACACCCACACACCCGAAACCGCTTCTTGATCCTGATCTGATTCGCACACCCACACACCCACACATCCTGCACCCACACCCGCTATTTTTGTTTACCATACCCCATCGGGCCTCGTGTGTCCACCATAAAGTAAACATTCCCACCTGCATCCATCATTTTGTTCTAAACCGTTTCATTCTCGTCTTCTGTTATGACTAAACGAATGCACAGGGAGGTCCGGTTTGGATCGTACGTGCTTGGCTCCACCCTCGGAGAAGGCGAGTTTGGCAAGGTCAAACTAGGATGGAGAAAAGACGGAAATTTTCCTTCCCAAGTAGCGATCAAATTGATCAAACGTGAGTCAATCCAAAAAGATTCGGATTCAGAAATCAAAATCCACCGAGAAATCAACTCATTGAAACTCCTTAATCACCCCAATATCGTCAATCTCGTGGAAGTGATGAAATCAGGTAAATATATTGGAATTGTCCTCGAATACGCCAGCGGCGGGGAATTGTTTGACTACATTCTTCAACACAAATTTCTCAAGGAAAACGTGGCCAAAAAACTTTTTGCCCAACTTGTATCTGGTGTCGACCACATGCATGCCAAGGGCCTTGTTCATCGTGACCTCAAGCTCGAAAACTTGCTTTTGGATAAACACAAAAATGTCATTATTTCCGATTTTGGTTTCGTCAACTCCTATAACCGTGATAAGTCTGACTACATGAAGACTAGCTGCGGCTCTCCATGCTACGCTGCCCCGGAATTGGTGCTCACCCAGTCACCGTACGAGGGAAGAAAAGTTGATATTTGGTCCCTTGGCGTGATTCTTTATGCTATGCTTTCTGGTTATCTTCCCTTTGATGATGATCCCGAGAATGAAGATGGTGCCGATATCGTCAAATTGTACCACTACATTTGCAGAACTCCTCTCACGTTCCCAGAATATGTGTCACCTCTTGCTCGTGATTTACTCAGAAAGATCATTGTACCAGACCCTAAGAAACGTATCACTCTCAATGAGATCCGTGAACACCAATGGCTAGCACCTTATAAGAACTTGCTTGCGATAAGACAGCCCGATTGGGACAAGATGCATCGTGATAGAAAGATAGCTGCTGCATCGGCAGCGTCTGGAAATCACCCCAACACGGCTGCAAATGCCTCGAACCGGTTTTCGATGGTCAATGAGAGAACAAATAGTTATCTCATGAATGCTCAAGGAGGAAGAGGAAGATCGGCTTCTACCATCAGCAACAATGGCCATATTTATGCAAATCCTCCAGTGGCCACCACATCATCGTCTCTCACCACCGCCGTGGGTCAAACCGAGAAAACACCTTCACCAACAAAGCAATTCCCAGTTAATGCATACCGTACTCATGCCAAATCTGCCTCGGTTTCAAACCCTTACTACACCGCCAGTTCGGCATTAATGGCAGTGGTATCTGAAAGTGAAAAACGAAACTCGGTGACACTGTTGGAACAGGTTTACCTGAAACCCACTGCTCATGTTCCCCCCGCTCACAAATCCAAGACTCAACTTCCTGCTCCTATCGCTCGCTCAACCACTTATACCGGAACACCAATCTCTACTATTGTCGAGAGTCCTACAAGATTGACGTTTGACCGTCCAGCATTTGAATACGTTGAACCCCAGCAAGCATTGGAACAACCTTTTACCCACATGTCAGCACACAATCGTCTTCCACAGACAAAGAAGCCACGTCCTACATCTTACCATCCTTCTTCGTTATCGTCATCTATGGGCTCTGGTAATTCCAGCAGCGCTCTGCTATTTGATTACTTCAAGATACCCACTGGGGTAAATCTCCCTTACCCTAATAACGTTTCTCCCACCAGAGGATCACCAACTTCAGACACTTCGTTGACGTTTACTAACGAAAATGTACTTCTGGGAAGTCCAGTTTCGAAGGACAGGTCGTCGGCATCTTTGGATTCTCGCAGAAACTCGGTGGTTACACATGTCCACGTTAATGGCGTGTTGACTAGTGAAATGAACAGCCATGAGAATAAGCGAAATTCCGTGCTTAGCTATTTGGAAGATAAGATCGACGGACTTGACCTTGATATGGATGAACGGGCCGAACAAGAAGATACCACCATTACTCCACAGATCAACCAGGCCCCCGTGTTTGACTCGCAGGTAGTGTCGCCCGTACAACCTGAGAATGAAGGTACGATGACTACACCTTTGGACTCCAAACAGCCCCAACAGAGCGAAACGTCAGAAGCCCCCGACAAACAAGACCGCAAGGTCGAAGAGACGTCGCATCCAGATTCGCTGGTCGAATCTGAGGTGTATCCTGAAGAAAGAGAACCAATAGTTTTCATTGAGGATCACTATGGTCCAAAGGAGAAATCGTCAGAAGCCATTCAAATTGTCAAAGAAAGGTCTCGCGAGACCGGTGACTCTGATGTTTTTTTGGTGAAGCCAGAAAGAAAAACCAAGGGCCATAATAGGGGCAAGTCTGTTGATACTCAATCGATAGCGAGCAAGAGAGAAAAGAGACGAGACCAAGTCCACCAAGAGAATAAGGAAAACCGCGATGCGAAAAAGAAAAACAGATTCAGTCTTCTCTCGTTCTACAGCACCTACAACTCGTCATCCACCAGCGTCAACTACATTCCTCCACCATCCACCAACCGTAGAGCGTTGGAACCCACTTCTGACAATCACTCCAACGACACCAGTCTGTCGAAAGGAAGCACGATGAAACGACCCCCAGCATCGTCCGGCTCCACATCCACGACTTCCACGGGATCTGCCAGGGAAGCCAGTGCTGCTCGCAAAGTGATGGACTTCTTCAAGCGCCGAAGCGTCCGAATTAATTAGAATGAATGTATAATGTTTTATTTGCAACCGAATACCACATCCACACACCATTGGAGCCCAATTTGTAATCTTGACTCATTTTCAAATTTCTTCTTTTATGCCCCGTCTACGACCCGATGACCGACTACCGCCGGACCCACGCATCGAAACGAGCTTAAACTTACACGAAGGTGACATGGTTGGTCTGCTGAATGCTGAACCTGCTACTTTGGTCACCAAAAATGACAATTTTTCATCGGACTCGGAAATCGATTCCGATTTGGATTCCGCTTTGGATCCTGATTCTGACTCCGATGCCTATTCAGAAGCCGAGCCCGACGAGACTATAACCGCCACGATCGTCCGCGAGATCCAGGACGGCACTTATACGTGTTTGGTGTGCACTTCTGAAATCGACCTGGAGTCGAAAATCTGGTCCTGTCAGGAATGCTTTCGAGTTTACGACTTGGATTGTATTAAGGACTGGGCTAAAAATGGATCTTCCACAGACAAGGTCCAGAAAACCTGGAGATGTCCCGCTTGCAATGTGGTGACATCAACGGTTCCACAAAAGTTTACCTGTTGGTGCGGAAAGGTTGCAAATCCTCGCCCCAATTCCTTTATGCCGTTTAGTTGTGGAAATCCCTGTAATACGCCGTATCCTGGCTGTGTCCACAGCTGTTCTTCAGCGTGCCACCCTGGTCACCACCCTGTTTGTGGTGCTTTGGGACCGCTAATGAAGTGCCATTGCGGAAAACACGAGCGCCAATTGCCGTGCTTGATCACTCCATACGAGACTGGATGGAAGTGTAACGTTCCGTGTGAGGTTAATGTGTGTGATTTGGGACACGGCTGCCCGAAAAAAGCTTGTCATAGTGGATTTTGTGGTCCTTGTGATCGCATAGTGCAAGAGAAATGTTATTGTGGGCAACTGAAAATGGACGTCGCTTGCTACCAGCGTTTTGCCAAGCAGTGCAACGACGTGAAAGGAGAGGAAACTTGGATAGGAACTGTCAAATGTGGATTGAAAACAAAAATTTACTACGATTGTTCGGTCCATTATGATGAGATCGAATGCCAGCCACTTCCCACAGTATCAAGAAAATGTAAACTTTCTCCAGATGTGGTGAAGACCTGCCACTGTGGAAAGTCTTCTGTTGAACCCAAAATGAGAACAAAATGTACCGACCCAATCCCAGAATGTGACTCCGTTTGCGGAAAGCTTCTTTCTTGTGGCTGTACTTGTATCCAGAAATGTCACTCTGGAGAATGTGTTTGTTTCAATGTCTTGGAACGGGAATGTTCCTGTGGAAATTCCGCTTTCATGGTGCCTTGTAGATTCCTTCAAGAAGGATACCAGCCCAAATGTACCAGGAAATGTCCAGTGCTTCTCAATTGTCGTAAGCACTATCACAGAGAGGTATGCTGTCCCTTTGAAAAGGAAGCGCTACGAAGAGAAAGAGAGAAAAAGAAAGCGATTAGAAACGGAACTCGAACCTTGCGTAATGAAGACGAAACCATGACTATGGAACCTATTCATATTTGCACCAGAACTTGCAACAGGCTCAAATCTTGTGGACGTCACTACTGTGAGGCTTTATGTCACGCTGGACCTTGCGGAATATGTTTAGAGTCTTCAAATGAAGATCTAGTTTGTCATTGTGGAAAAACCAGAATCGATGCTCCGGTAAGATGTGGTACTGTTCTTGAATGTCACGAGCAATGTGCGCGTCCTAAAGCTTGTGGACATAGACCTGAGGTTCACGAGTGCCATGACGATAATACAAATTGTCCCAAATGTACCGCATCGGTAACCAAAAGATGCAATTGTGGACGTAAGGAAATCAAAAATGTTCTTTGCTCACAAACCAACGTTTCCTGTGGTACAATGTGTACTGAAACCAAAGCCTGTGGTCACCCTTGTCTCAATGTGTGTTCCTCTGATTGCACAGAACGTAACATTCACGCCAGCCCTGCCAACTGCCAACTGTATTGCAAAAAGTATCGACTCAAATGTCCTCACACGTGCAAATCTAAATGCCACTTCAAAAAACCAGGGAAGCCTTTACTCTGTGATGGCTTCTTGTGCAAAGAAACTGTACAAATTCAGTGCCCATGTGGACGTAAAAAGAAGGTCGGAAGTTGTGGAGGCAGCACTTTGAGTGCATCTTTGATTTTGCGGAGCTTGGATTGTGACGAAGACTGCTTAAAAGCAGCCAGAGATGAAGAGCTTCGTAAAGTTTTGTTAGGCGACGAAGAAGACCAGTTGGAGCTTCCTTACTCTGACTCGTTGATGGATGTATTTGAACGTCAAACTCTGTGGTGTTCTAGAATGGAGGTTGTCTTTAGGGTTTTTGTAAAGGAGAGTCTTCAGTTGAAGGAGAATGAGAGTGGAGAGAAGTCTGAAGAGAATGGAGAGGAGTATGAAGAGAATGCAGTGAAGCCCACTCAAGAGAATGATGTGAAGTCTTCCAAAGAGCTGGAAGAAACTTCTAACGAGCCTCCGTCCGTCACTTTCCGTCGTTTCTCCGGACTCAACAGTGCACAAATAGCCTTCTTGTGTGACTTGGCCAAGAGTTTACGTCTTTACTCTGAACATGACGACGAGTCAATGTTCATTGCTATCACTAAGCACACCTTTCTTCCCGAGACTACAATCCAGCAATCGGTTCTTTCAAGACAACAGTACCGGATTGAGATGAATAAGGCTGAAATGATGAAAAATAAAGACATTGCAGAATCTCTCTTCAATGCGATTCTTGTTCAAGATGTCTTCTTTGGCATTGTTAAAGATGAGCTTGAGCGTGAGTTAATGCCTTTGATCGAAGGGTTCAAAATAGAGAAGCCAAAGATGCATTGGATGAGGGAATCTACCTATGTGTTTTACTCGGAAACATCGTATCAGCAGATGACTTTGGAGGAAGAGAACAAATTGTATCTTGCAATGAAGTCGGTTCGCAATGCTGTACGCAACAAGTCGTTGGCGTTCAATGCTAAGCTTTGTCTCATAGATGCCGATGTTGAACACATTTTAAAAGTTAACGAAAAAGACTTGGCACTTAAACTGGACGAAAAGGAAGTAAAAGAGCCATCACCTTCATTGGAAAATAATTCATTTTCTATCTTGGAGGGGTCTATATAGTGTAAATAATGCTGAATCACCTGGTTCATTTTCCTTTGAACTTGTTGGATTACTGAGGATTAGCTTATCGATTCTGCTTCATTCGATTCGTTCGACTCGGTTGATGCGTTCGACTCGTTCGATTGTTCTTCATGGTTTTCGCCGGCTTTGCTGCTTTTATGACGTCTTTTGCGTTTCTTAGGTGCGTCGGAGGCTTCGGTTGCCTCAACCTTCTTTTTCTTGACACTGAGAGGATTAGGTGCCTTTGGACCCTTTCTCTTTTTACCCTCAGGAACATCTTTTGGAACAATGCCGGCATTTTTGGCATCATTCAATCCTCCCGTTAACTTGGACGTCTCCAAAGATTCAGAAATTTGGGCTGATTTCTTCGACAATGGTTCCATCACCATCACCGACCTGTTCATATATACAAGTGGAATTCCTGGCACTTGGCGAAGTTTCTTGCGCAATTCGTAGTCCTGGGTGGCTACAATATAGCGATGCTTGTTTTTCCCATCAACATTGACTATTGATTCGATGCATTCGGATGGATCAAGTGGAGCTTTTGGAGGATGATTACATCGTCTTCTCTCGAATTTCTTGGCTATTTCGATCGCATCTTGGTTTTTTGTGCTATAGAGAGCTTGCATGCAACACTGGGTGATCATAGGTTTGATCTCGGCTTGAATAGTTCGATTTATGCCTTTTGCAACATCGAAAGAAGCGCTTTGGCACAAGGTTACGAGATCACTATGGACAATTGTTTGGTATGGTTCCCTGAACTTGAAGGTGTGCTGGTACACGAGCATCTGCTTTCTGTAGGACTTAGCTCTTTTTTGTCTCATGGTGACGAAAAAGCGTTGCAGGTGAACTCGTAATTGAGGTGAGATGAGGTAGATGAGCCTGCGTTTGGTCCTGCATGCGGATTCACGAAATTCTGCATGTGCGGAACGACCCGAAGGTTTTTTTAACCGATGGTCGGGAACCGGGTGCAGTACCGGCGCTTCCCCGTCAAGAGTGTCTTGTCTGCAGTATGGTTTTTTAGGACCCAGCCTGAAATAAGCCAATGTGGCTTGTGTTAGATTGCCGCTGGAACTGAAATAAAGGAAGATACACCAAGTTCGGCCCTATCGGATATCGGCGAACCGGTTGGCCAAAGATAGCTGAGATCTGCAATGCAAAAAAAATGTCGATTTTGCGTCCCCGCGCAATCAATCAATCGTGAGCCGATTGATACGCCGCATGCATCGGCAGGGGTTACCATGGCTGTGGAAGTCATATCGGTCGATTCTTAAACCGACAAAGTTCGAAAGTAGCCTAAGCTGTTTGACTCAAGTTGCATATTTTTTCCGGCTGAAACGAATTTTTTCCAGCTGAATTTCTTGCTTGGCGGCTGTATCCGATTTTTTTTGCTCATGCAAGAAATGATAGGTGCATAAACCCAGCGCCGTACCACCGCGAGGACAACGCTTCCATGCTGGATGCGGTCACTGTATGCGGGAAAGATGCATGAAGGCTTCGATAATTGGCCGAACAATAGTGCGTCAATGGCTGCGGGGCCTATGCATCTGATGCCGTGCGTACTTGCCCGATTGTGGTAGCACGGCACCATATCTGCCGTGGCTATCATCGCGATATAAGGTGGCTTTCCCTACCTAATAATTTTTGCAAGATTCCACATGGACAGACTTAGAAGTGCCTTTGACAAGGGCAAAGAAAAGCACCATGTTGTCGAGGAAAAGGTGGGAGATTCGGATGATATCCCGCTTTCACCAGGCCAGTCCATCAAGCTCACCACGGTTAGGTCGCAGGAATTCGACCCTATGGACTCGAAACTTGAAAATACCATTCTTGAGGACGTCTATGCGGCGCCCATAGTCGAAGACGACTCGCCATACCCCGAGGTCAGAGCAGCGGTACCCTCGACCGACGACCCTTCTGTTCCGCAAAATACTATCCGGATGTGGGTTATCGGCATGATTTTAACCACCATTGGTTGTGGATTAAACTTGTTATTTTCGCTCCACAGTCCTCAGGCCCAACTTTCAACCTATGTCACCTCCATCTTGGCCTGGCCCATCGGCACGGCATGGGCTCGGTTTCTTCCCAACATCAAGATTTTTGGCCTCGAGTTGAACCCCGGTCCATTCAATCTTAAGGAACATGCTCTTATCACCATCATGGGTAACGTCTCGTTTGGTGCTAGTGGTGCTGCCTACGCTACCGACATTTTGCTTGCTCAGAATGTTTACTACAAGCAAGACTTTGGCTGGGGTTTTGATCTTGTGGCTATCTGGAGTACCCAGTGTATTGGCTTTGCTCTTGCCGGAATCATGAGAAAAATCTTGATTTACCCTTCTTCCATGATTTACCCTCAGCAGTTGATCACCGCTACGTTTTTGACCAACATGCACATCAACAAGAACGTTCCCGCCAACGGGTGGAAAATCAGTAGAATGGCTTTCTTTGCTGTGATTTTCACCTCCAGTTTCTGCTGGTACTTTTTCCCCGGTTTCATTTTCCAGGCGCTCTCGTACTTTGCCTGGATCACCTGGATCAAACCAAAGAACGTCATCGTCAACCAGATCTTTGGTGCTCAAACTGGTTTGGGATTGTTCCCGAACTGCTTCAGTTTGGACTGGAACCAAATTGCTGCCTATATTGGATCACCTTTAATTCCTCCAGCTCCAGTCATTTTCACCATTGCCATTTCTATCGTTCTCATCTTCTGGATTATAGTGCCTGCTATCCACTACTCCAACACCTGGTACGCCCAGTACTTGCCCATTTCCAGTTCTGGGTCGTTTGACAATACTCAACAATCATACAATGTGCTGAGAATCGTCTCCAAGGATTTGGGTTTCAACAAGAAAGCTTACGAAGCTTACTCTCCATTGTTCCTTTCCACCACATTTGCTATCAGTTACGGCTTGTCGTTTGCATCGATGACATCCACCATTGTTCACACCATCTTGTTCCACGGCAAAGATATCATTAACCAAATCAAGATGAAAGATAAGCCCGATGTTCATACTCGTCTCATGAAACAAAATTACAAAGATGTTCCAACCTGGTGGTTTGGCGCTGTTTTCTTGGTGTTCTTTGGGTTGTCCATCGCTACTGTTCGTGCTTGGGACACCCAAATGCCAGTATGGTGTTTGATAATTGCCTTGCTTATTGCCATTGTTTTCTTGATTCCCGTGGGTGTAATTTATGCCATCACCAACATCGCCGTGGGGTTGAACGTGGTGACGGAATTTATCATCGGTTACATGCTTCCTGGTAAACCATTGGCCATGATGTTCTTCAAGACGTTTGGCTACATCACCAACAACCAAGCCGTCACATTTGTCTCCGACATGAAGTTGGGCCACTATATGAAAATCAGCCCTCGTCTTTTGTTCTCTGCTCAATTCATCGCTACCATCTGGGGTTCATTGGTGCAAATTGCAGTGTTGAGATGGGCTTATGGTTCCATCGAAGACTTGTGTTCGCCAACTCAAAAGGACCATTACACTTGTCCTAATGGTGGAGTGTTCTTCACCGCCAGTATTATTTGGGGAGTCATTGGCCCTCAGCGTCAATTTTCTCAAGGCCAAATTTACTACGGCTTATTATTCTTCTTCCTTATTGGTGCCATTCTTCCCGTCATCAACTGGTTGATTTTGAAAAAATGGCCCAATAGTTTGGTTAAGCACGTCAATTGGCCCGTTTTCTTCTCGGCTACAGGTTACATTCCTCCTGCTACCGCATACAATTACGCCTCGTACTGTGTGGTCGGGCTCACCTTCAACTACTTTATCAAGAAAAGATGGTTTCACTGGTGGAGTAAGTATAATTACTCATTGTCCGCTGGATTGGACATTGGGTTGGCATGGGCACTTTTGATGGTGTTTTTGTGCTTGTATTTGACCAATGCTCAGTTCCCTAGCTGGTGGGGAAATAGTGTGGTGGCTGGAACTTTGGACTCGAATAACTTGGCTATCAGAACCATGCTTAAGCCAGGTGAGACCTTTGGTCCATCGCTGTGGTAGAAACGCCGTTCAAGGAACTAACAATCTTAATTAAATATGAACCTGTTGTTGCTACTTGTATATATTAAGCCGTATTTCGCAGCCAAAGATCGAAGATTTCATGTTGCGCTTATATAAGCCGGGGTCGATGGATTTTTTTCACCGAACGGCGAAAAGAACTTAGTATGCAAAGAGCAGTATTCCAAGGAGTTAGAAGAGCTGTTGGAGCACGCCAAGCACCCCTTGGGTTGCGTATGGCCCGTCCTATTGTATGGGGACAAAAAAGTCCCATGATGGTGAGATTTTCATCGTCCCAGGCTCCTAAACCCGAAGAGAACGAACCAAAAAAAGAAGAGGAAACTGTGGCCGAAAACGAGGAAAATGCCGAACCTTTGTCTGAAGAACAACAGCAGATCCAGGAATTGCAAGGAAAGTTGACACAAAAGGACAAAGAACTTGCTGATATGAAAAATCACTATGCCAGAGCCGTGGCTGATTTCCGCAACTTACAAGAGTCTACCAAGAAGGAGGTTCAGAAGGCAAGAGACTTTGCGTTGCAAAAGTTTGCCAAGGACTTGTTGGAGTCGTTGGACAACTTCAGCTTGGCACTCAATGCCGTCAAGGAGGATACATTGGCTGCAAACAATGAGGTGAAAAACTTGTATGAGGGTGTAGATATGACCCGCAATGTTTTCGAGAAGACATTGGCCAAGCACGGCATTGAGAAAATCGACCCTATGGGCGAGCAATTTGACCCAAATATGCACGAAGCCACCTTTGAGATTCCTCAACCCGACAAGGAACCAGGAACAGTTTTCCATGTTCAGCAGCCTGGCTACACATTGAATGCACGGGTGTTGAGACCAGCCAAGGTGGGATTGGTGAAGGGAGAGTAATGACTGTAAATAGAATGACATCATAGTAAAACAGTATCGTACCGTAGCCTACTAGCTTTAGCGACTAGCGTGTGAAAAGACCCGTACACCAGCGAGTACCGGTGCCGGTTCGGTTGAGTCATAGTTCAAGAATCACCACTATTTCCATGTCTGCTGCCACTGCATTTAGACGCAATTTTTCCCACTCCTCTGCCGCGCTCGCGTCCAAGACATTGAAGATTGGTCTTATTCCGGGCGATGGTATTGGAAGAGAGGTGATTCCAGCCGGTAAAGCTGTGCTTGAGAACCTTCCTTCAAAGTTCGAATTAAAGTTTGATTTCGTCAATTTGGAAGCTGGATTCGAGCTTTTCAAGAAGACTGGAACGGCATTGCCCGACAGAACCGTTGAGGTTTTACAGAAGGAATGTGATGGTGCTTTGTTTGGTGCTGTTTCTTCACCTTCCGTCAAGGTCGAAGGTTACTCTTCTCCAATTGTTGCTTTGAGAAAGAAGATGGGATTGTATGCCAATGTTCGTCCTGTCAAGTCCGTGGAGGGCATTGACAGACCAGTTGATATGGTTATTGTCAGAGAAAATACCGAAGATTTGTATGTCAAGGAAGAGAAGACATACAAGAAAGAAGACGGTTCCAAGGTAGCTGAGGCCATTAAAAGAATTTCTGAGACAGCCACCACGAGAATTGCCAAGATGGCTTACGACATTGCATTGCAAAGACAAGCCATTAGAGATGCTTCAACTGCTCTTAAATCGCTCCATACTTCTCCTTCAGTCACGGTAACTCACAAGTCTAATGTGCTTTCTCAGTCTGATGGTTTGTTCAGAGAAACCTGTCGCCGTGTTTACGACGCCAATGCTGCCGAATACAGTGCTGTGGAGTACAAGGAACAAATCGTGGACTCGATGGTGTACCGTATGTTCAGAGAACCCGAGGTTTTCGATGTGGTGGTGGCTCCAAATTTGTACGGTGATATCTTGAGTGACGGAGCTGCTGCTCTTGTAGGATCTTTGGGAGTTGTACCTTCAGCTAACGTTGGAGACAACTTTGCTATTGGTGAACCTTGTCATGGTTCTGCTCCAGATATTGAAGGAAAAGGTATCTCCAACCCAGTGGCTACCATCAGATCCACAGCGTTGATGTTGGAGTTCATGGGCTACGCTGAGCCTGCTGCTTGCATCTACGAGGCTGTGGATGCCAATTTGGCCGAAAACAAAATCAAGACTCCAGACTTGGGAGGCTCGTCTTCCACTCAAGAGGTGATCGATGATATCATCAGAAGGTTGTAAATAGATTTAGCTACCTGATAAAACATGCTGCGAAAAATCCAATGCCGCCATCTTCCTTTGGAACCGCCCGAACACATCCTCCTGCTAATTGTTCGCATACTTGTGGGTCTCGGCTCATGCTAACAAATTCGTCTTTCCAGCCTCTTCTGTGCCAGTTGGGAAGCACTTGCTCCTTGGGTGCAAGTTTCCAGCCCTGCTCCTTCACCTCAGGGTCTGCAAGTAAATCCATTACTACTCGTTCGTTTTCATGAGGGTGGATCGAACATGTTGAATACACGATTTTTCTTGCACCGGGAAACTTCATAGTATGCTTGACGATTTTAAACTGGAAACTGGCCAATTTCGTGAGTCTTTCAGTATCTATGGTTTCTCGGTCTTGTTCCAGTTGTGCATCTTCCAACGCTCGTCCAAATATACCTGAGCCACTACACGATGGATCCACAACTATTCCTGTAACTTTGGGAAAATCACTGGGTACAATCGTCATAAAGTCGGCGTGGGTGATTTGAATGAGATCCTTATTGGGTCCCAATGCCTTGGACGTCATCATCTTCAATGTCTTGACTCTTTTATCGTCTCGTTCAAATGCATGTACTACTCCATTTTTAGGAAGAAAAGACGCCAAATGAGTAGTCTTGTTGCCAGGAGCAGCACAGGCGTCTATTACCACCTCGTGCTGGTTTTCTGGGTCGCCATTGAGGATTTGGGCGGGAAAACAGGATGCTCGGTCTTGAATAATGATCTTGCCATTTTTGTAAGCTTCAGTATTAGTAATCTTTTCTGACGGATGTATACCGTACAAGTTTGTGACTATCGTGTCTCTGTATATCTTGCCACTTGCAATTTCATCTGTAGAGTCCACAAACTTCAATTTTTCAAAAAAGTCTTCTCTCATCACCTCTTCCTCAGATGCCACAATTGTGTTGATACGTATCCATCGTATGGGTGTTTCGTCCTGCTCCACCGTGTTGGGAAGGTCTGCGAGTGTTTTGACCTTGTATCGAAGCTTAAGCTTGATAAGTTCGGCCTGAAGTCGGGTTTTATTCTCGAGAACCGCATCTTTAATAGGATGCTTTCCCAGCTCGATTCTTCCACGAGGAGAGAAAAGCAAGTCATGAACTAGCAACAAGAGAAGTGAATCGCTCACTTTGAGTTTCTTAAGCTTAGAAGATTGTCGTATTTTGCTCTTTTTGATCACCTCTTCGAGATACGGCTTGTATCTCATCGTAGAATATACAAGAGCATAGATATGTTTTGGAGAGGAGGAAAGGTGTTTGTTGTTGAATATTTGGGTATTTAGCCCTCCTCCCTTGGCGGAAAGGTACTTTTCAGCCTCAAAGTACAATTTCATCAAAATCACTCCTAGCTTTTTTAATCGGCTTCTTATTAAAGTAAATCGGTTTGCATCTTTTGTTTGATGCGCACCCGTGCACCCACGCTCAACCCCGGTATCGCGGCCGTTTCTTTCACCAACCACCTCCCCCATGGGTCCAGTACCCCCAAATGCATATCCGCCGGGCAAACGGCTCACTGTTGGCTCCCACTCCGTGACCATAATCAAATATATTTCCCAGGGCGGTTTTGCACACGTTTATACTTGTGAAATCAACCCGCCTTTTCGGGGCCAAACCGTAGCATGCTTGAAGCGAGTGGTAGTTCCCAACAAGCTTCAACTCAATCTTCTACGCCAAGAAGTCGACGCCATGAAGCGTCTCAAGGGCAATGACCACATCGTCTCATACATTGATTCCCATGCTTCTCGGTTGGTGTCAGCTGGGCAAGTTGGGGCCCCGACGTCGGCGCAGCAGTATGAAGTGTTTCTACTAATGGAATACTGTTCTCGCAATGGACTCATTGACTTTATGAACTCTCGACTCTCGTACAAACTCACCGAGCCGGAAATCCTCACCATCATGAGAGACGTTACCGTTGGAGTTGCAATGTGCCATCACCTACGTCCGCCATTGCTACACCGTGATATCAAGATTGAAAACGTTCTCATTGATTCCAATGGCTCCTACAAGTTGTGTGACTTTGGGCTGGCCGTGCCATACGCTCCGGTGCCACAGACTCCTCAGGAACTCCAGCTTCTTCATGACGATATAATGCATTATACCACTCCCCAGTACCGGGCTCCCGAGATGATAGATCTTTCACGGGGTTTTCCCATCGATGATAAGCTGGATATATGGGCCTTGGGGTGCTTTCTTTACAAATTGTGCTACTATACAACGCCTTTTGAGCTGCCGGGCCATGCTAGCATGGCTGACTTGGAACGTCTGATTCTTCATTCTTCCACTACCCTCAAGATTCCCCACGACCAACCGGGCCTGATATTTCTGCCTCGTCTCAAGAACATGATCAAATGCTGCTTGCGGGAAGACCCCCGGCGCAGACCTAACGCAGTGCAATTGCTTCAAGAAGTTTGCGCGATGAAGAACGAACCAGTACCCAACGTCTTGCCTTACACAATGAAGGACAAGTTTTCAAGACTGGAACCCTCGTTGGTGACTCATACTACAGAACCACAACCGGACCAAATTCCTGTCAAAAAGGAAAAACCAAAGGATCCATTTGCATCAATTGACAAATCCAAGCTTCTCACTACAAAAAGTGATCTTGAGACCAAAGCACTTCCCCGTCCCCATTCTACCTATATTTCGGCTAGCGTTGCCAAATCATCCTCAAGCTCTCGTCCTTTGAGCTACATTGACTCCACTTCTGCTACCCTGCTCAAATCATTCGTGCACTCACAATTGGGCGATTCTACAAATTCCCCTATAAACGACGGTCCTGGTACACTAGATTTCCTCCGGAGCAAGGAAGAAGAAAACGCCAAAAGTTTGGGCCTGCGACAAAATACTGGAGGCAGTTTCCGCCAGTCGTGGAAAGAGGGAATCAGAAGAATCAGTACCGGAAGCAGTAGCACTCATTCGACGGGTTACAATGGTTCTACGGAAAAGCGCAGTGCGTTTGGAACTATGAAAAAGGTATTGACTGGGGGTTCTTTCAGACGTGCAAGTACTAGTCCTGAGGAACCTGAACTGGAAGAATCTAGCTTGCTGATACAGAAAAGAATGGCCAGACTTCTCAACGGCTCCAATGACCACAAGGTGAAGAAAACTGCCGAAGGATACGGCAGATTCACAGACACGAAAGACTTTATTGATCTGGATGATATTGATGCCATAAATCGTGCGGAAGCAACGGTTTCAAACCCTATCGTCAAGAAAAACCATACCATCACTAGACGAACGATCCAGCCTCCTAAAGTCCCCAAGAGTCTATCGTACGAAAGCTCAAAAAAAACTGAACCGGCAATGCCTCCTAAGAAACCAGCCAAGAAACCTCCTCCGAAGCCCAAAAAGCCTTCTTTTTTGCAGGAGAAACACAAAAGAACCAGCGTTTCTAGCGACGACAGTTTGGTTCCGGATATCGATGATCTCGAAAAGCAGTTTGCAAAGCGGTTCCCAAGCTACGTATGAGACTACTGTAAATCTACAAGCGATGTTAGAATACTCATACTACAATCCTGCAACCATTACCTTTCATTAGCACAATATACAACTACGAAGACTCCTCCGTCCCACTCAAGTCCTCTATAGAATCCAAGACAAAGTCTATTCCTTCGTTGAACTTGTCACTAATGACATCCCACAAGTTATCACTTCCTGACTTCAAGACCCTACCAAACTTTCTTCTTGGTCTTTTGTTTTCGTCTGCCGAGTCTGCAGCTCTGCCAGAACCAGTGGAAGTCCAGCAAGAATTGAGATGGCTGGTGAACACCACAGAATTTTGGTAATACCAATCTACCATTGATTCGTCCATGACTGATACCAATGGCTTCAATGGAGATTTTGCTGCAAATGCTATGGTTCCTTTAACGACCTCTTTGATTTCTTGTGGTGGCCTTTTCGAATAAAGATGGACAATTGCTTGGTACGCATCGCCAAATCCAACGAAAACGATTTTCTTGATGTTTGAAAAATAAGTGATGTAGTTGTCCCAAACGTAGAGAAGCAACTCCTGTGAGAAAATGGTAGGGCTGTAGGTTGATACAGAAGGGTTAGCCAAAGAGCCGATGGGCTTCGAGGGAAGAGCCAAGGATGGAATTTCGATATCCATGAAACCCAATTTTTCATTAGATGGTTCCGAGCTTTCTGCTAATTCAGACTTGACCTTTTCCATTATTTGCACCATTGGATGCTCAAGAACAACCGAAGAGCCTCCGTCAATGGTTCCAGAATTGGGTTCGATATTAGCCCAGATTTCGTGTGGATCGTGAATGGTGACAACCAACGTCTCGGCATTATATATATCAGGACTTGCAAGAATGAGATCGTCTTTGCGAGAAGGCATATCTGTGAAATAGGAACTCTTCGTATCTGCGGTAGCTGCTGTGACAATTGGCAAGTTGACAAAATTGTACTTTTCAAAGAGCTCGTTGGCCTGGTGCGATCGGATGGTATCGGCGATATTAGTGAGCTTGTATGCATTGGTATTGGTGGAGAGGTCAAAGACATCTTCAAAGGACTGTTTGGGCATTCCTATCCTCATGCATTTCCAGTATTGTGCCAATGCCTTCATGACCTCGTCAACGGTTTCAATGGTGTCAGACAGCGGAAGCGCAGAAATGGTGTTCTCTGGAGGTTCTCCTAGAAGCACTTTGGTTACGGCTAGAGCACCATTTGTGATGGAATCCAAATTGTAGCCTCCTTCCAATATGACTGCAAGGTTTCCTCGGGCAATTCCTTTCAATAAATGGGTCATATACCCGTATCCTACAGGAGTGACATGGCATCCGCCAATGATATCACCATCAGCAGCGTCAAAACCCGAGCTGACAATCAACAAGTCCGGGTTGAACTCGTTGATCACAGGTAATATGATTTTGTTGAATGCATAGACGTAATCTCCATCTCCTTTTCCCGGGCAGTTCCAGGGGATATTTACCGAGTAACCTTCACCAGGACCCTCACCAACATTGCTATAATGGCCGTATTTCGTTCCTGGATAAAATCTGCCGTTTTCGTAGCGATGAAGTGAGATATAGAGAACTCTGGGATCGTTGTAGAATGCTTTTTGCGTACCATTTCCATGATGAATATCCCAGTCGATAATCACTATTCTTCGCACAGACTCAGGGTAGTTCTTGAGAATGTTCTTGGCGGCCACCGCTACGTTACTGAACAAACAGAAACCTCCAGGGGTATCTGGCTCAGCATGATGGCCCGGTGGCCGAACAATAGCCATTGAATTTTTCACTGTTCCTTCAACAACTGCCTTACAAGCCTCAATTGCTCCTCCGCACGAGAGCTTGGCAGACAAGTAGGAGTCGTTATTGACGTAGATAGAGTCACCTTTTTCCGTTTCTTCGAGTAATTGGTCTCGCGACATTTTTTCAGTCGATTGAATATACAGCAAATGCTCTTTTGAATGCACTTCGAGAATCTCTTCAGCAGTGGCTTCTCTTACGGGAATTTTGGTCATGTAGGGTCCCAAATGGTCGCTTCCAGACAATGAAGTATCGTGAATTAAACCGGTTTCGGCCAACTTTTTGTAGATTCGATAAATTCTTCGAGGGTCTTCCGGGTGAGGATCAATGTACTCAAAGTACGACGTGAAGATCTTGGCGTGGTATCTCATTCGTACGTCGTAAACTAACCCGGTTTTCAATGGTACGTAGAAAAGTTGCGGTTGTGCTGGCGGCACCACCACCATGCCCCCATTTTCTTTCAGGGCTACCGACATCGGCTCCGCTTTTGTGGGGCCATTTTTGGATTCTGTATGCTCTTCTAGCTTGATTCTCTTGTTTTCTGCGCCATTCGTGTCTCCGTCGTGATTTTCCAACGGGTGTTTCCCATCGAGCTCTGGAGTTTGTCGTGAGCTTGTATCCTCCAATTTCATGGCACCTGGTGCCTGGGGTGTGTCCTCAAATTGAGACATGTTGTTCACGACTTCGTGGGCACCTCTATTGTTTTGAGAGAAAATTGAACAATATAGAAATAAACTAATGAAGATCTCATTTCCGGATAATCTGAAGGAAGCCACAGCGGACACCGGTACACCGCATGCCGCTGCCTGCCAAGCGAAACGGTAAATATAGCCTGGCGTGGACATGCGAGCAACTTTGATGCAGGGGCGGGGTATTGAACGAGAGATACGATCGAGTAGATAGTGGTAATCAGCTCCCTGGTAATAGTTACTCAAAAAAGGCTTTTGCAATATGGCCTTTACCCATGCGCCAGCTGCTTCTCTGACAGATATATGCGTCTCGCATGCGTCTTTTTCGATGGGCATCAGGACCAATTTATGGGCTACAAAAGTATTTTTTGGCTTGATTTGCAACTATCTACATTGATTTACACCATGAGCATGCCCATAAATGCAACTTTTGCCGCTAGCAGCCCCAACAACAAGCCGTTACTTGCTCATTATAGGTGGGGCCTATGCAGTTCGTGCATATGCACATTCTTTAGGTGCATGGCGCATACGTATTTTTCTCAATAGACGGGTAGTGGCATATGCAGGTCGATGTCGATGGAAATTCATGTCTACCCTTTTAACGGCGGATGCCAGAGATTGGCATGATGCGCATGGGTACCCGGAAGCTGACGTTGTGTATGCGGAGGCTCTAGAAAAGCAGAAAAATTGTGGAGGGTTTTCCTGGACATTTGAGCTGGTTGATGGATTTTTCAAGCAGTCCGACGATGAAACCGATGACATGGCTTTTGAGTATACGAAGCAAGATTTCGGGCGGAAAATGACGTGGGAGGAAATACGGTCCAAGGTGCATGAGCTCAATGCTAAATCAAACGAAAATACTTGTTACAAAGTGCTTTTTCTAGCTAGGCATGGCCAAGGTTGGCACAATATTGCAAGTGCCAAATATCTGGCACAAGAATGGCATGATAAATGGAGATTTTTGGGATACGATGGCGAAATCACCTGGGGACCTGACCCACATCTTACAGAATTGGGAGTCAAGCAAGCGCAAGAAAATCGAGACGCTTGGGGTCACCAGCTTCAAATGAACGCTCCTATTCCTACCGTCCATTTTGTGTCTCCTCTTCAAAGATCTTGTCGTACGCTTGAGGAAACATGGAGAGGAATTGAAATATCCCCACCAATTGTCTCGGAGCTTGTTCGTGAAACAATTGGGTTGCATTTATGTCATAAAAGAAGCAAGAAACTGGAGATCCAGAACCGGTTTCCAAGTTTTACATTTGAGGACAATTTCACCGAGAAAGACCAACTTTTCGATTCATTCCAGCGCAGAGAAGAGTATTATGAGCAATTTCTTCGAGCCAACCGCTTCTTGCAAAATTTATTTGATACCTTTAAAGATGAGTATGTCTCAATCACATCGCATGCGGGCATGATAAGAGCATTCATTACCGTGGTGGGCCACCGCAAATTCACGGTTCCCACTGGTGGTATGGTTCCAGTAGTGGTGAAGGGGACAAGAAGTTGAAGGAAATGAACAAGAGTAAAAAATTCCTAGCATAATTAGAATCTTATTAGAGCAATTAATATTTACAGTTGAGTTCTTCTCTCATTGTTCATTCCTATTCCTTTGGTGTTCTCGACCTCTTCATAAAGCTAAAAGCTCTAATTGTCATCATTTCTCACTTTGACGATCCTGACATTTTGAGTTCCTAGTTCCTTCGATTTGAGCTTCAAAGTTCTTAGCTGGCTTTCTAGGTACAGTTCTTGAGTTCTCAAAAGTTTATGAGTTCTTCTCTTTTCTTCAGTATGGTTTAAACTTTACATCCTTCTTTCTATGTTTCTTCTCCTTCTTCTTTTTCTTCTTCTTTTCCTCCTTTGATTTTTCAGTTTTGTGGGATTCCTTTTTAGCTGGTACTTCTTTGACAGTTTCTGTAACCACAGGTTTGTACTTCAATTCCCATGGCATCACCCAACTTCTGATGGCACCGTCCTCACCACAAGTCAAAATTGTGTTTGTATTTAATGCAAGAACGTCCCTGACCACTTCTTCATCGTGGGCTCCAGGAAACCAGCATGGTTGGGTTTGATCTACCAGTTCGGCTTCGCAGTCAAAAGGAAGTATAGTTAATTTTCTCTGAGAATTGGCACCATAAGCAACATATCCACAATGTGGACTTGCCTTGATCACATATTCACAGTCCGACCATATCGTACGAACATCTCCAATGATTTTGGGTTGTGGTTCCTCGGCATTTTCATAGTCTTGGTTGTTCAACTCAAAATATCCCAAAGTTTCCATATGAGATAAAACTGCTATCCGTCGTTCCTGAATAAACTGACACGAATGCACCGATGCAAAATTGATAACCTGGTGAAGAGCATCCTCTTCGTCTTCTTGGGAAAGATCGTAAATGTTAACGTAACCGTCGGTTGAACCAGACATTAAGTATTGTGATAAAGAAGGATGAAATTCAAGGTATGTTACATCGTCATGATGTGAGTCGATAAATGAGCGTACTGGCTCTATACTGTCTTTTTTCAAGTCCCAAATATGAACTTCGGCATCTTGACCTGCCAATTCAGTTCCACCAGCTAGACGATGGTTGGCATAAGTCAATGAAAGAAACGGCGAATTTTTAGCGTTTGTTAGCGTCTTCAAAGGCAATTGGGGAGACGATATGTCCCACACCTTGATTCCATCGCCAGAACACGATGCAATATGAAGATTATCTATTTTGACAATGGCATTGATACTGCTATCATGGGCTGCAATTACTACCGGTTCAGATTGAGTATTCGAAACATCAAAAATGTACAATTTCCCGGAACTGGAAGAAACTACAAACTTGCCATCCATATCTAGCAACGAAAGCGCCCATTCCCCACTGGGAAGGTTCCATGTATTCTGCAACTGGGCCCTCATTGAGATGCTCATCGAAGCGCTTGTTGCATAGTAGTTTGTATTAGGTAATTGGTGCACTGGATGTGTTCTGTGCATTGTACGGGTTTAATTGTATTCGATGAGATAACACCATGAGTAGTGTTGTAAAGAAGTCACTTTTCGCTCCGAAAATCAAAAAAAATGCTTTGCGGCGTAAATCGGTCACGCTGACTACCCCGTTAACTCCTCCAGCAACACAGGCAAAACCTGCTAGTGAAGATACTGTCAAATTTCGCATCGGTCAATTATCTGAAAGTGCCGTGGTTGCGGAAGAAGAGGCGCTAGACCCTCAGGATTCGTCTAAAGGTGTAGTATCCGAGCCCACAAAAGCTACTGGGGAAGGCGAAAGCGATATAGAGGAAGACTATGGCGAAAACGATATATTTAACGAACCTACAATCACAAGAAGACAATCACTGGTTGCTTCCCAAAGACGTCTATCGGGTATTACGCCTCCAGTGGTCCGGCAGAGGCTAGGGTCGATCTCAGCGGGTCCAACCGCCTCAAATGTAACTGAAGAAAATGCTCCTCCGATGCGAATTTCTATCCCGGTAGCCAAGCCTACCAAGAGAAGAAGGTCTCTGGTGGCTCAGCGGCCTACCGTTTTGAAGACACCGATGTTGCGGAGTGGTGGTGCTACAGTGGTGGCTGAACCTGGTCCAAATGTCGAGAAAGTGGCAGAAATTGCTCTCGAAACTGGTAAGAAATATGTGATGGGAATTGATCCGAAAACCAACAAACTACGCAAATTCAGAGTAAATGGTAATGCTTCGGAGGCCGAGTTCACAGAGTCTGTTTCAGAAGGCGTGCCGGAAGATGAAGAAGATGGCGAGTACGATGGTCCAGAGAAGATACCTGTAGCTCCCAAGAACCTTGAGACAAGAATAACCAGCATCAAACAACTTCCTCGTATGATTCGCGAGGAGGACATTCCTCTTTTGGAGCGAGTTCAGTTGGACGTGAGTGATATAACGATGGCTGATTTGTGTAAGCCAACATTGGAGATTGGTCAAATAAGTGAAAACTTTAATTTGGTAAAAGCGGCTCAGAAGCGGATTCGTAATGAGCGGAAACAAAGGAGGCTGGAAAGGCTTCAGGCACGGTTGGAGCGTCGGGCATTGAATGATGCGGACACCGTGAAGCTCAAGACCGAAGAATCACAGAGGAAAAAGGCCCAAAATGAGCTTCTCAACCACGACGAACCAGCATCACAATCTTCAGGTTTACGACTCAAACTTGACAAATCTGGTAAATTGGGCGTGGACGAAGACTCCACCATAGTCAACAGACATCGTAATACAACCAACCTGACTATGTCAAGAGAAGAGTCCAATCCATTTGAGAACCCTGTGACATCTTCTACATATTCCAGACGAAAACACACCGACCGATGGACACCGGACGAGGCAATTCAGTTTTATAATGCGCTCAGCACCTGGGGTACTGACTTTACTTTCATTGCACAGCTCTTCCCGTATAGAACAAGGAAGCAGATCAAACTGAAGTTTAACTTGGAGGAGAAGAAGTATCCCGAGATTGTCGAATTGGCACTCAAAAGGAAACTTCCTGTGGATTTCGAAAAGTACTGCTTGCAGTCAAATAACAAGATAGAATCGTTGGAATACTACAATGAACAACTCCGCCAGGTGCGGGTGACTCATGAGGAGCACATGGCATTGATCAAGCTGGAAAGAGAAAGGGCACTCAAGGAGGATGCCGAGGCGAATCGTCGCCGAGAAATAGAGATAAGAACTGGATCCAAGCCAATGACAAGAGCAGAAAAGTTGAAGGAACTTCGAAAGAATGAGATGGTGGTGGGTCTGATAGACGATAAGAAGCGCGAGGAGGAATAGACAAGCAGAAATTTGTGGTGTCTGTTTAATGGAACCGCAATAAAGGACATTGAGCAAATTATAAGTCAAAACTTTAGGTTTGGCATTGATGAAGGTGTGGCCATATGGCTTATCGAGTATTAATTCTGATCACCAAGAATGACATTTATTTCATTGTTCACTGCTCAATTCGCAGCCAAATTTTACCGCGAACTTATCAGGTTAAAGTGACAATAGTACGAATAGAATACGACGTTTATATGTAAAGTACACTTTCGTGAGTAGTTTGTTAAGTGTGGAATATTGACAATACTGTACCAATATGGTAAAAGTAGAAGCGATACTGAAAATTTGCAGCAATAGTGGTGCGAAAATTTCACAAGCATCAGAAATCTAAATGGAGGAAGAAAACAATTTTCGGCAATTTTCAACAAGTGCGTGTCCTAAGTTTGGCGAATTTCTTCAATAACTTGAGATCTTTCCAGTATCTGCACTTTAATGAATTTTGCAACTATCAGTATCAAATACATTCAAAAAAAAATGGATCAAACAAACCGAAAGAGCCGAGCAGTAGATCAATTCCTCAGACTAAATTGCCTACACTAAAGTCAGTTTCACTTCTCCATCCCATCTTCTTATTTTCTCCATTTCCCATTTCGTCCTCTGTGCAAGGTCTCGCAACATCACGTGTTGACTCGTTCTCTGAGTCAACCTTTATCACTTTGATATTCATACCATGTCTTCGCCCAAGGACTACGTGTTGGAGGTGACTCCGATGCCTCAGGATTCCGACAGTGGGCTCATCAAGTTTACCGTAAAGCCTCGGCCCGGACTTTTTCGATATATACAATTATCATTGGCATCTGCGATTTCGGTTGCAATCGTAGCGATCATAGCACATGAATTTTTCAGCATGGGAGGATTCCAGGGGATCTGGGGCCGCCTGAACTACCCCGAAAGCACATTTGTATGGTCATTGGTGGCACAGAGGTTTCAAAACGTTCCAATCAACGAACCACGTTTTTTGGTGTTGTTGGGATTGATCTTGATTTTGGCATTTTTGATGTGTAAACGACAACCGGAAGACTCCATGTTGGTGATTCGAGACGTTGGGATCCAGTTGGATTCGGTTCTGGGATGGCGATTCACCAATAAGAGTGACAAGAGCATGTTCATTGCCCTGAAAGATATCATTGATATCGTAATAAATGAGGGCTTTCATGGTTACGGCCAAGTAATATTCTACATGTGCATACTAAGACGGTCGCAAAAAGACGATACAGAAGAAAAACCATTGCAAATAGTATTTCCACAGTTGTTGCCGCGAAAAGATATTTTGCTTCAGGTGTGGAAACAAAGTCGCCAGGTGCTCTTTGGAAGTTCGCGCCGGTACTGGCGCCGTGTTCCGGGGCAGGGCCTCCGCGAGTGCAGCATGGAGGATCTTACAAAAGACACCTGAAAAGGTGTGTGAGAGAAATTTGTATAGAGAAATTGTACACGATGAATAGTACAATGTTAGAAGTGCAAAGTCAAAATAGCCGAATTGTAGATTGTCAGCCTGTCAATGATATCATCGCCCCTAACCTCTCCCGCGCACTTTAGTCTGGTATTTACACCGAGTCTTTTTATAGTATTTTTGGCCGCTTATGTCAGCGCTTATTTCGCTTAATGCTCACAAACGGCTCGTTAAAAACAACATCACCGTTTACAAATCCACAGCGACCTGGCATCTGCTTTCACGTTGCCCCAACTTTTTCGGAGGACTTTTAATCACTCAGGGACGCTACCAGTGCTTCTGAAACCACTTGTCACTCCGAAACCTCTCCTGCGTTTTGCGCTGGTGGACGACGGTGTTTACCGCGTCGACGTTTTCAAATCAAAAACCGGTGATTTTTAATCAAATTGGCTTGATTCGTATCTTATAAGCCCACTTTGGCCATATTAATGATATCTACTTGAAACTCCGCTATATTATCCAACTATTATTCACTCATTTATCCTAATGTCCCGCTCCAGAAAACTTCAACTGGGCCCCTCTAATCAACAGTCTTCGACGTTTGTGTCTTCGTCGGGCTTTGATAAACCGTCTGCGTCGGCCCACCAGGTGCCACAGTCGCCGGTTCCTCAGTTTCAAGGCACAAATCTGCCGCGCTCGCATTCAAGGAGTCATAGTCATACCAGCAGCTTCCGCCATGAAGACTCCGCTAATTGGACCACTCTAATACCTCCTATGCCTTCATACCCGCCGGCTGCGCATGCTAATCCCAAACGAACCGGACTGCCTTTCAATCGTCACTCCGTGGCTTCTCCTTCCAATGTGCCTCAGTCGTCCCAAACTGAGCCTTTGGTCCCAGGAAGCTTCCCAGCAATACCATCTCAATCATCACAATCATTTCAGTTTCCACCGCCTCAATCTCAATATCAGAAACAACCTCAATTGCAACCTCAGTCGCAACCTCCTTCATCACTCAACCAGGGCTCACTCACTCAGGGCCCGTCTCAACCCCAATCACAACCATTTTCTCAATCACGCGATATCACCAACTCGTCCAAGGTATCTGCTCCTGCCTCCGGCTCTTCACCTCGAAAAAAGCGCAAGGTTTGTCACGTATGTAAACAGGATATAACAGGACAATTCGTGCGTGCATTATCGCATGCTTTCCATGTTCATTGCTTTACGTGCGCTGAATGTGGTAAGCAGTGTGCTTCCAAATTCTTCCCGTATGAGACCACTGACGCTTCTGGCAATAAGTTTCAAGTGCCCCTATGTGAGTACGATTACTTCAAAAAATTGGACTTGCTTTGTTTTAATTGTAACAGAGCTCTCCGTGGTCCCTACATCACTGCACTTGGCAACAAATACCATCTTGAACACTTCAAGTGTGTGGTATGTCAGCGTGTATTCGAGTCTGATGAAAGTTACTATGAACATTCTGGGAGCATTTATTGTCACTACCACTTTTCGAAAATGTATGCCTCTCATTGCGAAGGGTGTCACTCGTCTATCGCCAAACAGTTTGTTGAGCTTTTCAGAGGTGGGCGTAACCAACAGTGGCATCCTGAATGTTACATGGTTCACAAGTTTTGGAATGTGTGTATAACAGCTGATTCTGTGGGATTGGAAAAACAACTAGGTATTTCACAGCTTGACTTGAGCAACTTGAAAGAATCGAATATTCTGCAAGATTCATTACTTCATATTGAAAACCAAATTGAATCAACAGTTATGACATGTTGGCTCACACTTTCTGGTTACGAAGAAGCTACTGCGGCATGTATTTCGGACATGTTGCTCAACGCATGCACAGGTAATCAGGGTGGTGGTTTGCTAGCTACTGGAAAGTTGATTATATACTTGGATGTGTTGTTCGGTGCTATCGATTATGTCCAGGGAATGTGCGATTCAATTGACAATGATCTTATGGAGGAGACCATGATTTCAGACATTGAAGCACCAATCAAATCTCCCTTTCAAGTGTTGAAAAGGGAGCCTCGTAACATTTCGGGGAAAATTATGAGCTACTTGGCACTCTTGCGAAAGTCCAAGCAGATTGCAGAATCTGGTCCAATGTCTACAGAGATTTTGTCTGTGATCACTGGCTGTGCTCATTATCTCAAGCTTCTTATAAGAATTGGTCTTAGTAACTCATTGAAGGTGAATCAGTTCCGAGGCACAGCCACGGCAACGACTACCTTTTTTGCACGCACAAAGCTTTACGAAGAGTTCACAATTATCGAAGCTGATTCGATCAAGAGTAATGTCGAAGCGATTGATAAAAGACTAGCTGTTGCACCAAATGCATCGGATGCATGTACTGAGTGTAACAAGAGCATTGAGAAGGCTTGCATCAGATACAATAGTCATCGCTGGCACTTGAGCTGCTTCAACTGTTCACAGTGCAAAACTTCTTTGGTTGATGATATCAAGAGTTCCACTTTCAAGGACGGGAAGATATTCTGTGCAACCTGCGCTACACCCGATTCTCTTCCCGGATTTGAAAAAGTATCGAACCTTTCGCAGTTAATCTTTCTCCTCAAGATAGCACTCTCGCGTTCCAGGGCAATCATGAGCGTTGATGCTCAGGAATCCCTTCCTCAAAATGAGATGGCGACAATTGCCGAAGAGCGTGCCGTGAGAGATGCGGCAGAGCAAGATTATTCTAAGACTTTAAATGATGTCACAAGATTACGTACGAAGCGCCAAAGTCAAAAGCTATCGAACTCAGTGAAGCAAAAGGCTCGTAAATCGGTCGTGTTGGAAACCCCTGATGCCGACGAAGCCAAGGAGGAAGATCAAAGTAATGAAAACATAGTTGATGAGGAGGGATCGAAGACACCAGGGGCGAGAAAATCGAGTTTCTCTTCGCAATTGTCTTTCGTTACACAACAGGTAGAAAGTGATCACTTCAACGTGAGTCGAAAGAAATCGTTACGAATTCGAGATGAACCTCAAAGAAATCTCACCAATAGTCATCTAGACAGAACTAGCGATTTGTTGAAGAATGAGAAGTCTTTGACGCTTGATGATATCCCAAGAATAGTGGCTGCCGAACAAGCCAGAGAGCAGAGACCTAACGCTTACAGACATCATAATTCATTGTATGAGAAGCAAAAACCTATGAACTCGGTGAGAACAGTATCCTTGAGTGGTACTGCGGCGCTATCAGGAGCGAAGACATCAGAGTCTTCTGCTCCCCCAAAGAGGAACAAATATTATTCTGAGTTATCAAAATCCGAGCATTTCGTTTTGAGACACATAGCAATTGAGGCACTCGTTCAAATCCTGAACAACAAGTACAATAAGGAAGAGCTTTTGAGCTTAATTCAGACCCGCAAAGCACCTACCTTCTGGGATAAATTGAAGATTGGAGGAGGTGAGGGAAAGAAAGATCGCAATATGGCAGTTTTCGGTGTTGATTTGCAAGAATTGACCAAGAAATATGGCGTCGATTCTGACTTGGGGGTGGGCCCGGCCAAACTTCGAATCCCCATTGTTGTTGACGACATAATCACTGCAATGAGACAAAAAGATATGTCTGTTGAAGGTATCTTTCGGCTTAATGGTAACATTAAGAAGTTGAAAGATTTGACGGACCAAATCAACAAGAATCCTCTCAAGTCCCCGGACTTTTCGCAACAGTCGGCGGTGCAATTAGCTGCGTTGATGAAAAAATGGATTCGAGAATTGCCCAATCCACTTTTGACTTACAACTTGCACGACTTGTGGATCCAGTCACAGCGAGAACAGGACTTGGTGTTACGTAAAAGGCTCTTACAATTGACCTACTGTATGCTTCCTCGAAGCCATCGAAATTTGTTGGAGGTATTGCTCTACTTTTTCAGCTGGGTAGCCTCGTTTGCTGAGATTGATGAAGAAACAGGATCAAAAATGGACATTCATAACCTTGCCACGGTTGTGTCGCCCAATGTCCTTGTTTCGAGGCAAAGTCAGCAAACAGACCCTTCAGCTCCAGGAGAAACGTACTTTTTGGCTATTGAGGTTGTGAATCAGTTGATTGAGCAGCACGAGGAAATGAGTATAATTCCTGACGACTTGTGGCAGTTTTTTGAGAAGAGTGAAATCAACACCAAGTCCAACAACATTACCACCAAGGAGGTGATGAGCAGACTTGAAAAGGTGAGCAAAGACAACAGTGGTTTTTTCAAAAATTTTGCAGTTCAATTATCGCAACCTGTGACGTACTCCAACCTGGAAGTTAGATCCAATACTGTGTCTCGTGGGCTTTCAAAGGCATTGCCCGAGTCATATGGCGAAACTTCTCATGAATCTTAATTGTATTAGTATAGCGTAAGTCTAGTGAATAAAATTATTCGCGAATGTGATGAATTTCTTCTTTGTACAATGAGCTTAACTGCGGACACCTTGAAAAGTCTCATTGAGGACAAGCTTGAGGCAACTTTGGTTCAAGTAGAAGATATGTCTGGCGGCTGTGGTCAAGCATTTGCCGTCATTATAGTGTCTCCGCTCTTCGTTGGCAAGAACAAATTGGCCAGACACCGATTAGTCAACAGTGCTCTTAAAGAAGAAATAGCATCAATTCATGCTTTTACACAAAAGGGATTCACTCCCGAGGAATGGAAAGCGCAGGGTGGAAACTGAGACCTGTTTTTGATCTATAAAGTGCTATTTAATGATTATATCTCTTGGTAATGATTCCCCACCCTATTAATAAGAGCCCATACAGAATGCAAATTACAAGAGGAAATATCCTCATTCCCGAAGCACTCGACTCAGCAATGGTTCCGATCAAGAAGGGTATGGCTGCGCCGCCACCGCCTCCAAAAGCGCAGATAAAACCCACTCCGGCAGTGTGAAATTTCACCGGAAGAATGTTAATCGCAGCCACGATTGTGGTGGGAAAGATTGGTCCAATGGATATCCCGGTAAGGAAAACGATCAAGAATAGTAGTGGGATTGCGTTGGTGAACGCCAAGAGCCAGAAAAGTAACAATCCGCCAAACGAGCCTCCGATATAGACTAGATTAGCTGTCAATTCATTAGCAAAGAACATCTCGGTGACAAACCCCAAACACATTCTTCCCACCGTGAGTCCTGTCCAGAAGCTGGTAGCCATGTACGACGATTTCTTGTACGTGAGCTTTTTGATTCTCATCAAGAAAGATATTAACCAAGACCCGAACGCAACCTCTCCACCAACGTACATGAATAAGATGATTGCAAAAGTCCAAACAAGTTTTGATTTGACCACTTCCAGAAACGGAACAGCATGGTCTTCCACTGGTGTTTCTTCTTCTTCGTTATCAAGCAGCTGTAACTCCACATCATTTTCTTGCTTGGCTCTCGCACTCGCTTTCATGACAGTTTGGTACCTGAACTTTTTTGCTGTCTCAAATCTAAATGTCACGGCAACGGTTACAAGTGAAAAAACAGCCAACAACGCCAATACATAGTAGTAGTAGTTCCATTGCCATGGGTTGTGTTTTCTGGAGAGTAAATGAGAAATCAAAGGTGGAGATATCATGCACCCAATTCCATAGCAGCCATGCAAAATGCCCAAAATTGGATTTGAATCCTTTAATCCTCCCATCCATGTATTGATGCCTGCATCAAGGCCGCCCAATGCCAATCCGTTTAAAACGTAGAAGCATACAAGAAGAAAAAATGGTGGTTTTAACGAAATCATCGAGTACCCGCAAACCATGCAAATTCCTCCAGCCATAAGAACACCTTTCACTCCGACTCTCTGATGGGTTGTTTCACTCAAAACAGCAGAGATAATGTATCCCAACACAACTGCTAAAAATATGAAACTTGTCTGCATATCATCAACCTCATAATAGGCTTGAAATTTGGGAATCAAGACACCGACGGTTTGCTCCGCCATGCCAAAAATAATGTAGCACGCATAAGAAGTGACGATCTGTGCCTTGAGGAGATTACTTTGCCTCCAATCAAGCGAATCAATGAAGAGCGTTTCGTTTTCGTATTCAATTGTGTATTTTTCCGGGGTAAGTTCCGAGAAATTTGCGCCCACATCTATCCGAGTAGATTTGTTGATGGGCGATGGAATGTTGGCCTCATCAGCGGTTTCTGACGTCAAGAGCAGTTCTTCCAAGCTATTCCTCAACAGCATAAACTTTTTTGTAGGTTTTATCGATAATTTCAAAGGGGTTGCAAATTACCCCATCTCATCTATAATGTGCACTTACCAAGCTGTATGCAGAGTACAGATGAGTAATACGGTAATATTCCCGAGAGTTTGCCCAAGGATGCTACGAGGAAGAGGAGGTGGATTCTGCAACAATATTCCACTCAATTGATCCCACCGACATTGAGTTCAGATATGACGTATGCAACATATGCATATATGCATGCAAGTGTCAAAACGCAAGGATATTATGCACTGCAATGTTAAAGGTGTTTGCCAGTTTCTCTAACAGTTGTGCCTCCTTAGCTTAGTGGTAGAGCGTTGCACTTGTAATGCAAAGGTCGCTAGTTCAATTCTGGCAGGAGGCAAGAACTACTCCTGCGCAAATGGTTTAGTGGTAAAATCCATCGTTGCCATCGATGGGCCCCCGGTTCGATTCCGGGTTTGCGCATTCTTTTTTTCATTTCACCTAACTTTTTCCTTGACATGTCGAAGCAAGCAGTAAAGACGTTTGTCAATGCCAGTATGTTCTTTTTTTTTGCTTTTACACATACATAAGCTAACTCAGTCCAAAAGTTCTACCCAATCAGACTTGCTGATAAATCTTGGGACAATACTGGGCTCCTAGTCGATTCCAGTTCCGACGATGATTGCAATGAAATTCGAGTTTTACTCACCATTGACCTTACTCGAGCAGTAGCAGAGGAAGCAATCCAGAACAAAACCAATATAATCATGGCATACCACCCTTTTATCTTTCGTGGCTTGAAATCTATTACCCCACAAGACCCTCAGCAACGTTCGCTCATCCAACTTATCCAAAATAAAATCAGTGTTTATTCGCCTCATACGGCTGTTGACAGTGCCAAAGGAGGAGTCAATGACTTTTTGGCCCGTGGTATCTCTCTGGGATCTCAATTAGTCTCGAAAGATATCATACAGCCAGATTCTCAAGACCCAGAATGTGGCATGGGAAGACTCATTCGATTTGAGTCGCCGGTTGGTTTAGAACAATTGGTGGAAAACGTGAAAAAGAGTCTTGGATTGAAGTATGTTCAGGTTGCTTTAGGGGCTGGAAAAGACAAAAACCATAAAATTTCAGCCGTCGCTATCTGCGCCGGTTCCGGAGGATCGGTTTTCCGCGGAGTGGAAGCAGACCTTTACTTTACCGGCGAGCTTTCTCATCACGAAGCATTGTACTTTAAGGAACAAGGCTCTTCAGTAATTGCATGCAACCACTCCAATACCGAGCGTGCTTTTCTTGCTGATCTTAAAACTCAATTGCAACTGGAACTTCCTTCGGCTACAATCTCCATCAGCCAGTGCGATAAAGATCCCTACGAGACATGGTAAATGTTTTTCAATGTACATCATACAATTCGTAATAGTATTCCCTCTCTCCCTTTTTCTTGGTGCTTGCTTATAAGTTTCTGTCGTCGCTAAACAACCCTCCCAACGTATCCTCAATCTCCTCCACCACACTGCCCACGCCTTGCTCGATTTCATGGCCCAAATGCTTGAGTCCCTCTCCAATATTGAAAGATGGACGCCAGTAGGAGGGAGGTTTCGATTCTGTCGGTTTAGGATTGGGAGATGCGGTGACAGTGACGGTGTGTTCGTGCTCATTTTTGTGGTCAGCCAGCTTGGTGGTTGTTACTAAAGTAGTTGGATCGTGGATTTCTCCATGCTCCGCAGGCGATTGGTTTGTTTCCTGTTGCTCGACACTTCTGTAAAGCATGTCATAAGTAGAATTATTCACAATATGCTCAATCTCAAAGGGTAAACTGGGGTAGTCTAGCATATCTCTCCAATCTGTAGGAAGACTATTCTTCGCCATAAAAGAAGAGGACCCATTGTTTGGCGCTGGCGATATGAACAAAGACTCGCATATCATGTTGTATACCTCCGTATTAGGAAACGGTTTGACTTTCTTCTCGGCTTGAAGTAGCGTTTCAAAGTATGGGCCCTTACCCAAAAACAATGCTCTCATCAACAACTCAGTATTGTTGTACCCATGTACACCTTTGGGGCTGTAGTCATTGTTGTTCTCCTCCATGTTCTTGTGTGTGGTAATAGCATATCCTACGTTCGGAACAATCCACAATGGTGCAAGACGATAGCTGAATCGATGGCCAGCACCAAAGTTCCATTCTGGGGGAAACTCGTCTACTTTGTAAAGACGAAAGTTCTCGTTGCCTTTGAGCGCAGCCTTAATGTCTTTGTATGCTTCTTCCACACTGTAGTCGGATTTGGGCCGAAGTCCGTATAAGGGCCATCCGTCAACATGTTCTATCTTGTTCAAATCCACAACGTCGTCCAAATACAACAAACGGTCATTGGACGTCGGAGCCATACCATGGTCACTAAGGACTATCAAATTGACAATGTTGTTGAGGTTACGTTTTTCAAGTTCACTCGAAAGCGACAGCACGAATTTATCAACTTCTTGAAGCGACTTGTCGAGATGTTCACCAGATATACCGTACTTGTGGCCCACCAGATCAATGGTTGGAACATACGCGAGTATAAGCTCTGGCCTGGAGGCAATATCGTTGTCAATCCAGGAAATCACCCTGTCAACTTTTGCAGTTAATGGTTCACTTCCATTGTACCGATCTACATGCAACGGACCACCATTTATACCAACCCCAGGAACCTCGCTTCCAGGCCACATGTGTATTGCGGACTTGACACCATAGTTGTGGGCTGTTTTCCACACCGGCTCGCCGCCCTGCCAAAAATCAGGGTCCAAGCCTCCTTTTTTAGGATCGGTATTCACAAACTGTTTTTGCAATTGTGGATCGTAAAAAGTGTTGCCAACTATGCCGTGCTCCGATGGGTATAGGCCTGTGATCAATGTCCAGTGGTTAGGAAACGTGGAAGATGGAAATGAAGGTGTCATATAGGGAGCTCCGTAATCACTGATCATCATATTGTGGAGAGTAGGAGTCCTCTTCTCGTTGATGTAATGAGGATGAAACCCATCTAGAGATACCACAATGGTGGTGGGATAGAAGTCATGGGTAGAGTTGGATAGTATCCGCTTGAATGAATGGGAAACGTTTGAACCGGACAGTTTTCCAAAAATGTAGAAAACTATTGCGACCACACCAATGAGAAGAAGTGACCCAAAAGAAATGAAAAGCCTTCTTCGTGTTCGCAAGATCTTGGGTTCGGGTTGTTTGTTTAAATCGAAGCTATCGGAAGATCCCAAGTCGTCAAAATTGACCATTTCGTAGCTGTTTTCTGGCGGTCTCGAAAACCAGTTTTTCATTTTTGAAGAAATAGTGGGTTCAGGACGCTCAAAATCGAGATCCGACACGTCGTGGAGCATATTGTGCCTTTCTTCAAAGAGAATATCGTCCTCGTCATCGAGATCGGTGACGGGAACGTCCACGGCGTGGTGATTAACTGACATGAGGAAGAAACCGTGCGCGAATATTTGGCTGCGAAACCTTACTACTCTTTATTACCGAAGTTACTATCAATATTTTTATATCCGTTCTATATTTCTCTGCTCCCGCCCGCGTTTCCTGAGCACTTTCATGCGGAGCGCCATGATCAGATCGGGTTTCAAGTCGTTGAAACTGATCGTTGCTTCGCAGCCATCGACTGGACAATTTTTACCCAGACGACCAGATGATCCAGCGAGATATTGGTGAATGGTGGCTCTGGAGAACACATGCATGCATTTCCGCGATATTACCGGCTCCTCGTAGTAGTCAAGGGAAAGGGGGTCCCTCAACGAAATCTTTCCACCTGCAACAGCTACATCGTCTTCGTTATCGGCATCGGTGGGAAGAGGATTGGAAGGGTCTTGAAGAATGTAAACCAAGTTTCGAAGTTGCACGTATGTGTCATAAGTGTTTACAACTTGGTCCATCGTTCGTTCTTGCTGTTTCAACTCTTTGTCGTCTTGGTAATCGTGAATTATTTCATCGGCAAACTGGCGCTTTTCACCATATTCGCGATACAAGTCCATGGTTTCTACCGTCAATTCTGGCTCGTTTCTTTGCTGATTTCTGATCCTTGCGCGAGCCTGGTGGGCCGACTGCTTCCAGCACTCCAACTCATACTTGCTGACTATATGCTGGCGCAATGCGGTGAGTAAAGTATTGAGGGTATCCTGGTTTACCTGCACTGGGGCCCGATTGTCGTCGCTAAGTACAAAGTCTATATAAGCTTTTCCCTGGGCCGATACGTCGTCGATCGCGTTCTGTACTTCCTGAAGCACCAGCAGGTGGTTGGAATCTGCGGTCTCGAACTCGCGCACTAACTCGTGGTGGAGAGGGATATACAGCGGCAAGTTGGCATTGATATGAAGGTTGGCCATATAGATACTTTGCGCGCGAACAATTTAAGTGGGTGCATGCAGGAACAGGAGTTGCAAGACCAAGGATTTAAGTGAAATGAGAGAGATACTACTCGATGAAATAGGGAAGTTGTCCAGTAAGGATGGTAAAGTTTGTTGAGAATGAGATATGCTCGTTTTTTATTGTAGAGTTGGATGATAAAAAAAATCCACCTTTGTTTTAGACTCTATATACTAGCTCCCCATGAATCAAGATCATCAATGCACTTTCGTCCTCCAGCCATTCGCGGTAAGCACGAAGTACATTTTCCAATTGTTCACCTTCTAGGTTACTTTCTTTCGTTTTAGTTAAACGGGAGCAAAACCTTTCGGCCCATTCATGTCGCTCCTCATAGCTACTAATACACCACACCAGCGACGAATATTTTAGCTTATCAACCTTATAACCTGCAGCTAGAGCTCTCTCTTTAAGCTGTCTTCCGGCTATGGGCAGAGTCGACAGGTTTTTGATTCTCGAATCCACAGCGTTCGTCAACAAAGAAGCATACTTTTCTGGATATATCACTTTCAGTTTCAAGTCTGTGTCCTTTACAAAAACATAGCCTCTGGGCTTACAAACTCGCTCCATTTCTTTTAGCGCTTCAATGGGTTTCTCAAGATGAACTACAACTTGTGAAGCATGAACAAAGTCAAAACTATTATCTTCAAAAGGTAAATTGTATGCCAGACCATATTGGAAGGTTACCAGCTTGGGGAGATCTGGCTGGCTTGCTGCAAGATCAACTAACTCTTGAGTTGGTTCTACCCCAACCACCTCCGCAACATAATTAGCAAAATCTTTCAGAATTGTGCCAGGTCCCAGACCCACATCTAGTAATCTTCCTTTCTTATTTAGATAAGGAATCACGAAAGGAACTGCATTAGAAACTGTGCGCCATGCATGTGTATCAGACACCAGTTTGTCAAATCCTGACTTGTAATATGCTTGGTCGTTTGGCATTCTAATTCTTTGAGGGATCTAAGATGCGAATATAGTGGTATATATAGCCTTGTTTCACCAAATTAGTTGCGGATCCTCACCGCAAGAAACCGCGGCGATTTGCCTAATTGGGATGGGTTGCAATTCTGTGGCTGCGAATCTGCTTGACAGCATTTCGCTTGCATGATAACCACCTGAACAGGCCTATGTGATTAGACTCGAATTGAAGAGCCAAAATGAAGAAAATGCTTCACTCTACATCCCATCCTTTCCGAGCTATAAGATGAGTATTGGTTCTTTTAGTAGTAAAGGTCTAACATTTAATTTACAATCACTTACATTACAAGAATTAATATTGTTATTGAATACACTAAAAATAGATTTGATTAAGATTGTACTAGCGCCTAATAAGCATAGCTTTAAAGTTATTGGGACTGTTGGAATACACAGGACCTATAGCGACACAGGGGATCGTCCAAGGTGTACAATCGGAAGTCCGATGGTAGCATCCCAAAAAAACCCTCGGAACTTTTCCGAGGAGGTCTATATAAGGAGCTTCTGAGTCCTACTAATTCGTTGTGGTATTGGGGTTGCCAATACCACAAGGTTTTGTTGATCAAAAGACTTTTAGCTGGGTCACTATGGGTCACTATGGGTGGTAACACTGGCGAAGGGTGACTTCTACACGTCCTCCACGTGAGTGTTAAGACGGCAATCTAGACTTCGAGAAGTTACTCTAAAGTCTAATTCTTCGATCGTATATTTTTACTAGTTTCTAATATGCGATATTCCTCTATCTTATGTCTATGTCTTCTATCCAATATATTGACTAGTTTAGAATATACGATACTTTCCTCAATCTATTCGTATGTTTCTTTTTGAGTCTAGCACTGTCTCACTGGAGGTAAAGTGTATAGAAGCTCTTGAAATTTAGAATTGATTAAACTCTTATAACAATCTCAGACATGATCATCACGAACAATGATCTCTCGTCTTTTTCCCACAACTCCCAGGAATCCTCAATTTGTTTCACCGTGTACTTATCAGAAGCACCTTCTTTGCTTTTCCGTAACCTTTCAGCATACATACGTCTATGTTGCTTTCTCTCCTCGACCGAAGAATAGTATTGTGTGGATGACGACATTACTATATTTTTCGCCTCAGTCCCAGACTCAAGCGCCCATTCTTTAAGCTTTCTACCGCCTGTAGTATCGGTAGATTCTCCAAGTGCAAAGTGGTTGAAAAAGTATTTAATTGATTCGTACTCCATTGGGTACACAATAGTTGAATCCAAATCAGCTTCTCTTGCAAATATCAACCCGCCTGGCTTAACAACTCTTGTCATCTCTTTTAGTGCACCAATTGGCTCAGGTAAATGTAACAACAATTGGTGTACATAGACAATGTCAAACGATTCGTCATCGTATGGTAGAGACATCACAGACCCAACTTCGAACTTGACATTACTCAACCCCTGCTCACTTGCAACTTTCTTTCCTACATTGGCTAATTCTTCCAACGTATCAATTCCAACAACTTTGGCTTCGAGATATTTTCTGGCACAGTCAATTGTAATGGTTCCTGGCCCGCAGCCAACATCAAGTATAGACTCTGTTCCCCGAATGTAGGGAACCATAAATCCCATACAGTTGTCTATGGTTCTCCAAGTATGAGTACTCGAGATCTCTTTTCGGAATCCTGTGCTGTAATATTTGTTTTGCGATTGCATTAAAAACAGATATGAGCAGTGAAACAGGGCTTTATATATGCCGCAAGAAGTTTGCTGGATCTGCAAGGCAGGGCGGCGATTTGCCTATTTGGGCGAGGTTGCAAATTTTCGATGGTTGCGAAAAGTATATAAAGACAATGACTTAAATTTGAGTATCTATGTTTATGCTTTCTCACTTTGTCAAAAAAAGCTTTATTGGTTGCCTTTTCCATGACAGAATCCTGAACCATTTAGGTTTAGACTTGATAACATACAATGAGAAATATGACTCTTATGATCAATTGATCCAAGAAGAATGGGATAATGAAGATAATCTTGATAATCCACATAATTGGCCCGTGTACCTTAAGGCAATATTCAGCCTTGAAATCGGATTCTTGAGTCTTTCTGTTTACATTGGACTGGCAATTTACACTCCAGGCATTGATCAAATCATGAAGGATTTTGCAATCAGTGAAGAAGTCGCCTTGTTACCTATGGTTTTATTCGTCATAGCTTATGGGATTGGTCCTTTGTTTTTATCCCCTATCACAGAACACTACAAAATCGGGCGGAATCCTGTTTATATTATTACCCTCTTCCTTTTCGCAATTCTTCAACTTCCAACCGCAATTGCCAAAAATATTGCATCGCTTTGCATTCTAAGATTTCTTAGTGGTATTTTTGCTTCTCCGGTGTTGGCAACTGGTGCTGCGTCTGTGTGCGATATTATTGCTGTTCCTTATATGCCAGTTGTGATTGGTATATGGGCAATCTGTTCCTTGTGTGGGCCGTCATTGGGACCGTTAATAGGTGCAGTCTTGAGCACTAAAAGAGACTGGAGATTTTGTTTCTGGTTCTTATTGATACTTTCAGGTGCATCTTTTGTTATTTTGTCTCTTTTCTTACCCGAAACTTACCCTCCAAAACTAAAATATGAAAGGGCAAAGTTATTGAGAAAGTTGACGGGAAATGATGATATTCGAACAAGCGACGAAATGAAAAATCAAATTGACAAGGGATTTCTTCGAGAGTATCTTTGGAGACCTATTGAACTCACGCTCGTGGAGCCAGTGGTTTTTTTGATCAATGTGTACTCAGCACTAATCTACTCAGTTCTTTATTTGTGGTTTGAAGCTTTCCCTATAGTCTATAAAGAAGTCTTTGGTTTCTCCACAATAATTGAAGGGCTATGCTTCCTAAGTATTTTGGCTGGGGTGATCATTGGGTCTTTCGTTTATGTCACTTTCATCTACCTTGCGTTCACAAAGAAGCTTTTGCGTAACCAACAGATATACCCAGAAGTATTTTTGCCAATGGCTATAGTGGGTGCAATATGTTTACCAATGGGTATTTTCATCTTCTCATGGTGCGCAACTCCTCATGCTCATTGGTTCGGGACGTTGGTTGGAGCCTGTCTAGCGGGCATGGCAAACTTTGTGATCTTTCAAACCTTACTCAATTATTTAGGGATGTCATTTCCTCGTTATTCGGCTTCAGCTTTTGCGAGTAATTGCTTGTGGAGGTCGGTTGTTGCAGGTGTGGCACCTCTATTTGCAAAGCCTTTATATAGAAACCTTGCGTTGAGAGATTACCCAGTAGGTTGGGGCTCTAGTGTCTTGGGATTTATTGCGACTGCGATGATCTTGATACCAGTTGTGTTTTATTGGAAAGGACCTCAATTAAGAGCTCTGTCGAAATTCGCCTCTTAAGCATGAAAGTATTTGTCAAAATCCAATATACGATCCTTCACATCAAAATTCAACATCATGACTTCGTCGGCAAATTGTAAAGTTTGAAAGTCCAATCCCACAAAATCTGGGATCTGACTTCTCATGAATATATCCTCTAATTGCACCACATCAAATGGACTAGGCAATTTTTTGCTAGTTGAAGCAAATTCGAAACTGTCCAATTTGTTCAAGAGGATCGAGTGAACGCTTTTGATCCTTTTACCGTTAACATAGTATGATGGTAGCTTGTCTAGAATCGTGAACGAAAATTGAATGCACTTGACAAAGTTTTTTTCGATTGAAGCAAGTCGTTTTATGTATGCATCGTCTCGAACAGAATTATGTCTATATTGAGAAAATCTTAAAGCTAAACCTAAAAGTATTTGATTAGCTCTATTGATAAACTTCTCAATGGATGGACAAATAACGAATAAACATTCATCACAGGATAATGCTGTCGGCAAATATATGAGTAGTTCATTGACTAAAGTCGTCGATTTGACGAGGTAGTAATATGAAAGATTGACATTTTGATCCTCGAAATGAAGGAACAAGTGCCAAAAGATCGACACAAGAAAAGTAGCGAAAACGAGATAGTTTTTGATGGAAAATTGTCTTTTTATAAGTGATAGTCTTAAATCGGATTCCCTATTTTGTAGACAATTTTCAAACGTCCCAGCTTCGTTCAGTATTATAATCTCGAAATTAGATAGTGATTGGCAAACTGCTGATGTGGCTGACCCATCTGGGTTAAGAATCAAGTTTAATAGATTAATCAACTTATCGTTGAACTTTAAGCTCAGGAAAAACATGTCTAACACAAATTGGTCGAAATTCTGGTCAAGTAGATTTTTCTGGTCATCAAACTTTATGTGACTGGCTCCATTAGCGATTGATAATTGATAGCCGTATGTATATCCTTGATACATATCTGCCATAATCAAAAACTGCCATATCTTTTGTTGCATTAGTTTTGTTCCAGGTCCGAAATCTTGAAAGTTCCCCCTTTCCAAGCCAAGTAATTTAGCACAGACAATCAACGATCTATTGGCTCGCTGAGTAGCTTCCCCTTCATGTATTCCAGAAACTTCAGGAGAAAATTTGTGGTACAATTTGAGAAAGAAAGATAAGACAAAGACAGAAAAGTTGTCATCCGAATCGTGAGATCTGACTAGACACTCACAAGCTAGATCAATTGCGTCTGTTTTGACGAGATGAGAACAATTTGTGCCTTGAGATAAGGAAGCGAATCTCAAAATGATCAACAAGATTCCTATCCATGCATAATCAGTGGACTGTTCTTGGCCCAAAATTGAGGATGTACGCGTCCTGAAGGTGGCCTCGTCCATAAACGGAATGAACGTATACACCCATGAAAAGAAACGATCTATCAATTGGGATGTTGTGAAAGGATCTGGAATAATGTTGGTCAACCTTGAATGGAAAGATGAAGAATCTATACTTTGTTTCTTCTCTTCAACTTGAAGTGGTTCCACGTCAGCTGTGAATAGACTTGACCATAAGCTGTTGACAAATTTGTCTTTCCCAATCAATGCCTCCCAAGACAAAGGACTATTCAGTGTACTCGAGGAGTAAAAATTTATAATTGAGTGATCCGCATATGGATTTATTCCAACTAGTGATTCATACCTGGAAGGATATGTGGCCGGATGGTCACTTTTTCCACTTTTTTCATTTTTTTGTCCGAGATCGGCAGGAACATAGGCACTTTGAGTGTAAGGCTTGTGGTTAGAATATGTGTATTCACAGTCCAAATTGTTGTTGATACAACTCGAGCATGGCTCCTTGCGGTCACACTTTTTTTTCCGTTTCTTACAATTGGTGCACACAATAATTACTCTACTCCTCTTGTAGAGTGAGGTCATATGGAGCATTTGAATTTGACAAAAGTCCGCGAAATGGTGCGGTCCAAGTTACTGCAGATACGGCGCTAATGCAAAATGTACCTTAGCCTTAAAAAGTGAGGAGCTGTACGTGTTTATGGAAAAGTATGTAAGTTTGCTAGTGCCTCTTTGATTATACGTCTTGAACTGCAAAATTTCAAATTGTTGCAAAATCTCAAATTATGCGAACCATGAATATCAGATTGATCCAATGATCCAATGGTTCATGTGAAAAATTGACTAGTACAAGCTTTTCTTCTTATCTCCTATGGCACTACACTCCCCTACAAGTCCAAAAGGCTCTCAAAATCGGCTAATTTATTATCTACTCCGATCTCTTGATACAAAAGGACTGTACATAAGCATACAGTTCTTAATAAAATAATTTACCGCATTAAATCAAATTCACCTTTATACCTTGTGACACGAAACTTTATAATTCCCCAATTGCGCTCAACAAATGATATACCCATCATCGGAAGAGGCAACACAGTATAAGTCAACACCATAGTGGACATATAGCTGCAAAAGACTTATGTCAAATGTTTCAGCATACGCGTGTAGAATTCCTACAAAGGTGTGGTGTCTTACCGAGAGTCTCAAGATCCCAATTATTCAAACGATGATAGCATAACTGAACACCCACTCTCTACGCTAGCCGAGGAAGATTCTGCAGACAAATTGGATGAGCGTGCATCGAAGTTCATCGAAGCTAAACGTGATGAAAGGTTGCAAAAAATCCTAAACGTCTTCACAACACGCACACTTGATCTTGAACTAAGACACTCACAACGACTCGCCAAGGTGTTAAGCAAACTAAGCAAAGCTGATGAAGAAGGGAGAAGCTTAAAAAAAGAAATACTGACAAAGATGGAAAATGACGAACTAAATGAACAATGACAACTTAGTTATCAAGGCTGGAATGGAGAACGTGATTCAGATGTTGCGGGAAAATTATAATCAACCCGCTCCGAAAAACAAGCGACGAAAGACAACTTCAACTTTTTCAACGTGCCTGCTGCTGCCGCCGCTGCTGCCACTGTCACCGCTATTGGCACCTAATTCCTCGCAAGAACTTGGCAGCCTCGTTGTTGACGAACAAGGTGAAGATGCATCGGCGGAGCATGGAACTGCTCATGAAGCGTCTCAAGATACAAGTATGACGAAGCGGAAGCTGAAGCTGAGCGATAAGCCGAAACGCAAAAAAGTCGAGAAAGCTCCAAAGGTGGCCCCGCTTTGTCTTGGAGAGAATGTATGTACCATCATGGAACTTATGAAGGAACATCAAATTGTGAAAAGCGCCAATTGGACAAAGTCAGAGGGAGAACGGAAGTACTTATCGAGGCGCAAGCTCCTTTATCAATATATTGAAGACAAAGGTGAGATGTTTGATGATGAAAATACCTCCTTGAGTGTGGTGGAAAAGTATCGTTTATTTAAAGGTCATAAGATAAGAGGTTTGGGGGACTTGTTTGTATCGTGGTCGGACATGAAGGACGTTGTGGTTCGTCGCGGGCTGCCTAAAAATTTGTTTTCTGAAGGTACCAAACAACGGATTGATGAGGAGTTGACTCAATTCGTGAATTCACCTGATTTTCATCAACCAGGCAAGACTGAGAAGAAGACACGGAAAAGAAAAACGACGCAGAACGAGAAAACGACTCAGATAGAGGGAACGACGCTGCACTTCGTCAACTGGACCGGACCGGAAATGGCTCCGTAGCCTATAGGGCCATTTCACTGAAGCACAAGGGAATTATACTGCACACATGCGTATATTTCATACAAAGTCCCTACAATATCAAATAACTAACGTCCCGATTGGGTTGGTCCGACCACGTAGTTAAGAGGGAGGACCTTGCCGCGCACTATGATGCCATTTTAAACTATAATCACCTTCAACAATATCGTATTAAACTAGAATCCCGATTAGGTCAACCCGGTGGAAATTATAACTTGGTGGGTGCAGGAAAGAGGTTGCAAAAAAGCTTGCAACAGAGCCTAAGCTTAATATCACTAATGAAAATTTTCTACACTCTAACTTTTCACATTTTAATCATTTTCTTCACACTTCATAATATACAATCTAAAACACCTCACCCTGGTCAAACATGGCATCGGCAACCTTGATGAAACCAGCAATGTTAGCACCCTGCAACAAAGATGGCAAGCCAGAAGCACTCTTCTCGGTAGAGTACTTGATAGCAGTGTTGTAGCAGTTCTCGAAACAGGTGTACATGATGTTCTTTAACTTTTCGTCAACTTGTTCAGAAGTCCAGGAAACTCTTTGAGAGTTTTGGGCCATTTCCAAACCAGAAACGGCAACACCACCACAGTTGGCGGCCTTACCTGGAGCATACCAAACATTCTTGGATCTGTTAGCCTCGAAGACGTCGATAGCCTCGACGGTGGATCCCATATTGGAACCTTCAGCAATGTACTTGCATCCAGCGTCAACCAAAGCCTTAGCTTCGTCACCGCTGACTTCGTTTTGGGTGGCACATGGCAATGCTACGTCAACTTGACCAACCTTGGTCCATGGACGGACACCGGCAATGTACTCGGTTTTGCCCGAGAAAATGGAAGCAGATTCTTTGCAGATTTCTTCCAATGACTTGAACTTGAGCTTAGCGGCAGCAATGGCCTCAACCTGCTCAGGCACAATACCAGATTGTGAAATGAGAGCTCCCTTAGAATCAGACAAAGAAACCACAGTTCCTCCCAATTCGATAACCTTCAAAGCAGCGTATTGGGCAACGTTACCAGAACCAGAAATGGCAACACGCTTACCCTTGAAAGTCTCCTTTCCACCAGTGGCCTTTTCAATCATCTTCTCCACATAGTAGACAGTACCGTAACCGGTGGCTTCAGGACGGATCAAAGAACCACCCCAGCTCAAACCCTTACCGGTCAAAACACCGGACCAGTTGTTTTGCATTTGCTTGTAGGCACCGAACAAGTAACCAACTTCACGACCACCAACACCAATGTCTCCAGCAGGAACATCTCTGTCGGCACCAATGTATCTGGCCAATTGTCTCATGAAAGCAACACAGAATCTTCTAATTTCAGCGTCACTTCTTCCCTTGGGGTTGAAGTCACATCCACCTTTACCTCCACCCATGGAGAGACCGGTCAAGGCATTTTTGAAAATTTGTTCAAATCCCAAAAATTTCAACACCGACAAGTTGACGGTTGGGTGGAATCTCAATCCTCCCTTGTAAGGACCAAGAGCCGAGTTGAATTGGACTCTGAAACCATTGTTCACCTCGATTTCTCCCTTGTCATTTTCCCATGAAACTCTGAATTGAATAATTCTTTCGGGAACTGAAACAACAGGAATCACCTTCTTGTAGTGAGGGTGTTCTTGGAACAAGGTGGATTCCTCCAAAGCGGAAACCAATTCGTTGTAAGCTTGTTGAAATTCGGGCTCGTGAGGCAAAACCATTATGGATGAAAAATTCGATGGCGACTTGGCGAATTTATAGTTTTAAAGGTCATGTTGCACGCGGTTGCAACCGTGCAAAATTCTCCTGCAATCTGATATCAGTAGCCAATGAGAGCGCAGCGCACTCAGGGCCGCTACCGGCTCTGCTCGAGGTCCGCCGGTCTGTATGCAGGCGCCGATTTCGATGCCGAAACGACCATGGGAATAATTCGTGATTGGGTCGGTGAATAATGGTGAAGTTAACACGGACAGCTCCCACCGCTTTTCACTACACATATACCGCTTCACCAGCCATTTTTCCTCCGATTCCGTACGGCGACAACACACCCAACCAAGGCACATCCAGACACCAGATCGGATGACTCAGGACCCTCACCTAATCAGTATCGAATCACACTCGCTACTGTCGCATTTGCCTGACCGAGCCCCGGAGTGTGCGCGGCGTTCGGTGCGGGCCGAAAACGTTAGGTGCGAACAAGTCCGAGTCGGGGAAAGTGGAGATGTACAAAACAATAGAAACTTTTGCAAATGTTGTGTGAATGTGATAGATACTTTCTTAGGCATAATTTCCACCTTATAGTTAATTCATCTCTGTACGTTTTTGGTCATTAAGTGGATTAAGCACAGCGCTTGCAACTGCCAAAAGCCGATAGACAGTTGTCTGAATTACCAGAAGTGGAGATGCTGTAAATTGATCGCAAATCTGCTTCTCTTTGAAGCTTGATCTGATAAAAATGATAAACTCTAGTAAACGAGATTTGCAAACCTCTGACGTACTAGAGACATTATAAACTACCTACACAATTAACCTCGTACAACTAAATTCGCCTTAAAACGGACTAAACTCTGTAAACTATATTATTAACTTCCACAATCAACCTAAAATTATGCTTCGTATTTCATGAGCTTCTGATTTGGACCAGTGATATCTCACCTGATGGCTTTGTATTTGGTGACTTAGCCTGCTATGCTCACTTATTAGTAGCCTAATCTGTATTTAAAGTTTTACTTCATGTACAAACTGGAAGCAAGACCCTCTTAAGTATCTCCACTATTTACATACACTTAATGTTGTGAAGTCGTCCCTACTTTTCGTCAACTTCGAATACACGGAACCGTTGGGCAATCCGATCGTCCACCACCAATTCTTGAACCCACTCAGAACCCTTGTCCTTTCCTTTTTGCACCCATTTTTTAGGCCACTCCGACTCCTCCTCTTTAGCCATGAATTGATCCTTGTACTCAAACGGCCTGGATTTGTTGTCTACGAGTTGGGCTGTTCTTCTGCAAAAGTCGTCGGCTTCATACCTCTGATTGAAAAATCGGTATATCTTACGAGGGGTGTTGGTGAACCCCACAATGGTTGGTAAAGCAAAAACATACACTGGCTGTTCAAAGAGAACAGGAACCTTTTTGTCGTTCAACACTTGTCTGCTGGTATCGAGTTCCGGTGCCAACTCAGCATCGGCATATTGCTCGGGTCGTATGAATGGTTTGGGAACTGGATTGGTTTCCTCCTTCGTCTCGCCAGTCTCTTCATCGATTGTAGTTTCTGCAACTTCAGCCTTCGTTTCGGTGCTCACTGTAGCATCAGAATTACCATCTTCATTTTTGATTTCGCTAACTTTTTCGACTGTTGGCTCGGGAGCCTCCAAAGGACCCAAAAGACCCTCGTGGACTCCCGCCATATACTCCTTAAATGCACCACGACCAATGCAAATGACTCCACCTGCTTTTTCCGGGTCAAGCTCGTCGTCTCGGTGAGGATAAATGGTGTCGTTGAAATAATAGAACCCAAGAACGTCTCTCACTTTATATAAGTCCAGGCGCTTTACGAGTACTTCTTCGTCGTCCTCAGACTTCGGAGCACCACCAGTCAACTTTTTAAACGAAGCAAGCATATCTTTCGGGGAATTATTTCGACTATTCTGGTCACTCTGAGTATTCTCTACACCACTTCTCTCTCTCCTCAATTCTCTAATCTTCTCAGCCACGCTAGCACGAATATCTCCCTGGCGGTTCTCGCTGTACACCTCGTAATCTACAGCGGCTGCGTTCAACACAGGCTTGACGTATTTTCTGAAATATTTCATGGACACATCCAAAAAGTTATCTGGAGGAGGAGCGATGAAAATTGACATTTTTCGAGGTATTCGGTCATTGGGATAAGCCTCCTGGCTCAAGTGTTCGACGTGCTTCATCCACTTTGCCCTGATCTGCTTTTGTTCGTATTTATCGTAGGCGATTCCTCCACCAATGCCTGCCAAGACCGTCCAGAAAATGAGCCAATTACGAGATGGAAGAGAGAAACGAGGAATCCCCATCATTCTCAAGGCTGGACTCTTCCATTGTTTCTTGACCTTTGGCTTAGGAGTTTCGCCTGTGGTGCTAGGCGAAGCTGGTGGCTCGTTACCACTCATTGTAGAATCGAGCTGCGACAGAATTTTCTTGACGTGCGGGTGTGTGGATGCGAGAATGGGACTGTGGGGGAAGACCACAGTTGATATTATTAGGTATATGACTGTTCTGTGTTGTGTTAGTTGTTTTCTCTTTTTCTGTCTTTTTCTCTTTTTCTCTGTCTTTTCGTCATACTACTGAATTTTCATTTTGCACTTTACCACTTTTCAGATATACCTATTAAGCTCAATCTCCAAATCCAGCTTATTTAATCCTTTTCCTATAAGAACCAACTTATTTTCTTTGACTCCATCGGCCAAAGTGCCGCCCTTGATGACGTCGTAGGTGTCACGAACACCCTGTATCACTCGGACGTCTCTCGTTTCTCCATCTTTAACCAATATGCCCTTCACTCTATGCACCTCAATGTCTTTACCGTTGGCTTTGTTCTCCCACAAAATGTACCTGAGAAACATGTCGACAGCCCCAAAGTTATCCGTGGTGAAGAACGGAAACAGTAATGTTATGGTGGATATTCTGTCGTCGTGGAACGAAGCGTCGGTGGTGTAGCTCAAGGATGTAGTTAATTTGTCCAAACTAGCCTCAAACGCATGCCTATCAAGAATCTTGTCCAAGTCTATGTCTCCAAACAGAGTGGAGTATATGGGTGCCGAGGCATTGATCTTGCGGACTCTAGAGCAGATTGCGGCTAGTTTCTCTTCGTTGATAAGATCCATTTTGTTAACGAGCAAAACATCGGCCAAGGCTATTTGGAGGTGTGCGGTAGTAATTCCTTCTTCGAGCTGGTTTTTCTCAATTCGAAGTTCTTCTTCAGTGACATCGTCGGGGTTTACACTTTGAACAGACTTGAGGTGGTTGTTTTGGCGGTGCCAGTGGCCACCAACATCATCCAAACAAGTCAAAATATTCTCTGAATCAAGAACTGTAATCACAGAATCGATGTACACATTAGAAGCGAGACCTTCGTCTAACCAGAACATCTTAGCAATCGGAGCAGGATCTGCTATGCCCGTTGTTTCCAACAAAATGTAATCTATGGAACCTTTTGATCTCGCAATAAGTTGTTCTATGGCAACAACTCCATTATCTTTGACGGTGCAACAAAGACACCCATTGCCTAGGTCCAACCATTCCTGAACGGCATCGTTCGAGTTTTGAATGGTGACCAGCTTTTCGATTGCAGAAGAGTCGCCGAACTCATTAAGGATAATGGCGAGTTTTTTCGTGGAATTTTTACCGATATTTTGTAAAAGCGTAGACTTTCCCGATCCGAGATATCCAGTGATGATAGTTATTGGGATTTTTTTATCGGTGTCTACTGGCAATTCTGGCTCTTTCGCCACATAGTTATCATTTGCAGAGGGCCTGGAGTACTGTTTTCCCTCTGTTTCTTTCAAATCTGTCACTAGTTCGGGTATGTCTTCCATGAGAGTACGGAACCAAATTTCGCAATTTGTATTTTTCGCACCCGCACCGAAAATATATCTTCTCCACAACCATGGCCAAGATCAGGATCCTCGATGCCTGCGTCCTTTTGGTAATAATCCTCTTCATGGGAATGGCTCCGTACACCAAGGTCGAGGAATCTTTCAACATTCAAGCTATTCATGATATCTTGAACTATGGCTTCTATCCATACCAAGTGGTTGAGAAGAACTACGACCACATTTCCTTTCCTGGAGCCGTCCCACGGTCATTTGTGGGGAGCTTGGTGATAGCAGCGATCGCCAAAGTTATTTTGTTTCCATTATCGCTCGTTGGAATTGATCTAATGAAAACAGATTCACTGCAATTGACATTGCAAATGCTTGTAAGAGGTATCCTAGGTTTGGCAAACGGGTTGATGTTGATACGTTTTAGAGATCAATTGAACCAGGTGGTGTTTATCGAGAGGAAACACAAACGAGGAGTTACCGGGTTTTGGTTCACACTCTTGGTTTTGTCTCAGTTTCATTTACTCTTCTACTCGTCGCGAACCCTTCCCAATTTCATTGCTCTACCTGTGGTTAACTTTGCATTCAGCAAGCTCATAAGTGGTGATATCACTGGGTTGACGTGGTTGGCTTTCGTGGGCGTAGTTTTGAGGTTGGAAGTAGGCATTTTGGGTGGTATAATAGCCCTCATGTCGTCGCTTGGCTTTGGCAATTACAGCTTTTCGTTCTGCACTTTCCTCTTGTTTTCAGGAGCCTTTGTGGGCTTGGCCACTTCCTTCTTCATTGACTCGTACTTCTGGGGTAGACTTTGTGTTCCAGAGTTGGAAGCATTTTTTTTCAACGTAATTCAAGGCAAAGCCGCTCAATGGGGAACACATCCATTCTCTGCATACTTCACTGAGTTGTTGTGGAAACTTTTCAAACCGCCAATTGTGCTCCTTTTACTTCCCTCAGGACTTTTGAGCGATCCAGCTGATGACGGAACAAACCCATTCAGCAAAAAGACTCCCAGCATAACCCATCCTTCAAGAAACTCGTTGAGAATCTTGACTCTTTCGTGCTTGACTTACGTCTTTGTGATGTCGTTCCAGCCACATAAAGAATGGAGGTTCATCATCTATGTCGTTCCCGTTTTTATGATGCTGGCAGCTAATGCTTTAGCTTCTTTTCAACGTCAAGCATCGAAAGGTTTTCTCAGCAAACTCCTCGTATTCGTGCTTTTTGTTGGAATTTGCTCCAGCATTCTACTTTCGTTCTTGATGAGCTTTGTCTCGAGTTTCAATTACCCTGGAGGTGATGTGATTCAATATGCTAATCATTATATGCTTGAACACCCTGGCGTGGCCCATCTTGATGTCGAACCTTGTATGACGGGAATCACCAAGTTTACGGAGGTTCACAGCCCATCAGTTCAGTTTGACAAAACAGAAGATGCAAAAAAACTCCTGGAGTTATGGGACAGTTTTTCTTTGCTTGTAACTGAAAAACGATTGTCCAATCGAGTCTACAACGAGAGCTCAATATCCTTTGACGGGTCTAGTTGGACAATGATTTATTCAGCAAAAAAATTTGAAGCTATTTCCATGCGTCCATTAGTCTTTCTTGTCCAGCAGAATCAAAAAGACAAATCAGTTCTTCCTGCCTTTTTGCTTCAGGTTCTCAACGAGTTGACACATGGACGAATTGACACTGTAAAGCACCTCCTTGAGGCTATGGTTGTTCGGCTGGATTACCTCTACGTCTACAAGAGGATAAAACCAGATTCGCAACAGGCGTCAAGCAACCACCTAATCCAAGAATCCGTTGAACAAAAAGAAAAAGTTGAAGAGACCAAAGATTTGGACTTTGATAAAGTTGGTGAAAAATTGAATAACGAGATAGACGATTTGGAGGGAGTATATACGAACTAGAATATAACATTGGGGCTCTTTTCTGTGTCATCTTCTGTTGGAATGAAGATGGGCGTGATCCGCCTGAGCTTCTTTGCAGTAGCTATAATTGACATTTCATCCATGGGATTCGGACCAGCCGGCGTATTTGTTCGCTTAATGTCGAAGTTGGGCGGCTCTGGAGGCAGAATTGATCTGTAAGAATTCCTGACTTTTGGAGGCAGAAGTCTGACGTAGTTTTGCTGATAGCTCTCAGATACTCGCCGAGAGTCTCGAGCATCCCTTTCGCTGCTACTCTTTGCACTTTCAAAGCGTCGCTTAAGTGCACTTATTCGTTGAGATTTGACTCTTAAAGTCGTTGACTCCAATCTCGAGGAAGAAAAGGTGTTGAGGTTTCTTGGTGGTGACCTCTTGAGAGGCGTATTGAGATAGCTAGGACTTCCCGTTAAATTTCTTGTCGACTTACTCGCTAGAGGAGACTGATTGGACATTGTAGTATCACCATCGTCGTCGCGGACGTTGCGGCTGGCTAGTAGGTTCGATCTCCACAAATCAAAGAAATCTCTTTTTCTTGCTTGATCCCATTTTTCGATGAACAAAGTACAACTCTGCTCGTTTCGTTTAACGTATTTGAGCACCTTCATGGACCAGACGTTGAGGACTTCTCTCAGCTTTGAAAATTCTCGTTGATCCCTGAAATCGTTGCTAAGGTCTGTCAACTGCACGTTGCTTGTATACCGTTCGTACCAAATTACTAGAGCCTTCTTCATTAGCATTTTCAGTTCGAATTCGATCGCATCATCTTCAAGTTCCTCGATCGCCAATGCTGACTCACGCCAGTGGTGTAAGTATGACTTTAAAGTATCGCTATGACGCTGAAAAGAAATGCATTTTTGCTCCATTTCCATCTCTTGGTTCCTTCTAATTATCAATTGGTCTACCCAATGACGAAAGAATCTGGATACAACCAATGGCCCTTGAACACGGCGCTCAAAGAATTTGACCTTTTCATCGATGTACAAGGAGTACTTTTCTTGTTGCTTTTGCACCCATAATTTGAGATATAGTTTGGTGATTAGTCTGTCGGAAATAGTACCGAGTTTCGTTTCTAGAGAGACCATATCTTGGACTTTGGAGTATTGGGACAACCACTTGGACGAAAATTTACGAAGCACGAAAGTGTCTGAGTCTTGAAGCCGTTGGCGAACAGAAATATTCTTCATCTTCCAGGCTTCAAAAGCTCTTTTCCTTAACGCTTCATCGTGAAATTGAAGCGCTAATTCAGCTTTATCTTGATTTTGTCCTTGCTTGCGTCTCATAGCCGAAAGGAGATTCTTCATCTGAGCGTGGTCCTTTTCTTTCTTCCAAAGCAGTAACTGGAAGCTCAACTTCCACTTCTGGAGGAACACTGTAAGCACTGGCTTTTTCAAAGAAGCCTGATCTTTCTGTCTTGAAGTCAAATTTGCTTTCCAAGTGTTGAACGCCCATTTCAACAATCTCTCTCTCCTAAACGTAAGTTGTGCGCTTTTAACAGCTAGCTCTCCTACCCACAAGTTCCAGAATTCTCGCTTGAGCGATCGACTCTTTCGAGCATTGTAAGAATTTAACACTTCATTCATAACTCTCACCTTTCTCCACAATTGGAAGAACACTCGTAAGATATGCTTCAGGTTCTTGATATACACCGACTGCATAATCTTGTTTAGCTGATGTTTCAAGATAATTTTTCTCATGAATTTAGATAGGACAAATTGCTTTTCAGTAGTGAGGAGATGCTTAAGTTTGGAGCTCATGGTGTTCAGTTCAATGTGTCGCAGTACCACTTCAGAGTTATTTTTGACAGAAGAAGTGTGGCTTGAGTATGAAGCATTCAACTTGGAAACCCACAGATCAAAGGTTAATTTTAGTAACAAGAAGTGAACTTTGGCTTTTGTTTCCGAAGCGAAAGTATCGGCAAGAGCTATTGATGTGTCAATAGCGGCCTTCTTTTCAACTAGTGCCTTGAACACAGGCTTATAAGCGATCTTTTTATGGTGCGTTTGGGCCACTAGTAACTGCTCTTTCGTCACATTGAACTTTGAAGTCCAAATTCCAAAGAATTTTTTTAATGCAAAATCATTTGCTTTGAGTAATCTCTTGTTGTTTGACTGTAATTTATTCTGCCACTTGTGAAAAGTTAATGTTTCAAGCAGACTCGCAGAGTACGATGAAGCTACTGCCATAACCTTTTGTCTCTGTGTTGTTCTTCCGATCCAGATGGTGAGGTACTTTTTTCGAGTTCGGGTATTTATCTTCCATTTCTCCTGCAAAACATGGCGATCATGAGCAAACTTGAGTGCCTTTAAATGCCAAAGTTTGAAGTGGGAACGAAGCGTGGAAAAGCATCGTGTAAACATCATGTACGCCGCTCTCATTAGAAATGTAGACTGGGATTCAATAAGTTGCGAATGAAGGTCATAAAACTGCATAACTGCAGACTTGATATCAACGAGGTCATCGCCATAGTTGAAGCTTACAATCTGGTCAATTGAACGTTTGAGACTGCTTACAAACAGACAGTCACCTGCTGAAACCCTTTCCTTCATTTCCACGAACACGAGATCGAAGTATGTATGCAAAAGTATTGGGAAATTGGGATCGAAGAAAAAATTGAAATCATTTAGATCTGGGATAAATTCACGAACGTGGGATATGATTGCGGTCCGCTCAGACTTTGAAAGCACAAAGTCCTCACCGCTGATTTGCATGTTGGAAGGAGGTTGGTTGATGGTCGGTTTTTGTTGGCGTAGCAATTTGAGATCATCAAATGCCTTGTTGGCGGCCCGAACCAACAACCGGTCAGTAGTTTTCACAATTTCCTGGTTCATGAAGTCATATAAGAAGTTCACCTTTTCCTCTTTGACTTCAAAAGTGTCGAGTTCAAGGGAACCAACAGCTCGTGAGCGCATGTAGAGATTAACCATGATCCGTATGTATCGCTTATAGTCACGAACAGTGCCACTTTTTCCTTCATACTTGTAAGTTAGTATCTCTAGGAAGAACTGGTAAAATTCAAGTAACACGGGATCATTAGATTGAAGATCTAAGGAAGGAGGCATGACCGTGTGAATAGCATTTTCTCGGTGGTTTTCAGCAATAGGTCTTGCGATGTCGCCCACCAGATCAAGTTTTTCAATTAGCTGCTCTGTCACATCTTCCTCAAGAATCATTCCAGCATTGGACCGCATAATTGAGGCGTGTTGGATCTCGTAGTCCACACATCGAGCCAAGTAATCGATGAGGGCATCTTCAGCCGTTCGATGTACATGGACAAAAAACTCAAAAAGGTTCACGAGACTCGCAACTATGTCCAGTCTGTCCAGGTCAACTTCATTGAGCAATTGCACCAACAGCTGGGTGTGATTATCAACATGTTCGTACTTGTAGTTCTTGATCTGTTCAACTAGGTCGATTTTTTCAAGTTGGTTTTGATTGCCAGAAGGCGTATATAACACGAAAAAGTCCAGAATTACGTGCTGTTGACGATTAACAGTAAACCTAAGCTCAATTTGTGCTTCTTCATTGTAATTTAATAGTCGAAGAAGACGCACCATCACGTCATAGATCAGGTTTCCGAAATCCAGCGGTGTCCCTGACCAGGACTGGATGTGCTCAATGCTGCGCACTATCAATTCAAGTGCTAGCAACAGCGACATGTCATTATTTGAAGAACTTTAGTGTGTTTTAATGGTTGGGTCTATGCCGTTCTTGTGTATGTATATTTCACCTCTTCGCGCGCGAAGCCGTTGCAGCAGCTTCACTGCGGGTGCACTGGCGGCGGCTTATAAGTTTAAAATAGATTTCACTTGACAGCCACTGATAGTAACGTCATACTAATTCTGGCGCCAACATGGGGGATCGTCGTACCGTCAGCTATGACACACAGACGGCAGACTTCCACTTTATGGGATACTCAACTCCAGTACCTTCTAAGAGGATTGTTTCTGATGGAGAGATTTATGGAGATGTTCGTAGATCGGCTCAGATTAGATCGGGAAGAGCCGTGGCAGCATCTTCTGCTGTCCATGAGTTGGAATCGCCTGGAGATGGTGCCATGGTACTTCCAGAATCCGCCAATGGCATGGGAAGTCACGAAAAAGATGGGATCAATGCATCCATAGGAGACCATGATGAAGGACAATTTCAACCATCGAAATTTCCCTACTACAAGCAGAGACTGGACTCCAATTCCAGCATGAAAACACCATTCGATAACCCAATATCTACCTCCTACTCACCGCCAAAGTCAGCTACAAGTTTCAACTCCAATCCTTTGGGTCTGATCATTGGTGGCTACGCCTACAGTAACAGCTCATTGGAGGTCCCTCCAGGCGACGATAACGATCTGGAAATTACTCGAAATGGTGGGGATTCCATAGGCGAAATTCCCTCGATCAAGCACAAGTATCAACCTAGTATTATTCCTCAACCGCATACAAGACACAGTTCTGAGTCTTCCACAATATCCACTTCATCCACAGCTACTGTGAGCAAAGACAGGCGGTTTGTGCGCTATGCCATGGGTCTGTCAAACAACAATAACTACTCCAAACGGAAGTGGCAGATGCAGCACGTTATACGATGGCTCGATTCCAATGGGTTCAATTCATCGTGGAAAGACACCTTTAGGCGCAACGAAATTTCCGGCAATCGGTTTCTCGAACTTGCTAATTATGAACCCAATTCCATGATATGGCAGCAATTTGGCAAACTCTTGCACTTGGACAATGATCTCAATACGGTTTCCCGATTCATAGGCCTTCTCAAGGCTGAGTGTGAAGCGGATTCAGTTGAAGAAGATGAGACTCTACTTCCCGATTCACCATCAAATTTAAGGTATGAGAGTACCCCAACTCAGCTTATACCTGCTCCCAAAGCTGACAACCGCAAATCTACCCCCATTTTCTTGAAGCATAGCAGCTCAAACTCAATAACATCGTCGTCGTCTTCATCGCCTAACAATTCTCAGATTCCGCTCAAACAGCGACCCTACTCGTATGTGGAACCGGGATCAGGTAAGAACCGTGAGCGAGACATCACATACAAACTATTTCGAAAGCAACACTCTAAAACATCCTCCGATGGTAAGAGCTCCGTCGAAGGTGAACCTAGGTCGTTTTCAATTAACAAAGAGAACACAAAACGTGCATCCTTGCTATACGAAGAAGCATTGAGGTCCGCGGGCGAACCTCTCCAGAAAACCCACACTTGGCAAGGCTACGGACAAGACGGACAATCCAAAAAATCCAAATTCATAAACGCTTTAAAAAAGTACGGCGGTGACCGAGCTGCTGGATTTGTTAAACAGGCTCAGGGATTTGGCGCAAACTCCACTCCACAAGTCCCCACGGTCACTTCATTCGGGAAAGACATGTCATCCAGAAGCATCTACAAGGAAACCCCACCTTACCAGTCAGTGAGATCTGGCGCAAATCAGGAAGAGGTTGCACCTCCATCTCGAAAAAACCTGACTGAAACAGCTCAGAGCACCTCTGTCAAATCTGCAGTGTCTCGCATTTCCCAGACGTTTTTCAGTCAGCCCTCTCCACAAGAACCTTCAGCACCAATAGATTCGTCTGAAGACTTGAGCGACTTTTTACCATTGAGAAAATCTACCCACAAGTCTATTCTTGTAACCAGTGACAATGAAAATTTCAAGGTGGTGAACTTTGAACTTACTGGTGCAATAACTAGTGAAACAATCAAGGAAAAGGTGAACAAGGCGCTCGACGTTTTAGCAATAGGAAAGATCACTTACCACTTGACTCAGATTGACTCAGAAGAGGGTCCACCTCTAACGGAAGACCTATTGGTTCACTTTATAGAAAAGGGAAACTTCATGCTTCTCGTTAAGCAAGATGTGGGTGATGAGTCCATCGCCAACACCTATTCAACCACATCGTCAGATACTCGTTCGTTTGAGATCCATGGAAATCATGATGAAAAAGTCTATCCTGCAACACCCCAGTACTTGTTGGGCACTAGTTCAGACCGGCAAGTTGATTACTGGAATTTTAAAGATGAGCAGCAACGTCTCTCCAAGATTAACGAAGCACAGAAGAGCGAAGCAGCAACGAGAAACGACGGGCATGCTCCACATATACCCTTGAAGCTCTCATTTCCAATTCAAAAACGAGAAAAAAGTTCAGGAACAACACCAGCACTCAAGATTAGCATTGATAATTCGACTTCATCGAAACTGGTCCCTCTGTCTTCCGCACTGGAATCCAAGCTGCCAGCGTCGTTCCGTGTCTTGCGAAGAGAGGGTCATGAAATTGATTTCGATAAGCGAAGATTGTCCCCTTATGACTCAAAAGCGCCAAAGTTGATTCGTAATATATACTCCTCGTCGGTGTCAGATACGCTGAAATCACCAGTTTTGGCCACAACAGTCTCAACGCTAAAGGACAATAATAACTCTTCTGTCGAAGTGGAGAAACAAAATAGCATTGTTGCACGGCGAGCAGCGCCCCCACCACCATTGCTGAACAAGAGCAGCTTCAACGGCCACAATCATCTTGGTGTAAGACAAGGAAGCTTGAAGTTACTGCCTGGAATGTCCGATACTTCGATGTCCAGTAACTCTACCATGCTGAGTGAGTGGTCGTTTTCTTTGCCCAGAAAAGCTGCAAGCAAGCGTGTGAATTCGTCCAAGTTACTGCGTAAACCACCAGCTAGTATTGACGTTTTCAAAGAAAATGAAATCTCTTTCGACGATGTGCCGCTGCTCGAGATTTCACAAACAAATTCTGAAGAAGAGTTCTTCGTCAAGCCGATGGAAAGTGACGAATTTTTCATGAAGAGCTTCCAAGCCAACCAAAAATCAGACGGAACTAAGAAGGGAGTTATGCTCAAGGACGAGAGCTTTCAATTTGATGAGTCATGGAAACAAGTCGACAATGTTCCTATGGATGTTCGTCCTCCTGTTGAGGAAGTGTACCGAAACCTTGAGAAATACTTTCCGAATACCAATTTGGACAAACCTATCATTGAAGCAGATCCCGTTTCTCCACTAGTCAAGGACCCAATGAAAGAGCGAATGACAATTTCACGCACATTTTCCAATGCTAACTTGTCGCCAGACATTCCTACGAATAACAGCGACGATGTATATTACGATGAGCCCGGTTCAGGAAACTCTCTCGCGATCAAGAGAATGAAAACTATTCGGGTTGTTGCCAATGAGGCCCATAGGAAACGGCTCGAGAGAAAGAGGCTCTCCAAGAGAGGCTACAGGAACGTCGAAAACGACTCAAAAGGTGGTAATGCTCTTGCACGATCAAACACAAAAATGTGGGGACAGAAAGTATTTGAGGTTACATCGACAGAAATTGAAAAAGGATTTGTGTCCAAGATTAAGAACAATAATGGAGAATTTGAGGAGTTTGCTTGGATTAAGGGTGAGCTTATAGGCCGTGGTTCTTTTGGTTCCGTATACTTGGCATTGAATGTGACTACTGGAGAAATGCTAGCGGTGAAGCAAGTTGTGCTTTCAAAAATAGCCACCAATTTGGACGGTATAAATGCCCTTCATAAGGAAGTGGAGACGATGAAGGACTTGGACCATGAAAACATTGTGCAATACTTGGGATTCGAAAGACAGGGCCGAATCTACAGTTTGTTCCTCGAGTATGTTGGAGGAGGTTCGATAGCCTCTTGCATGAAATTCTATGGTGGCTTTGAGGAACCACTTATTAGGTTTATTTGCCGACAAGTGTTGCGAGGGCTTGAATACTTGCACTCCAATGGGATTCTTCATCGTGATTTGAAAGCAGATAACTTGCTTTTGGAAATCGACGGAACCTGCAAAATATCAGATTTCGGTATATCCAAGCGATCAAAAGATATTTACACAAATAACGCAGACATGTCCATGCAAGGTTCTGTGTTCTGGATGGCACCAGAGGTGATAGACAGCATAGTTGAGGACAAGAAAAAGGGTTATAGTGCCAAGGTGGATGTGTGGTCTTTGGGGTGTGTGGTCTTGGAGATGTTTGCCGGGCATCGGCCATGGTCCAACGAGGCAGTTGTAAGTGCAATCTACAAGATTGGAAAGACCAAGCTGGCACCGCCAATACCGCGAGATATTGACCATTTGATTTCAACTCATGCCAAAAGCTTCATCAACCAGTGTTTCACCATCGATGCCGAGAAGCGGCCTACAGCTCACCAATTGTTGCAGCATCCATTTATTGAGGAGGATCCAGAGTTCAAGTTTGAACGCACCCGGTTAGCCCAGAACATCAGGTACAATGCTCGACGCAGTAGTCTTGGACGGGAATAACTTTTATAGGGTAAATCTATGTACAATTAGGTGGACGATTCACGTCAACTTTAATTCGTTTATCATCAAGATTGTCTGATACGGTTGCACAGGAAACGTCTTACGGCGTCTACAACGCTGTTTCTTCCGGTAGACTTCGTAGTATGGTTCTTTGGTGATTTCTACCACGTTCGCTCGAAGATCAACCCATTCTTTCGGTAAACCTTTTTTGTCATTATATGTGTATTCTGGTGATCCCACCGTGATTATGTCACTGAGGCGTAGCTGGTCGCCCACCTCGGCACCCTTGAGTTTGAAAGGAAGCACGACTCGATCTCCCTTGGTGACCAAATAGGGCATATTGTGGAGCCGGAAAACGGCATACAAATTTGTGGCAGCAGAATTGAACTTGAGAATCAGAAGGGGTGATTTATGAGATGCGGTGGCCACGGACAGCATTCTGATGGCGTTAAGCGGCCTGGAAAACGCCTGCAGTGCCGTTTTGGCTACCCCAAATCTGAACATGGCACTTCAACTTTATTCAAACTTTTCGCACAGTTAACGGAATTGTGGTGAGAGCGGTGCGCACACGACGATTCAAATTTTTTTGCTGCACCGCACTCGAAAACCTCGACGGCGGTACGGACGGAGACACTAGGACACGGCCCCTATCCATACGCCGGTAATTGTGGTTCTCCTGAGACTCTCTTTTCTTTGAGCGCAGCCTGGCGTCCCGATAATTATGTCTGGGTCCTTTTGGAAATTCAGTAATGGTTTCACGTCGCTTTCTAACATCTCGTCCTTGATCGAGAGCCATGTTTCTGACGATGAACACGGCAAGGGAAAGCCCCGTGAAGTGCTTCTCAAGCTTCTCGACGAGTCTGATTTGCTCCAGGAACTTCTTGCCAACAATTCCATGTTGTTGGAGTTTTTACGTACAAATGACGTGCTCGAACTACTTGTCGAATTGGTGGTCAACGAGGGTCAGTTGGATGTTTCAGATCAGCTTGCGGAACTCGATATAAAGGAACAACCAGAGGAAACCGAGAAGGATGCTAAACATGAATCGCAAGCCAAAAATGACGCCAAAACTAATGACGATATGAGGAGCGACGACGACGATGACGATGATAATGAAGACAAACAACAGGACGAAGAAACAGAAGAGGAGCGCCGAAGCCGCCACGCCGCGCTTGCGGCCGAGATCTTGAGTGCGGACGTGTGGTCGCTCACCGATACTGTCATGGACTCTACTGCCAACCTCAATAAGCTTTGGTCGGTTCTCGACAGCGTCAAGCCTCTTTCCATCAACTTGTCGACATATTTCATGAAGATTATGGAACATCTTTTGGACATGAAGTGCGACGAAATGGTCACCTATCTCATCGAAAACCAACCACGATTGGTGGAAAAGTTCATTCGTCACCTCTCCAATCCTCCACTCATGGACTTCCTCCTCAAACTCATTTCCACCGATAAACCCGACAACTCGACTGGCATCATTGATTTTTTGCAAAAACAGAACCTCATAACCCATTTGATAGATGCTCTTGACATCGATGACATCAACGACAATGATGCTGAGCTTGCGCTTGTGAGACAACTGTCCGCTGCAGACTTTCTTAAAGCTTTAATCACGATATCAGCAAACTCCACCACTGACAGCTCGACAATCGGACCCAACGAACTCACCCGTGAGCTTGTATCATACGACCAAATGGAGAAGCTATGTACCATAATGTTAAAAGGAGGCTATGCATTGGCCAATGGTGTGGGTATCATCATAGAAATTATTCGTAAGAATAATTCCGATTATGATGCACTTCCTGTGTTATATATAACGCTCGAAAGTCACCCTCCCACTGGTCGTGACCCTATTTATTTGGGCCACTTGCTACAGATATTTGGTGGTAAAATCGACCAATTTAATAAGCTCCTAGTTACTAACCGGGAAGCATCCAAACTCAAAACTCCTTTCGGTGAAATCGAACCCTTAGGATTCGAAAGATTCAAGATTTGCGAGCTAGTTGCTGAATTGTTGCATTGTTCAAACATGGCTCTACTCAACGATAACAAGGGTTACAATGTGGTGAAACAACGTGACGAGCTTCGAATGAAAATGAAAGAATACGATCCTATCAGCTTCAAGTACAATGAGGTGATTGCCTTGCCCACCGAAGACAAGCAAGAATCAGAGTCCAACCATAATAGTGACGAGGAGTTTGGGAACGACACTATCGACTCATTTAATTCCAGATCTCAAAGTGACGGAGACTCAATTTTCCATGGTGCAAATTCAGACGAAAACGAGCCACACGCCAACGCTAATTTGACTGAAGAACAAATTAGAGAAAATCCTGTAATTGGGGATTTTTTGAAAGTATCTTTACTCGACACTCGCATAATTTCGAGTATCCTTGCAATGTTCTTCAAGTTCCCATGGAATAACTTCTTGCATAATGTTGTATTTGATATTGTTCAGCAGGTATTGAACGGCTCTATGGATATAGGGTTCAACAAATTCTTAGCCATTGATTTGTTTGATCACAGCGCAATTACTGACAAAATCATCGAGGGCCAGAAGTTGTGCAGCGATTTTGAAGAGAGCAACAAAGGGTTACGTTTGGGCTACATGGGTCACTTGACATTGATCGCCGAAGAAGTTGTCAAGTTTATCCAAGTATACCCAGTCAATACTTTAAGCGAATTGATTGACAAGAAGGTTGAGGACGAAGTATGGGAAGAATATGTTAACCATGTTTTGTACGATACAAGGGAGAAGTACAATGCCATTTTGGGTGGAGGAGATGATGATGATGATGCAAGCAATACATTTGAACAAGAGACAGATTTTGTTCATGACTACAAGCCAGGACTTGTTCTTGACCCTAACACCGACCATGACATCGGACATCTTGATGCGTCAGAAGACGCCAACAAAGGCGATTCCGAGTCGGAAGACGATGATGATCACTTCACGAACTACATGTCTGAGCAATTAACCAACACCGCCACTGCCGACTTGGGAGTTCCTGGAGAAGAAGATCCGTATATAGATCCCAACGACGATGGACTTTCATACAAAAAGTCGAATTCGTTTTATGACAATGATGGGGTTCCACGTCATTTAAACAAGACGGAGGATGTGGAGTTGTTGAGCGAGAGCTCGACTTCGAGCTCATCGTCGGATGACGAGGACCTTATCTTTGATGATGATCATGATGATAATGACAAGGGCACAAACAATTTGACTAGAGCAGCCAGCAAGGGTTAGTTGATGCTTTTAATCTATATTCCATTTTTTCTCGTTATTATGTACTTATGGTACTCTTGCGACCTTCTCTCTCCAAAGGTGGAAGCACCAGATCGACTTGGTGAGGAGGTTTGGGGACTCCACCCATGAGGCCCTTCCTGAGAGCCAAACCGGAATCACGCTCTTCCACGCCGTAAAATTCGTCTCTGATGGGATGCATCAAGACAGTGTTGTTTTTGCTTATAGTGATGATTGAGTTTGTAGGCACGCAAATCCAGTCTCCACGCTCAAACGTGAGTGGTTCACTTGCTACAAAAACCACATCCTGAGATCTGTTAAGACGCTCCATCTTGAAGAGACCAGGCTCGTACTCGTAGAAACGCAGACCGGTGCTAAAATGGAGAGAAGCAGCCTCATCGGTCTTTGAGGTGACATAGCGACTAACCACCACCAGCAGCCCATCGGTTACAGCAAAATTAAGAAGGGAAGGTTCTGTGGTGATAGCCAACTGCCACTCTTTGATAGTTGTGATGGTCTGTAACAAGGCGTCACGAAGTGTTTCGTGGGGCACTTCACTGGCGCCTGGAGTGTGTCCCATATGTTTCAAGACATGCAAGAAGAGTGCAAAGCAGCACTCGGAGTCTGTAGAACCCTGAATATGAAGAAAGAATTCGTCATCTATATAGCTGATGAGTTTCTTTTTGATCTGCTCAAAGCACAGAATTCCTCCGTTATGCATAAACATGATATTTCCGTACGAAAACGGATGACAGTTTGTCTCTGACAAAACACCCTGAGTCGATGCCCTGACATGACCAAACACCAACCTGGATTCCGTACACCGGGAAAGATTATTGAGGTTCACGTTGTTCCACGCGGGCGTAATTGCCTTGAATATACATGGAGCATGCTTGGAAGTATAGTACCCGACACCAAATCCATCACCATTGATGGGGTTTCTCATATCGAGACGTAACCTAGAATCAAAGGATTGGTTGATTATAGAATGTGCTGGTTTTGTGAGTAGATCAGAAAGCACCATGGGGTCACGGCCCTTGTATATCATGAAGCGGCACATGGTGATGCTGTGCTTGTATGTGAAGTGGTTGTATTTGCTAAGAGTATTTACAGTATTATTTGAGTGCGCGAAATATGGCTGGGACTGCGTCGGGTCAATGGAGATAAGCCTGCGCGGCCGCACTACGGAGCCGATTGCTCCACCTTCTTATTTGCCCCATTCTTCAATTGCATCATGTCGCTTTTCAGAACCCTTCAGAACTCCCCTGCTACCATCACCATCTTCCACAATCCCAAGTTGCGGACTCTGGCCACTTTATACCATCATTTGGAACAGGCTTATCATCACTATGGAGAAAGCAAGGACCTGTTTCTTGTTGATTTGATGACCAACAAGATGCCCACGTACGACCAGTTTCTCACCATCGCCCAGGCGTGCTTGAAGGATGATACCAGCAAAACCGTGTTGCGCAATTGCTTCCCGTTCATGTATGACCTGAAGAGTATCCACCACGAAGAGCCTCGGAGTGTCACCAAAAAACTGCCCGTGGGCACCGACTTGGAAAAAATGGAGGAGAGACTGGTGGGGATAAAGATGTTCAGCGAGAAGGAATATGCCATGATTTACGACGCCTACAACAAGGCAGTGGAGGAAAAAGATATACCCGAGGAAGACATATTTCGCAGTCCTCTTGTGGTGGATTGGGACCAGTCGCTTATCGCTGGGGACGAGACCACGTTGGCTGCGATATTGGACAAGTATAAGAAGTGAAAACAAACAAAGAAGCTAAAATGAACGAAAAAGCGAAAAATAAGCTTGGGAACTTTGGCGGTTGTCCCTGCGTAAATAGTTAGTGTATGCCTTATTGTCAAAAAATCGGTATCCTGAATCCTTTAAATTCGCGGGCCGAGTTCCAAGTCGCAGATCGGCATTGTAAATGCGATGGTTCTCAACTCATAAATTCGCGTGCACATCTCTGAAGTGGCTCGCAAGAATTATAAGCTCGCAATCATCGATTAACAAAGTCACCGCAGCTTGAATCAAATTCGCTACCACAAGTCAGGTCAGTTATCTTTGAATCCCTAAACTGACTGCAATGGAAGTCATTTCTTTCATCTTAGACTGCCATTAATCTTCATAGTGATGGACAAGTTCTTAATTTAAATTAAAGAAATTCCGGTGATTCTATTCACGAGGAGGTTCAATTCCGAATATAACCCATATCGTATCGACCGAGTGATTCCTTTAAAGATGTGTCCTTTTTGTCTTCAATATTTTGAAAGGAAGGCATCTATATGCATCGCCAAGCACCATACCCCTCACTTTCCTGCTTGAGCTCGTAAGTGATTTGCATTACAATTAGTAAAGCCGTTGCCGATAAGTGCGTGGAACCACCTTAACGCCGAAATTGAGCATATAAATTCACCTGGATCAGCTTGCTTTAATCAACATGCCAAAAACTGCTTTCATTTTGATTGACATTCAAAATGACTATTTTGAGGGTGGATTATACCCGTTAGTTGATATCAATCGCGCAGCTGATAATTCGGCCAAGCTTTTGCATGAATTAAGAAAGTTACCAGACCAATTTCATATCATTCATGTTCGCCATGAGTTTACTGGAGAGGCTAAGGATGCTCCCTTTTTCGGAAAAAATACATCCGGGTCTCAGATTCATGAGAAAGTGAAACCCAACTCGGATGAACTAGTCATTCTCAAAAATCATCCCAACTCGTTCATTGAGACAAATTTAAAATCAGAGCTCGATAATAACGGGATTAAGGATGTGGTTATTGTGGGAGCCATGGCGCACATATGCATACAGGGTACTACCAGGGCTGCTGCCGAATTGGGATACAATGCAACCGTGATCACTGATGCAGTTGCTGCTCGTGATTTGGAGTATGGAGGAGTCACTACCCCCGCAAAACAAGTTTCAGCTGCAGTGTTTGCTACTTTGGCGTTTGGATATGCAAAATTAACCACCACAGAGGAGTTTTTAGCCGCATTAAAATAGGTTTATCTGTTGTGTGTTGTGATTTTGTGTTTTGATTAATAAAAATACCGAAAATCATTCAAAATTACTAAGGCTGTCTCTCTCTTTCTGACGCTGATATATTGAGTCTTATATAAAAGAAGTAAACTGGTACAAGTATTTCAGATCAGGATAACACTTCATGATGCAATATAAACAGCTGCAACACTCAAATGGAATATTGTTTGTTGGCATAGTGCTATTTAATCAATTTGCAGTTATAATACCTGCATATGGAAAGACGAACATACGGCAAGAATCAGCATTGCTCAACCAAAGTTTCCTGTTCGGTCGAAAAAAAACTTCTATAGATGTATTAAGTTACATATGGCTTCTTCTGGAAATTGTGAACTTCCTATTTATGGGTACAAACAATTGTTAGATTATTAACCGATCACGTGATGATATCCTTCACCGTGGGTATAGTGTTGTGTGAGTTATGTGAAATCCACTGATACTATATTGGTGATATAGGGTCTTTCATCTGTGTAGTTTTATTACCGATCTAGACAAACCAAATGAAAAGCGATACAAATGATGTAAGGCACAAACCAATAAAGACGAAGCACACATAAGCCAAAATTCTTGTGTTCCTAACTTGAAAGGCCATGATTGCGGGGAGTGTCCATATTGCAGTAATGATCACATGAAAAGCTGCAGAACCGAACCAGATATAATCCGGAATCCTTACATTAACATTTTCTCTTCGAAATTTGACGGGAAGAAACCAGCCAAAACCTAACAGGAAAAGAGTAAAAAAAAGTAATATACAAGACGTAATTTCCAAACTTCTGTCCCCTTCTTCTTCAGTTGAATTTTCCCCCACGGTTTCTTCAGTCATTCTTTCCCCCACAGTTTCTTCAGTCACTTTTTTTTCCATTTTGATCCAATTATCAGAGGTGAGGTGCGCTGCGAAGTTCAGGTTTAAGTAAACGCCAAACTAAGAGTCGTGAAAGAAAGTGGAAGGTTTTTATACCAGGTCAAAACATCTTAAAATTACTATCGCACAACTGATTCTGCTATCTTTTCTACTCAATATCTTATACTTTCCGTTTCCTTCATTCTCTTCTCAATTTTTCCTTATTCTTTCCGTTTCATGCTCTTCTTAACTTATACTTTCTATTTTAATACTCGTACCCACTTAAAGACCCCAATCCGTAGGAACTGGAACTGAGAACAAATCTTGCCCCCTAATTCCATTCTTTTGTAAATGTAGGGTACTTCGCAGACTTCAAGGTAGTTCTGTTTGAGACTAACAGTACGTAAAGTACAATTATCAAGATAAACATATTCAATTCCACTGACCAGCTGCTAATATCATTGGTATATAATGTAAAGCGAAGAACATTTGTAGTTGTATTACCGATCCCGACAGAACCAAATGAGAAGAAATACAGATAATGTAAGGCACAAACCAAGAAATATCAAACCCAACCAAACCGCACCTGTCGACTCTCTTGTTGAGTCCTTATCTTGAAAGGCACTGATTGTGAAGCCTGTCCATATTGCAGTACTGATCACATGAAAAGCTGCAGAACTGAGCCAGATATAATCCGGAATCCTTACATTATCATTTTTTGTTTGAAAGATGTAGGGAAGAAGAAAGCCCGAACCTAACGGGAAAATAGTCAAAAAAAGTAATATACAGGACAAAATATCCAGAGTTTTGGTCCTTTCTCCTTTAGCCATTCTTTCCACATCAGTTTCTTCAGTCACGTTTTCTTCCATTGTGATCAACTTATCAGAGGTGCGCTGCAAAGTTCAGGTTCAAGTAAACGTATTGGACAAATAATCTGCCAAACCTAAAGCGTGAAAAAAAGTCGTACTTCTTATAGCAGGTCAAATGCACCTGAAAATGACTATCGCGGAGTCCAGCTTACTTCTGCTGTCTTTATACTCAATTATATCCTTGTACTTTCCATTTTTTCATTCTCTTTTCAGTTTTTTCTGGACCTTCTTTGTCTTTTTCTTTCTCGTCTTATCAGTACACCGGTACACCAGGGTTAGAAAATGCAGGCACGATCCTATTGAAGATTTAGGGTGTTTGGGGGTAGCAATATACAGTCCTTGTACTATTGATAACCTAAAAGACTTCCTCTAGTTCACTATGGGTAAACTTGCGTAGGCCTGTCTCTAAAGCGTTCACGTTGAATGTGTGAGGGCGGCAGTTAAGACTGTAAAGTGATGTACTTAAAGAGTCTTTCCTTCAATCGTATAATTCTCTAAATAAGAATATACAATATTTCTCAGTTCTTAGGTTGGATTTCCACCGCAACTAACGCCCCATTTTATAGCCCTCGGGAGTGCCGAGGAATCAACGTCAACCTGAAATTCGACAAGCCCGTCGGCTATATCGAATTTCACAAACCTAGCCGACTCAACCAACTTCGGTATTGACGTGCGTCAACAAGTCCGTCGGCTATGTTGAAGTCGGCGACGACGTGCGTCAGGTCTGACGGCAAAATCCTGTTTCATCTCTCCTAACGCTTTTGCAACCATGATCCTATCTGGTGCCTCGTGCGACTCATGCCGTACGAACCTGCATCTAGGTCATTCCTGCACAGCATCAACGTCCAGGTCCTGCATTTTCCAACAGTCCCCTTGGATTCAATCTCGCTTGCTGATCTTGTATCCATTCAATCCGGTCCTGCTCGTTGCATTTCTCATCATCAATAAGACGTTGGACCCTATTCTGTAACACTCGAATTTGATCACTCTCAAGCTTCATTTGAGCTTTCCAGTTCGCCGCATCGAAAGACGCTTTGTGGCCGAAGAAGCCAATGTAGACTTTCGTGAGATCAATGTCGTTACGTTCAATAAGCAACTCCGTCTTAATGTTGAAATCATTTCTTGGCAACGGTTTCGTCAACGTATCGGCGATATTCCTATCTGACGGAATATAAACAATCTTGAACAGTTTGGCCGATACCTCTTCGCGGAGCGACTGTAGGATAACATTTAGGTACTGGCGGTCATTGAACTTGGCCACCAGTGACGAACATCTCGTGATAAGAGGCTGGTTGTCCTCAAATACCGTCGTGTGACATTCGGAACCTAAACTGATAATAAGATCTTTTAATTCGAATGTCCCCTTTAACGAATCATCGAGTGCCACCATCTCAGCTGCAGCAGTGGATCTTGTAATATATCTTTGTCTCTTCGAGCCCCAATTGATAATGTTACCATTCAAGTAAGTGGTGTAACCTGAGACCAGTCGCTGTTCTTCTTCGGACGTCGCGAAAGAAGCGTCCACGAATGTTTCAATATTAAAGATGTTCGATTTCGTTGTTCTGTTCCTTCTGTACTTCAATTTCACATCGTCATGAGTGGTTAAGTACCGTACTACCCCAATCAATAGTTCCATGTCTGATTCAACTATTTTAGACATCTTTCTGGCTAGAAAATTGACTGCGAAGGCGATGTCGGGTCTAGTTCCATTTGCGAGCCACATCAATGAACCAACTCCTGCTTGATATTCTTTCACTTTCTTCGGAGGTAACGGAGGTTCAGTTTCAATGTCAATCATTTCCGTTTTGATTGTCTTAGGGTCGGTCCGTTTATGGTATTTGGGAACCATTGGAACGTGGTGACCATAATTGAGCTTCAAATCGAATTTCTTAAGGAACGCTTCGAGGAATTTCCGTTGTGATAGTTCAAATCCCTCAGTGGTTTTGGTAACAGTTATTCCGGAGAATTCAGAGATCTCTCCGAAATACTTGAGATCGAAATGCTTCTCAAGACCGGTAGCGAAAGCTTTAATCTTTGCTTCCTTCTTGGTAGCGATCATCAAATCGTCAACGTATAGGGCCACAATGATTCCATCATTCTTGCCTTTACCCATGTCCTTTGAATAAATTCCTTTGCTTCCGTAGTGTTGTTCAAATCCCATTTCCTTAAGTATCTTGGTGATACACTCAAACCACTCAAAACCGGCCTGCTTCATGCCGTAAACAGCTTTCTTCAACAACCAACACTTTCCCTTTTCGATATCAACATGGGGAGGTGGGTAAGCATACACTGGGGTAATTTCTTCCAAATATGCGTTCAAGTAGGCCGTAGATATATCCAAATGGTGTATGGTCCACGAGAATTCGGTAGCGATAGCTATCACAGTACGAATACTCTGTAAACCCACCACTGGCGATGATACCCTGAATGGATCATAATCGATGCCTTCTTTCTGCTTGTAACCTTGCACCACAGCGCGTGCCTTTTCCTTCACTCTTTTCAATCCGTCGGTTGACTCTGTGTATACCCATCTCATTGTAATCGGTTTGACCCCGTCCGGCGTAAGGACTTCCTCGTAAACGCCAAGCCTAATAAAACTGTCTTGTTCTTTCTGCCTGGCGGCCTTCCATTCGGGGCTGTGTTCGTTGATTTGATACCGTTCAAGCACCATAGCAGCAAGGCGCGCTTTCTTGTAGTTCCCTCGAATCTTTGCGTAAAACTCATCTAACTTTTCGGGGCGTTCTTGGAATCTGGGAGACGTTCTCTTTGGAGCATCGAGTTTCTCTTGAAGTCTGCGGGACCTCCGCGGTGGAGGGTCCTTGATGACACGGTCAGGGTTGGTTAACTTCACCGGGCTGTGTTTCAATTGTTTGCCTAGAGTGCGTGGTAAGAGTTGGGTATTACCTGGGTCTGGCAATTCTCCCTCATCTTCGTTATCAGATAATCTTCGTTTGTTTTTCAACTCGATTGGTGTGTCTGCGTCTTCATCGCTTTCATCTGACGGCTCTAGTGCATTGCCAAGCTGTTCCTCATTTTCGATAAGCCTGGCTGTCAAATTCCCTTTGTATGCATATGCTGTCGAAGCGACCTCGGCATTCATACTCACAATATCGTTGTTTTGATCATTGTCTCCATCATTTTTCTCCAGATAATAAACGGAGGGAAGGTTGTCGGTAACTTCGCGGGGAACGTCAATTACATCCTCATCTTCAGGAAAGATCTCTTCTTCCTCGGAATCATTTTCGACTTGGTATGATCCGTGATAAGATGCGTCATGGTCATGACTCACTGAACGTTCTGTGGAGATAGGGCCCGCAGTCTTAGACGTTTCCAGCTGGGTCTTGTCTAAGTTTTGTCTCACCTCCTTCGCTAAATCCGGTTCAGTTACCGCGTTACTATCAGTTCCTTGATCGTTAACGCTTTCACCGGAATTCAGTTATCCCCTCGAAGGATGTGAGGCTACTTGATGTTGCAGATCAAGTGGTCGGTTCCGAGTAGGTACAGTCGAAGACTGTCCCCTGTCAACGGTAAGGTTTGATGCGTGAGACGAAGTGACGGTGTAGTAGTCATTGAACCGATCGGCTGCAGCTGGATTGTCCTCTAATTTGCGTTTGAGGACGTCGGTGACCGAAGATTGCATCGGGGAAATAACGGAGGCCCCCCTGCAGAGGGAGGTACATTCATGGTTTGGTCTCCGTGGGAAGAAGGTGCGATTTCATTCGCAACTGCCTGTTTGGTCCTTTCAAAGTTGAGATTGATAAGAGTCTTATCACGGGTTTGAAAAGGACCCAAGTCGTGGATTTCAGGATCAAAATTGTCTTTGAAGATCTTCGCGTATTCAGCATTCATTTTCGCAGCGTTTCGCTTTAAGTTATCGTAACCAATTCGTGCGGCATAAGCAATGTATCGATCAAGTGCCGCATGAGTCGTGAGGAACCGGACGTTGTTCGTTAGGACGATCTTCGTCTTGGGCGTGGATAACAAAATTTGATAAGTGTTGGAATCGTCCCCGAAACCAATCAACGTGCCAAGAATAGAGTGCGAGCGATACTTCTGGGTGGACATACCATATCGTTTGAGTTCAGCGGGAGCAGTGAACTTAACAAACACATCAGTGCCAAATGCCTGGACAGAATCGAAGACTGGCGCCGTGCCGCGAAAGAGCTCGAAAGGTGTCTTCGAGTCTTTATTGCGCGTCGTTGGAGTCCGATTCTTCATATGGGCAGCATACTTGACAAGGTATTCAAGTAGGACATATATGTTTTGGTTGTGGCCGGCAATGGCTTTCCGAACATGGTGCATAATCGTGCGGTTCGTTCTCTCGGAGAGCCCATTCATCTCTGGTGAATAATTCGGGATGACTTCTCGTTTAATACCTAATTCGTCCAAGTCGCTCTGCGAAGGAAGCTCATTTCCGTTATCAGCACAAAAAATAGCTATCTTCTCATGTGGAAACAACGTGTTCCAATGTCTGAGCACCCTCATGATCTCTGGTATCACATTCTTCATGGAAGCCCAGATCACATAGGTAAATCCCGAGTAATCATCAATAAGTGTAGCAACGTAGTGTTTCCCATTCGGCATGTCTAACGGTCCCATCACGTCGGAATGGTTTCTAAAAAGACGACGCTCCGCGCGTTTGTGCTTGTGGTTGTGTGACTTCATCACCATGTTCTCGTAGTAGCATGTAGTACATCTCTGTACGTCATCGATCTCATCGGGGGTAGGCTTGTAATTCTTAAGGTCGAGAATTCCCTGCTTTATGAGCTGTTGCATGTTAGCCCATGATGCGTGATTCAACCCCTTGTGAAAAACCATGAGATTCTCTTCAGGCTTCGCGGTAGGAAAACGTTCACTGAACTCATCAATCGTTAAAGGTTCAAAAAATATGTCGTCAGCCGTCTGCTGCAACGACAATTGGCGACCTTGTTTAGGTCTTAAAACCAGCTATTTAGCCTAGCTGTTCATTTTATGGTCTGATGTTTTGATCTAAGCCGCTAGATTTTAAGTTTTGGTGCAGACACCTCAAATTTCAACATATTTTCCAACAGATCCAGATGATCGGATCCCGATCCCGATCATGCAAGACTAAATAGAATCCTCGCGTCAATGGTAATAAAAAAGTTGTCAAAGTTGTCTGTTGTCTGATTTTTCCGGTGTTTGCTTACTGAATAAGTCTGAGAGTTGAGAGATCTACAAGAGTCTAAAAGGGACACACCGTAAAACGTGTCCAGTTTATAAGTCTGTTGATATGACTTCCATACCAGAATATCAAGTTTATAAACTAACGTTCAATCCAAAACACCCAGGATAAGGCAGTCAGAACATGTCTTGCATTTCGCATCTTAGCTCGTGGGTATTAGAATGATTTGACAAGCTGTTTGTGACAAACAGTACGTGGGTATCATATATATTAATAGAGCTAAACACATTCAAGCTAAGGAGAGCAAATGATTGATACCCACATTTTTGACCAGCTCAATTGCTGGTCCATCTTATCAATTTCTCGGCCCATTTTGTCAATTTCCGGCCCCATTTTTTGAATTGCCCGGCAATGCATGAGAGCGACCAGTCAAGAAGCATGCGAAGAATCCGATAGTTTACGAACTCAGCAGTATCTGGTGAAATGCCGCTAGCAATTGTAAAGATCGATAAAAGCAAACATTCAGATATAGGTGGATTTTCTTGCCGTGAAAGGTAGTCATAGGCGACATAATGTACCGGTGCGGACACAAGAAGATTAAAAATGCTCCATAAAAATTCTTTGGCTGGGTCTTTGCGCAAATAGGAATCGAATACGCCAAACAACCGATTGACTGTAAGACACTCAAAAAACAGTACCAAAACGTAGCTCCAATCTGTCGAAATTTTTCTAGACGCTTTAGCTTCGGGTAAGAAGCGCGCAACTAAACAAAAGGTCAAAATACTCACTTCCCGAACAAAACGAAGGAGTGAACGCAGGTTATTCAGTGTTTTGGGCATAGCTTCGGGCGTAGTTCCTATGTCCATTTCCTCCATTGGTCGAGAAGGCTGTTCATCCATTCGAGGTGTAAACACTCCCCTTCCAATCACTTCCCTTAGTTGTCGATTCTCTTCCCTTAGTTGTCGATACTCTTCATTGCGTTGTCGATTCTCTTCCCTTAGTTGTCGATACTCTTCATTGCGTTGTCGATCCTCTTCCCTTGGTTGTCGATTCTCTTCCCTTAGTTGTCGATTCTCTTCCCTTAGTTGTCGAATCTCTTCATCACGTTGTCTAAACCTTTCTACCATTTGTTGTGGAGTAATTCCTTCCAATTGGAGTGGATTCAATTCTCTCTCAAGTTGGCTAAGCCATTCTACCGCTTGTTGCGGAGTCATTCCTTCCAGTAGGAGTGGATTCAGCTCTTCCACTTCTTGTGGAGGTGTCAGTTCGTGCATTGTTGGTGTTGACATGATCACAAATGAAGTCAAGTACAAATGCGACCGTATTTTTTTGCAACCGCTTTATGAGCCACGACCGGATTACTAACCGATTATGTCATGATACCATTCACCGTGGGTGTAGTGTTGTGTGAGATATGTGAAATCCACACTACACTATATTGGTGATATAGTGTCCTTCTAATAGGTATCCGATCCCTAAACATCGATGGAAATCTTCTTAGATACAATCGATTTATAATAGGTTTCTATCCTAACCTGCGGCTGGAACTCTGGCTGCGAATTTAAAAGCTTCAGAATGCGGTTCTGTATGCCTTATTGTCTGCCGCACATGCAAGTCGCTCTTTTGCTATGAACCGGTACCTCGTTCTCTACAACGGTGTATCTGCCGCATTATGGACCTATGTTCTTGGGCGTGCGTTCCAAGATGCCTACGGATACTTGACCAACAACCAACAATCTTTTTATGGGAAATCAATGCCATTAGCGGTGATGGAAGCGCTCTTGCTGCATACCCCACCCCACCATTTTCTTGTTTTGCTTCAATTTTTCAATGCTGTGTTTGAAACAGGCCATACTGTGTTGGGTTTGGTTCCCTCGCCATTGACTACGGTTCTTTTGCAATTTGCTGCCAGATTGTTCATCACCCATGGAATTACTCTCACTCTTCCGTATGCACCAGGAAACTTCCACCCTGCTTATTTGGGCCTTAGTTTTTCTTGGGCGATCACAGAAGTGACTCGCTACAGCTACTACGTTGTCAAGTTGGTCAATGGCCACGCCCCACGCTGGTTTACTTGGCTTCGGTATTCCTTGTTCATCGTTCTTTACCCCATGGGGTTGGTGTGCGAAGCTACTGTGGTTTACCTGTCGCTTGTAGTTGCCCTTGATAACTACTACTGGTTCTTGGTATTTGGTTTGACTATGTACGTTCCGGGGTTCTTGTCCCTATACTCCTACATGTGGCGCCAGCGGAGGAAGATACTCGGCGGTAAATTAAACGAACCGAAAATCAATATTCAATAAATGAAATTTCAGTCGCGAATTTCTCATTTTCTTTTCATGTCTCACCCCAACAAATGGCTCATAGCCTATAATTCCATCTCCGCTTCATTGTGGACCATTGTGCTCTTCAACACCATCTTCTTGGGCGCCTCTCTTGGCCAGCCTCTTTTGTTTGACAAAACCAACAAAATCACCACCGCAATTCAAACCTTGGCCGTGGTGGAAATCTACAACTCATTGGTAGGAAACGTCAAGTCTCCTCTCTTCACCACAACCACCCAAGTCTTTTCCAGGTTGCTCATCGTGTGGGGAATATGCCAGGCTTTACCCAACTCGCCAGCTAACTCCCATTGGTGTTACATTACCTTGTCGTTGTCTTGGTCCATCACCGAAATCATTCGTTACTCGTACTACGCTACCAACTTGGCGGGTCCCGTTCCTCAATGGTTGACGTGGTTGAGATACACCACCTTCTACGTTTTGTATCCTACCGGGGTGTCGTCGGAAATTTCCATGATTTACTTGTCGTTGAATGAAGCCAGTGCTGTGTTGGGCGACTGGTATAAATGGACCCTCATCGCCATTATTTGCACTTACCCACCTGGTTTCTACATGTTGTACACCTATATGATCAAGCAGAGAAAGAAGGTATTGGGCACCAAGAAAAAGTTGCAATGATTATGTATGTCTCAAGTCTTCTAGCCAGTTAATAAGACGCTCGCAGTAGTCGACAATGGTGTCGTCTTCCACAAACTCAAAGTTGTCCTTGGAGGCAGTGGAAAACATTCCCCGAGCCTTTGTGCTCTTCTTATTCTGCTCAAATACCACTCTCATCTTGCTTCGTATATACACCGAATCGTGCTTGTTGCACAATCCGTTTATGACTTTGGTGATGAGATGATTTGGAATGTACTGGTACCACCGCAAGTTCCAGCTCACCAACTTGAGTATGATGAGTAGAACAAAGTCTAAAGTAAGGTAATTCTCTTCCAAATCAGAAACGAATACCTCATAAGCGTTGCCATACAGCTGCAAGATCAACTTGCGCGAGTAAACTTCATGGGTATAAGAGTCGCCCATGGAGTTTTCACTCAAGACCAACTCGTAGTAGATTGCAAGAAGCTTGACCGTCGCAAAGTAATCAAAATCTCCATTGGCAGACGTAGCAATGACACTCGTAATTAAGGCACTGATGGACTCCTTCAAGTTATACTTTATGGACCATCCAAGTAAACCCATCATCTCCCACTCTAAAGCACTGTGCTGCTGCTCACGATTGCGATGTGAGAGCGTCATAAGCGTACGCAAATCCTCGTACAAGACAAAGAACATCTTATCGAGCCATGGTGAACAGGCAACAAGATTCGAGCCTTCCAGCTCACCAACTACAAAATCGGTACTCAGGAGGGCAGACGAGATGAAGAGTGATTCTTTGCGTCTGACCAAGTTATCCCATCCATCCACAGCCACCATCATGGTAAGTAAGTCGTAGCATCGTCCCCAAGTAGATATCGTTTCAAAATTGAGTATAGACAGCGAAGGAATACCTGCTGATTGTGCCGACAATGCTATTTTCGAGGCAGCAGGACCAGTGACTTTGGTAAGATTGGAGTCAACCGTGGATAGTGTTCTTGCGGAACAGTTCATGAGCGGCGACTGGTAGAATTGATACCCATTGAAAGGGTGCCTTGATTGGGGATTGAACAAGAAATAGTCATTCCATAGCTTGCTAATTGACCCTTCTTCAACTAGGCGATCGCCCTTCTTCTGGTTCTGTGCCAAGAGTCTCGAATAACTTGAAAGTTTCACTTGAGGAGTTGGAAAGTAAGCCTTGAAAGTCTGTTCAGATATGGGTTCGGAGCGGGTCGCTAGGCGCCCTATAAAAGTGGTGGAAAAGAAGTCACGAACTCCACAGATATCATCCAAGTGTCCTTGCTTTTGGTTGGTAATTAATGGAATGTTGTTTAAGATGAGAAGCGCTTTGCTGAATTTTTTCTGCAAGATATAGCACACCACGAGAGAATACCAGCTCTCAAAATCTAGTGGAAGGATCTCCACCCCCTTCTGGGCCATGAGCAGAGCAGTGTCGTAATTTCCTTTTGAGATCAAGTACCTGATTTGCTCTTGTAAGAGAAGAGCACCAGTGGTGGTTAGTAAGCCTGAACCGGTCAAGCCTCTATGGAGATCGATTACGAATTGGTTCTCCAGGACCGAGTTATTATGCAAACTTAGTAATCTTAGTACAATTACCTTCCAGTTTTCGTCAGACAGACCGTACTGAAGGGCGATTTGATCGGCTGCAAATTGAGCGACAGCACCGCTCGGTTCAAATTGACACAACCTTATTAATGCATCTGTCAAGCTGTTATTATAGAAGTTGATCTTATTATCTTTGTTATTACATCCAGTTGGTTTCCCATAAGTAGCTGGACATGGAGTCATCAATCCACGGGGAAGAAAAGGTATTAACGTCCGGATAGCATTTTGAATCGCCTCGTTTGATCGAAGATGGTGGGGAAAACTAACGAGTCCTGTCAATTGGTTTGCTGGGTTGTCTAAGTGATTAAACAACCTTATTATCAGCGATGCAGTCAATTCTTGCCAGAAAAGAGGTTGAATTTCCAGAACAGTGTCAACTGTGAATGAGCAAGATTTCCTTATCCGACTGCCCTGCAGATCTGGAATTATGTGGAAACTCTTGTCTATGTTTATGGGATTCTTGGTATTAAAGCCCGTGAGATACAAAATGTACCGAGTCCGAAGTTCTGCTTTGGCAAATATGTTGTACAGGCAGAAAGTCACCACCATCTCTTTCTTCGAGCTGAACTCACTCGTCATATCTCGTTTCCAGTTGTAGACCTCTTCTGTACGTTTTATCCCCACAATTGAGCAAATATAGGCCTCAATTGCCGAGATTCCTGAAGTAAAATCAAGTCCATTGGCATAGTGGTAAAACCCGACGTAACCGTCGTCATCTCGTTGATCCAACTTATTTTCGTCTGCGGAAAAGTCATGGTTCAAGTACTGAGACGATCTTGTACTGAAACACCTGCCCCAATGGAACAAATCAGGCAATCCATTCGTAGGTTCTGATCCAATTGAACCTTGGAAAGTCGTTCGCAGTCCTAAGGTTTGTCCAAACTTTCGTTCTCGAATAGATGGCGTTACCACTTCTTCAGGCGATTCATCCTCTAACGATGTAGTTGAACCGTATGGTGATACAAAGGGTATGGATGTTGCTGACAGGTTATGGCGGTGGTGTGGAGGTCGGGACATGGAGTAGTTATGGTGAGAATTGCAACTTTTTTCTTGTGTAGAATGTAGAGCTACATACAGGAGATGTGGAACACTTTTACCAAGATGCTACTTTTTATTATGCCCATAACTTACGATACGTCCTCGATGAATCCAGATGCCTTTCCCACCTTATTCGGCTCGAGCCGGCTGGCCAATTGGTCAATTACGGAGAATATTGTCTCTGGGTTCTTGAAATCAATTCCTTCGTTTCCGCCAAGAATCTGTCTCATTTGAAGACTAGCAACACAATGCTCGATTCGCGTCACAATATGCATAAAGAGACGAACCACGTCTTCCTCGGAAGCATCAAATCGCTCGGAAATGTTGTTGAGGGTCTCAGGGCCTTCGGGATTGACCATATTTTGACTGTTGAGTCGTGAGCATATAGACTCCAACTTGAGCGAAATGGTACGTAAACCAAAAATGGCGTCAACAGGTAATGCTCCAACAATCCTGCCCATTGTCTTGTTCTCTTCTTCTTGTGTGAGTGTGTTTTGAAATAATGTAAACCGCTCTTCAAGGTCTTTGGGAATCGCCAAGGTGACAAAGTCTGGAGTTTCCAATCCTTTCAAACGTCTCTCGCCCAACTCGTAGAACGCAGTTCCTGTCACTTGCAAAGATGCTATTTCTCGTTCGATGATCTCACCTGCTCTGACGTTTCCATGATAAGCATCTGAAATGGTGGTCCGTCCGGCAGCTATGTCATCATGTATCTTGTTAAGAGTATTCAACTCACGAAGGAAATCTGAACTCATGGCAATTTGTCCACCATCTGCAATTGCACTGATCCGCGAAGCACGGTTCACCATGGGACCAAAATAGTCCATTCTTCGGGTGACCACATCAAGCTCACATACCGGAGAGCCCCAATGAACACCCATTCTCACCGACAATCCCCGGAAGATCACATGTCCCTTTGCATCAACAACTTCACGACACTGTTTGGTCTCTAAGATTTCAGCGGGCCAATCTGCGTCAAGAAGCTGTTGCTGAACGTAGAAACACCAAAGAAGCGCAGACGTGGGAGAAGGAAACGAAACCATAAAAGCATCACCTTCCGTCTTCACTTCGTACCCTCCAACAATTCTCAATTGTCGTCTCATTTTGTCGTTGTGAATCTTGATCGCCGACCTCATAGCCACGGGATTGGCATCCCACAACAAGGTGGAGCTCTTAATATCGGTGAAAACTAATGCCACTTCACCTACTGGCGGTTCGATTTCAGCCTCCAATCTTCTGGAAGTAGAGTCACTGCCAAATACTTGACTTCTGTCTCTTCTTCTCTTGGAGAAGACATCACCTTCTCGGCTCAAGTTGTGATACAAGGCATTCGAGCCGAACTTCAGCTTGGGCTTTTGCTCTCCCAAAGTTATCACTGTCACCGAAATCTTGTCACTTGCTCCGTAACATATGGCGTAGTCACGAAGCTTTTGTGCTGCAATCATCGGATCCTCTTTTTCTTGTCGCAAAATATCCACGGCAAGCTCATATGAAATATAATCCCACAATATTTTTGTCGCCAAGACGATCATGTCGTCGGCAGTGGTAATGTCGATTTCCTTTATGTCGGGTCCCGAGTGAGTATGAGGTAAGAAATTGAAGAAACCAATTCCTCGCGATACTGGTAATTTACCATCGAGAGCTCCGTCACCGGTAACATATCCTCCTGCAGCTCTGATACGTTCAAACTCTGGTCTGTTTGTGGGATCATGCTTGTTCGTTAATAGTAAATGTGTACCGTTCTTCCTTGTCAATAAAGTTTCAACATCTCCAACGTTGGCAGTGTACAACTTTTTGTTTTTGATGTAAATGATAGACATACAGCAGCCAACATCGCCGTCTTCGTTCAAGTTGAGGTCTGAGAATGTCGAGTTCATCAGGGGAGTACCAGTGAAATGATTACTCTTCTTCGCTATCAAAACCCCGTTTATCTCTTTGTTCATCTGAAGAAAAGCACGACGAATGGCATCGTTCACTGATTCATTGGCCTTGAGTTTGTTCAATTCCTCGGTAAACCGAGGAACAAATGTAGTCCTTGCCAAGTACGATATACGGTGACCAACATGTGGTTTACCGTGCTTGCCATCAAAGCAGCAAATTAAGACTTCGTTTTCGTTTCCTCGGAACTTTTGCAAGAAAATGTCCCTCGTTGACACATGCTCACGGCCTCCCATGCAATCAGAAACTCCATAGCCTATATTGTCAAGCTCCGACGCAGTTGTTCTGATTCGCATATCAATGTTCTGATCAGGAACAGAGGTGCTTGTCAAAGTTACATCAATGAGACCGAGAACCTTAAGCTTCTTCAACACCAACAAACTGTCAAAATCCTCCTTTGTTTCAGGGTTCTTTATGTGACTTTGCTTGATTTCGAATCTCTTATTTCCTGAAAAGTTGAGGTACTTGAGATTGGTATTTGAATGCCAATTCCAATCATAGGGCCAATTCGAGATATTGTACTTGAGTTGATTCGAACCAACATCCAAGTGAGCTAATTGCTTGAGATTACTCAACTCTGCAGGCAATGAAGCCAACTTGTTGTTGTTAAGAAAGAGTAATTTCAAGTGGACCAATGCTTCTAAATCATCAGCGGGAAGATTTGTGAGTTCATTTCCAGACAAATACAAATCGTTGAGCTTGCTTAGACGCCTTAAAGCCCCTTCAGGAATCTCAAGCAAGTCATTGTAGGATGCATTCAAAGACTTGAGTTCAATCAAGAAAGAAATGGAGTCAAAGCAATCTTGACTCAACCTATTGTCTGCCACAGTAAGAACGAGCAATGAATCTGCCAATGAACTAGGACGCCTAGAGTCATCCTCCGTCGAGCTTTCCGCTTCTTGATCAACTGCACGATAATTCAGAAAATCGACCGAAGAAGATATCTTCTTTGCAACACTCAAAGGTGGTTTGGGAAATGAGCTTAAAGCGTTAGATGATATATTGAGTACGCTCAAAGAGCTCAAATTCCATATCTCTTCAGGCAAACTCTCCAAAGTGTTCGAATGCAAGTCGAGGTATTGTAAAGATTTCAAATCACCGATGCTTGGTGGTAAAACTTGCAAGTTGTTTCCATAAAGTGATAAATGCGAAAGTTTCGACAAGCTTCCAAGTTGAGGAGGTAAGTTGACCAAATGGTTTTTGTCTAACACTAGCTTTTCAACATTAGGGATTTTAGTTAAAAAGTCTGAGGGAATTGAAGTGATTTTTGCCTTGGACAAGTCAAGAACTGTGAGTAATGGCAGAAGATATTCAAACTGCAAATTTGTAATTGGATTACGATCAAAATGAAGCAAGCGCAAGCTCTCCATCTTGTCGTTAAACGTAGAAACATAGTTTTTTGATGCATAGGCAACTTCTAAGTGGGGAAGTCGTCCAATAACATCGACATTTGTAATCATGTTATATCTTATGTCCAAACGCTTCAAGGATTTCAAAGCTTCGAAGTGTCGGGGCAAGGCTTTGCTCAATTTGTTGGTACAAAGGTTAAGTTTCACCAAATTTACCAATTTGGAAACGGATTCGGGAATCTCGCTCAAGTCATTGTAAGAAAGATCTAACTCTTGTAAGTTGACCAACTCACTGATTGGTTCCGGGTACGCATTAAAGTAGTTGGATGAGAGATTCAACTGCTTCAAATTCACAAGCTTTCCAAATGACTTGGGAAGCGAGCGTAATTGGTTCGAGTTCAAACGAAGTTTTGTGAGGTTGCTAAGGACACCAAATTTTGCGGGCAACTCGTCCAAAAAATTCTTTTCCATATCAAGATAAGTCAACTTTGTCGCCTCCAAAAAGTTCATTGGAAACTTAGAGCATCCATTAACCGAAAAGATAATGCTGGTCAAGTTATTGCATGATTGAATGAAATCCAATGGTATGTAGATTGCTGGGTTATCGGAAGCATTCAATTTTTCAATCTCATAAGTATGCTGATGGAATTTGATGGGTATACTCTTGAGCTTTAAGCCCGAGATGTCAACGTCAATGTAGTCCTTTGACTTGAGGGCTTCTTCTTCATGAGTAAAGTTACGCAAATTGATATTCTCAACGACAAACTTGCAAATAAATGAAAGATCTTCTCGGCCAATAATACGCAAGTTGTCATTTTCGACGTATCCTGACAACATGAGGAGACCCATCTGAATTTTAAGTGGTTTTTCAAAAGATTCTAGGACTTTCACGCAGTTGCCAACATATACACTCAACTGATAGTTGGCTACCGACTCCAAAAAGAATTTCCTTTGAACTATGGTGATAAGTTCTGTAGTGGTGGTCTCTAGAGGACATAAGATGGTGGTGAAAGTATTGTCCTCTTTGAAAACTCGAATAATATGATTTGGGCCCTTAGTAAGGTTTTTGGGGTCTGATTGAGGAGGCACGACATGGGAATATTGGTGGCTACCGTAAAGCACAGGCAAGCTCGACAGTGTTTCGGCCACATCTGACTGCGGTGTGGTTTGTTCTTGTACCACATCATCATCATCTTCTTCCTCAGCAATGGGTTGATCTTCACCTACCATAGGTGCTGGCAGTCCCAAAATATCGTCACCTTTGACATCCCAACTGTCTGGAGCCTTCCAGGTTCCAGTAGCTGGTTTTTCGTCGGAATTGCCAACTCGAGAGTCGACGACAGAATTTGATGATGGTGTTTTTTTGTATTGGATCCGCTCCGGAAGGACGTCTGGTTCTGGAGTTTTTGTAGGAGATTTTAAAATATCGTGCATTTCGTCCAAGTTCATGTCGAGAGCAAATGCATTGGAATCGTGGTGGGTCGTGGTGGGTTCCTCCTGGGTGGATTGTCGGCGTTCTGTCAACGATGGAATGCGGAACTTGTGTTTAGACAGAGACGACGAGGCCGAGCTTGCGCTCTTACGGTTACCAGAACCGGTAGAAGCCATGGACGTGGAACGAGGAGGATTAGCCGAGGTCAGAGCCATCAGATCGTGGCCCGATTCATCCGAGTCAAACCGAAGACGATCAGAAGGTTCCGAGTCCTTGCGACTCGAGTAGATCAACTTGCCCAAAAGTCTTGTGCCTCTCTTCTTGAATCGTGGCTTGATGGGCTGTGAGAATGGTGGGATATTGTGGCCTCCCAATGGGCGCCGGTTGGCGTGGAACCCATGGTAGTCATCTTTTACTTGAGCATTACCATCGTTTTTCGGAGATATCTCGTTGATTTCAGCGGGAAGTGCTACCACCGACGACCGTGGGCTGTAATCTTCCTGGCCACTGCCATTTTTAGGAGAATTGGCTGAGCCGGTTGGGGTATTGAAGTAGTCTTCCGAATGATCGTCGGCCGTTATATTGGCTTCTCCGGGACCTGAGGACTCCTTGTTTGGACCCGACAAGCTGGGATCACGAGGTTTCTTCTCTTTGCGTAGAAAAGACATTTAACGGTAAATTTGACAAAAATTATACAAAGATGGAGAAAACCAGAAAAATAAGGCGACGGTTTCTTCTTAGGGGTTTCGAGACTTAAACTCGATTTTGGAAGCTTTTCTGTATACAATTCGGCTTCAGGAAGCGAGATCAATGGCAATTCCAAGTATTAATTGATAAACCCCTTTGGCTATGCAAGCATTGGCTTGACCTCAGAATAGTGGAGTAGGCAGAAAAATCGAGCCTAGAGCTTTGCCTGCACACCGGCCGCCAAACACAGGCCTGCGCTGTTCTGCGCCGCACATCCACCCTCGTTTCCCATTTGGGAGAGAATTAGACGAACAAATCACTTCGATGTCGGAGTCGTCAAGGACGATCAACCACAAGCTCAATGAGCTTTTGAGCAAAAGTACGTGTTTTCTAGGCAGTAACATGAACTAAACTAACCAAGATAATATCTCCAAGACCAAACTCGATGCCAGCACCGCTTTGGCCTACGCTAGTGTTCTCAAGACCAACATTCTTGGAAAAGACAAACAGGAAAAAGTCAATAGTATAGTGGTTTTGGCCAAGCTTTTGGACTGTATTTTGGGCAGTGAATCTGTATCCAATGAGTTTTCCAAGGTGTTGGATCACACTGTATTTTCCACGTTATTTTCCATCGTTTCAGCCCATATGTCTACTGAAACGTACAAGGCGATTTTGAAAATTCTGGTAATTTTGATATCTGGGTCCATTTTCCGGTCCAAGACAGACTCGATAGATAACTATCTACCACTCTACGAATCGTTGATTGAATATTTGGACGTCATTGACATCATGACCCAAAAACTTTACTTGCAAGATAATAAGATCACATACAATTCGATCAAGTTGGTGACCGATTTGATCAACAAGGCCCTATTATGTGGCTACGATGGTATCATTACCCTTGCTGGTCGTTTGAAGCATGTTACCTTCTTCAGTACTGTTGGCAACTTGATTGAAACTGACGACAAGTCCATTCTTGACTCGATCTCGCACTTGAAAGTCGCCTATTACAGCCTCAACGAGTACCTCAATGCCACCACATTCGACCTTTCTATTAAGTCGCATCAAGTGATGCTTAATAACCTCTTCATTTTTTTGGAGGTATCCCTCAATGAGTACGGAACTCCTGCCACCACTGAAGAGTACGTCAAGGCGGGATTCACCGAAGATCCCAGAAACTTTGTGGTGCAAAACTTTACCATCTTGCTTGCCATGGACTTGAAGATCTTTGTCAAGGACCCCAATTTTACGTTTAAAAAGCGGTTTCACGAAGAATTGATGATGAGCGACCATAATAGAACATTCCCACTCTTCTTATTCATACAAAAGGCCACCGACATGTGGTTACAAATATTCCATCTGAAAGACCAGTACCCCCACATCTACTCCTCCATTTTGAGTTGGGAGTTGATGATCTACTACACAATGAACAATTGTTTAATCTTGTGGCAGGAGACGAAGTCCCGGTTGGAAAATCCACTGGATATCGATAGTATCATGGAGCTCTTGGAGGCTCAGGTTAGCCAGTTGAACGAAGACTTGGGTAAGGGCAACAAGTCTGTGGAAGAATGCTTGGATCTCACAACAAAGGACCTTGAAACATTGCGCCAAGTTCAGATCCAAAAGATCAGCGACGCTCATTCATCAAAATGGGCGAGTAGACTTGTGGAGTTTGACCTGGTGTTAGCAAGAGAAGTCATGGACTTTGTATGTGAACAACGAGTGGTACAATTACTCAAAGGCTCGTGGGTGTACACCGAGTCGTATGGAGAGCAAATGCTCAGAAGTAACTCGAGTCATCTGGGAGTGGGCAACAAGTACTACTTCATCATGTTGGCACCAAATAGAAAATTTGTCTACTACAAAGAGTTTGTGGAAAAATCGTTGGTGAACCCAACCTACGAAGATATGGAAGAGCAAGCTATACCGTTGGCTGACATTGTTGACTTCAAGGCGTCGAAAGCAGGCGAGCATGTTGGTGAACTGGATAAGAAACAGAACAGCATGTTGGTGTCTGTCAAAGGAACCATTTCTCATGAAAATATCGTTTTGATTGGAGCCAAGGGTCGGCATTTGCTCTCGTTCTACACCGATACACAAGTCAGTAAGTACGTTTGGTTGGATGGTCTTAAGATGTTGAAAGGAATGTGGGCCGGAAGACTATCGGACGACACCGAGAAGCAGGTTGAGGCATTGATAGAAATGAGAAAAAATACCCAATTGTTGGATTTGGAGCACAAAGCCATTGGAGGAGAATTGGAATACGAGTATGATAGTGACGATGACGATGACGAATTCTATGATATCAAGGAGCTCGCCAACGTCACCGGTGAGTTCCACTATAAGTAGTTCAGTGAATACATCCAATGCACCGGTACTGTCGTGTAGGTTTTCGCGATGAGCATCGCATATCGCATCTCACCGCATCGACCATGGCGAAGAAGCACAGAGATGATTTCGTGATGACGATCGACAGTGACTCCGAGGCGAGTGATGGTGGAGACTCGGACACAGAGCAGAAGACTGGAGATCTCAATCCTGATTTTGTGTTTGGGGAAGCCGAAGAGACGGCGTTTACAGGCTGGGATTTGGACCAAAAGGACGTTGCAAATCACAAGGATGTAGACTTGGATGGCATTTTGCGTAGTAAGGGAGGTCTTCTGGGCATGATAGATGGCGAAGAAGAAGAACAAAAAGAGGAAGAAGAAGAAAATGAAGATAATGCTGAAGATGAAGAAGAAGTTAATGCTGGCGAAGACGATGAAGATTTGGCCATGGATGGATTTGGTATGGGAGCCGAACAAGAAGACGACGAAGAGGAAGAAAATAGTGAACAAGAAAACGAGCATGAAGCAGAGCTGGAAGACGAACAAGAACAAGAGATTTCAGAAAATGACGAAGACTCTGCTGCTGCCATTGCAGAGTTTTACGAAGAATCCAAGACCACAGAGAAGATTACCTCCTTTCAGGCTCTTCAGTTGTCTCGTCCACTTCTTAAAGGTGTGGGTAACTTGGGATATACTGTGCCTTCTGCCATTCAAGCAGCATCTATTCCAATTGCAATGATGGGAAAGGATATAGTTGCTGGTGCCGTAACAGGTTCCGGTAAGACGGCGGCATATCTCATTCCCATAATAGAGAGATTGATCTATAAACCAGCTGCCGTTTCGGCGACAAGAGTTATAGTGTTAACTCCTACCAGAGAATTGGCCATTCAAGTTTGCGATGTGGGTAAGAAGTTGGGTCAATTCGTCGCTAACCTCAACTTTGGTTTGGCAGTGGGTGGTCTCAATTTGAGGCAACAAGAGCAGCAGCTCAAGTCTCGTCCAGATATCGTTGTGGCTACTCCTGGTCGTTTAATTGACCATATTCGAAACTCTCCTTCGTTTTCTATCGAAAACTTGGAAGTTCTCGTGATGGACGAAGCCGATAGAATGTTGGAGGAAGGATTTCAAGTGGAATTGACGGAAATTCTCGAGTTGATTCCCAAGCACAAGAGACAAACCATGCTTTTTTCCGCTACCATGAACACAAAAATCCAGGATTTGATCCAATTGTCGTTGGACAAGCCCGTAAGAATCATGGTGAACCCACCCAAGCAAGCCGCCTCCAAACTTGTGCAAGAGTTTGTGCGTATACGTAAACGTGAGCATTTGAAACCAGCATTATTGTACCACCTTTTGCGGTTGGTTGACCCTCAGCAACAAAACAGAATTGTTGTTTTCGTTTCCCGGAAAGAAATGGCCCACAGACTCAGAATTGTTCTTGGTCTTTTGGGTATGAAGGTTCTGGAACTCCATGGCTCATTGACTCAAGAACAACGGTTGCAAAGTGTCAAGGATTTTAGGTCTCTTGCCGTACCAGTACTTATCTGTACCGATTTGGCTGCCAGAGGTTTGGATATCCCCAAGATTGAAATAGTCATCAACTTCGATATGCCCAAGACCCATGAGATCTATTTGCATAGAGTTGGTCGTACCGCTCGTGCTGGACGTGAAGGTCGGTCGATAACGTTTGTTGGAGAATCCAATCAAGACAGGTCTATTGTAAAGGATGCTATCAAATCGCTCGAAGAACAGAAGAATGGTAAAGCGGTGTCCAGGACAGTGGACTGGAAAAAAGTGGAGGAATTGAATAGCATCGTTGAGTCGAAAAAGGACACCATTGATGAGGTTCTCGAAGAGGAAAAACTGGCCAAAGAAATTTTGCAAGCGGAAATGCAATTGGAAAAAGCAAGCAATATAATGAAGCACGAGAAGGAAATACACTCGCGTCCTAAGAGGACATGGTTCCAATCAGAACAAGAAAAGAAACAGGCACAACGAACCCCGGTAATGCAGCTGTTGACCAAGCATGGAAAGAAGGTGAATTCGAAGAAACGGAAAGCTCACGAAGAGAGAAAGGAGGAAAAGAGATCATATAAAAAGACCAAGAGTGACAGATCAGCTCCCAAAACGAAAGCCAAGTCAAAAAAGAGAAAGTGAAGGGAGGTGAAAATTAAGAGGTTGTGGTAAAGGTTAGAGAAGACAATATACTTTTAGTCAAAAACGTAATGTAAGTTGGTGTTGTTGATGCATTCAGTAATCTTCATAAAAGCTCCCTCTACCTTGGAGTTTTATTTATACTTTTATCTTGTCCATTCTTCTCATTTCTCGTTTCTCATTTCTCTATTTTAAACTTCTGCGCGCATTTTCAAGTCATGTTCTTAACGTCAGGCTACCATCGGCTAGTCAATGGAAACTATGCCACCGATATAAATAATCCTTCCAAACTTCTTTTCCAGATAATTTTGCTCCAATGCTTTTATTATCTCACAGCATTGGTGATCTTCTATCTTTTTGCATCGTTGGATGGGCTTGAGTTTTCCGTCGACTGGATCTTTCTGTGGGAGATTGTTTCGCTGGAAAACACCATGGGACTCACCCTATTTGTTCTTTGGCTTTTTGACTCGTTGTTGTGTGTGTTATTTGTGACTTTGGTTGTTGGAAGGTCCAAGTTGGCATGGGACTTTGCATTGACCATCCATATTATCAACTTGATCATTGTTTGGGTTTACACCAAAGAATTTCCTCAAAGCTTGCTCTGGTGGTGCTTACAGGTATTGAGTGGTGTGGTGTTGATTAGCTTGTCTACTTACATGACACGATGGAAGGAATTGAGGACTACGTTTTTTGATAATATGCTCGAACAACAGGAATTGGGACAAATGCCGGGAGAATCTATAGAAATGTCCAACATCAAGTAAAGGACGATCTACTTCCAGTAATTGGTCGCTGCTACCTTGAACTCGCCTATCAACTCAATGTCGTCGCTGCTTGTACCAACTTGGACTTGGTAGTCGCCTTTTTCAGCACACCAAGCTTTTTGGTATTCGTCAAAAAATGAGATTGAGTCACTCATCGCCATGTCTAGATGGACTGTGACCTTCTCTCCGGGTTTCAAGTACACTTTCTCGAATCCCTTCAACTCCTTGACTGGCCGAATTATGGTGCTGTTTTGTGGGGCAACATATACCTGTACCGTTTCAGAACCTGCAACTTGGCCCACGTTTTCCACATCCACTGTAACTTTCAAGCTCTCCTGAGCATTGACTTTGAGGTTGGAGAAGACAAACTCAGAATACGATAACCCAAATCCGAACGGGAAGGCGACTTGTTTCTGCAATTTCTCGTAATAACGGTACCCAATAAACACATCTTCGCCATAGAGCACCCTTCCTTTCTCTGTCCGGAAATTGAGGAATGTTGGGTTGTCCTGAACTTTCAATGGCCATGTCAAGCTTAGTTTTCCACAAGGATTGGAGTCGCCAAATAAAACGTCTGCTATGGAGTTGCCGGTTTCATTTCCACCGTACCAGGCTTGGATCACTGCAGGAACCTTTTTAATCCAAGGGAACTCAACTGGAGTACCTGATTGGTTGACCACAATTGTATTGGGATTTTCGGCCAATACTGCTCTCACCAAGTCATTGGTACGCCCTGGTAATTCCATGCTGGGACGATCGTAACCTTCACTTTCCCATTCCTGATTCAAACCAATGCAAAGAACAACTTTGTCGACACTTTTGGCAATGGAAACTGCATTGGCAATTTCCTCATCAGCGTCAATGACTTTGGCAAACCCAAACTGAATTCCGCCTCCACCAAATGGTGGTGAGCCTTCGGATTTGATGGTGGAAGTAGGAATTGACCCAAATTCAATTTTGAGATTGTAGTCGATTCCTGCCTCAAGAATTATTGTATCTTTGACCTCGATGGTTCCTAAGTTGGTGAACGAAGGTCCCCGTACTTGATTCACAGAGTTGTCGATTACAAGCTTGTCATTGATGAAAAGCTTTGCTGTGCCCCATACAGCGACTCCAAATTCATATGCTCCAGATTCCTCAACCTTCAAGTTTCCCTCCACATCTATGTAGTATAGGTTGGAGTGAAGGTCAGGATGATGGTAGTCTGCCAAGAAAATTCTAGAGTCCAGAGTGTTTATTTCGTCAAACTGACTCTTGCGGTCCACATCATGATAAAATTTCATATTATAACCCACCTCGTGCGTAACTGGATTGACCAATCTTTGAGCAAGAGGAGGAAGCTTTTGATGAGCATACGCACCCACAGTATATGGAGGTTGATGATCCAATTTGCTGCAGATTCCCTCGTACGGAGTCACAGTATAATATGCCTTCAAGGCAGCAGACCCACCACCGCAGTACGCTGCATACTTTGCGTTGGGTCCAATAACTGCAATTTTCTCAGAAGACTTCAATGGAAGCATTCCTTCGTTTTTCAACAAAACGATGGACTCATTTGAGATTTTACGAAGGAAAGCTGAGGTTTCCTTTGTGTTGTTTAACGTATCTTCCTTTCCATTTTCTGGAATTCCTGATTGACTGGCGTAACTTATCAACTTCAAGATATTTTTCACTCGGTGATCGATGTCGTTTATGTGAAGCTCTCTGGTCTGCACCATATGGCCCATTGTAGCGTTGTCACGAAAACGAGTCGGTCCTGGCATCTCCAAGTCTAGACCTGCCTCAATTGCTTCTTTGGACGTGTAGGTGCCCCACCAATCCGACATGATAGTTCCATCATACTTCCACTCGTCTCTCAAGATATCAAGCAAAAGGTGTTTGTGGTGAGAGACATGAATTCCATTGACTTTGTTGTACGATGTCATCAATGCTTTTGGATTGGAATGCTTGAGTGCCAACCGAAATGGCTCAAGGTATATTTCTCGAAGAGCTCTTTCCGTCATTACAGAATCACTGGCTTTCCTCTCGTGTTCCAAGTCATTTGCAACATAATGTTTTATGGTTGCGGCTACCTTTTTGCTTTGAATTCCATTGATTATGGCTGCTGAAACCAAACCAGCTAAGTGAGGGTCCTCGCTGAAAGACTCAAATCCTCGCCCACCTAATGGGCCCCTTTGCATATTGGTAGTGGGTCCCAAAAGAACATGAGCACCTTTGTGTCTTGCTTCCACACCCATCATTTCTCCCACCTCATAGAGCAATTCCTTGTTGAAAGTTGCTGCTAATCCAGTGCCACAAGGAAAACAAGCTGCTGGAACACTATCAAAAAACTTTGTTCCCCGGACTCCATTGGGACCATCACTGGTGCGAATCGAAGGTACATTAAGTCTTGGAATGGCATAAGTATGCCAAAAATCGACTCCTGACAAAATGTGGATCTTTTCGTCAAGAGTCAATTGCTGCAAAACCAGATCGACATTCATCTAATTGATCAGTTAGTAAGAATTCGTTATTAAATAGGCAAGTTGTTGCGAGAATTTTTGCAGCAATTGCGGGGCATATCGACAAATCGGGAAGGTTTTCCGGGTGCGTACCAAGAAATAGGGTATGCGTATATTTTGTTGGTAACAACATATTTACTTCATCACTACACAGGCATTCACCAATTGAGTCTAAATCTAATACTATACAAGTTGGTGGGCTCGGTACGAAAGGAAAAAGCTCGAGCACGCCCAATTCCACTTCCCTATTCAAATGGTATTAGTACAATATTGTAATAGTTCTATTCTTCATGGTTACCAGCTGATTACATGACTACCGTCGCAAGCGCTTGCATTCAGTCAAATTTTGATATGTTATTTTTATTCCAATATTTCCTCATCGCTGATCAGTGGTATAATTTCGCAGCCAATTGTCAAGTCGCGGGTGGGCGAGTCAAAACCAGTGGTGAAGTTAGAGGAAATCATTTTGGAGTACGTTGGCTAAAGAATATAGAAGACCAAATTGAGTTGCAGTATACAGTACTTTGCGGTAAGTACGCTCCAAGAAGTGAATTTCGCAACCGGTGATAATAACGGTTTACCGCGAACATTTTTCAATTTCAGCCTATTTACAAAGGTTTTGATGGGTCAAGCACAAACTCGTTATTTGAGAGACGTAGTTCCATCTCATAATCAGGCTGAAATTCGGTGTATAGGGTTTCGTGGTCACCATTGATAAGCTCAGTAGAGGCTGCTTCTTTATCCCCTATGATTTTCTTGTTGCCCTTGTCTGCAGCATCTACCAAAAGTTGCGTTTGGCAACTTTTTTCCATCAAGGTGAACAAATAAGCCGCTTCGTCGACCGTTTTGCCCACAGTGATGAGGCCATGATTGGCAAGAATCGCACCTTTTCCGGTTCCGATGGCATGAGCTATTGCTCGTCCTTCTTCAGCCTCCACTGCCACACCGCCAAAGTCTTCATATACTGCATGGCTCTTGTAGAATGAGCAAACGTCCTGGTTAATCATTTCCAACGGTTTACCAAAAGCAGAGTAGGCTTTCCCATAAACGGAGTGAGTATGGCAAGCAGCATTAACATCGGGATTAGCCTTGTGCAAGGCGGAGTGGATTGCAAAACCGGCAGCATTGATAGCGGTCTGAGCACCACCATCTAGAATATTTCCGTGTTCATCCACGTGAACCAAGTCGGATGCTCTAATTAAACCAAAGTGCATACCCAATGGGTTGATCCAAAAGGTTGTTGGGTCGACTGGGTCTCTGACTGAAATGTGGCCGGCAGTGCCCTCACCGTATCCTTTTCTGGAAAAAACCCGAAACGCTCCGGCCATATGATTCAACATCCACTGTCTTTCCTTCAACTTGTCTTCAAAAGTTGGTAACTGATAGGGATGAGCTTTGCCCAACGCAATGTTATGAGAACCTCTTGCAGCAACCGCACTTCCTGTGGTGGTGCTCATTGGCACTGCTGTAGATTTGGAAAGTTCTAAAGTGGTCGTTGCTGACATGATTGCTTAAGCCTTGGGCTGCTTCTGCTTAAATACCAAAGATGTGATGTCTAGGTATTAGCCGAAATACAATCATGTTATCCATGTGCATTGCCTCATTCGGTTTAGTCGATTTTTCGCGAGTCTTTCGCTAATCTCTTAATTGGGCGGCGCCATGCAGGAAAATTCATCTCGTCATATCGGAGATTCAGTTCCATATCCTCAAATACGCAGTTTTTTGCGCCCAAAACTTATCAAATGTCTTCGGAAAACCACCTTTGATAAGGGCTCGTTGGCGATGAAGCTGCGCAACAATTGTAGAATTATATGCAACACGATAAGCGCACGTTACCTAATTGGGAACAAATAAACTTCTAGTGACGTTGATGAAAACCAAATGTCAGTTATAAAGACAGTGATATCACGTCTTGGTGCTCAGGATTTGCTATGTCTCAACCGGTCACGACCACACTTTCGATCTCGTCTTTTGTATCTAAAAGACGGGAAGAAGCACTAAAGAAGGATCATATAATTTCAATTGAACAAGTCGCTGATGATAGTCTATCTGGTCAAGATCCCGAGGTTGTCAGAGGCTTGAAGGCCCGTCACATTCAATTGATTGCTCTTGGCGGTGCCATAGGTACGGGTTTGTTTATTGGCTCTGGAAGCGCTCTTAGTACATGTGGACCAGCTCCGCTACTAACGTCGTACTTGGTGATGGCTACGTGTGTTTGGCTCGTGATGAATCAACTAGGAGAGATGGTTATTTTCCTTCCACTCTCTGGCGAAGCCTCGACTTATGCGTTGGCAAAAAAGTATCTCAATCGGCCACTTGGTTTCACAGTAGGTTGGAATCTCTTTTATGCCCATGCAATGGTGGCACCTAGTGAAGTGACTGCTTGTGCTCTCATCATGTCATATTGGACAGATGCTAATTCAGCAATTTTCATTTCAGTTTTTGGTATCACAACGATTATCATCAACTTCCTTCCAGTCCGGTACTTCGGAGAAAGCGAGTTTTGTGTTGCTATCATCAAGATTTTATGTATCACAGGTTTGATCATACTAGGAGTTGTTATTTTCTTTGGTGGTGCACCAGATCAACATGGCGTACTTGGATTTCATTACTGGAAACACCCTGGGGCTTTTGTTGAATACCTAGTTCCGGGAAACACAGGACGATTTTTAGCCACATGGACTGCGATTGTAAAGAGTGGTTTTGCTTTTGTATTGACTCCCGAAGTTCTTGCTTCATGCGCAGCCGAAGCACAGAATCCTCGTCGATCTATGCCTAAAGCCTTCAGCAGAGTGGTCTATCGTTTGATCTTCTTCTACGTGTTCGGAGTGCTCATTGTTGGAATCATCGTTGCATCTAACAACAACAGATTGATGAACGCTATTGCTGCCGGTGAGTCTAGTGGCGCAGCATCTCCGTTTGTAATAGGAATTCAAGAGGTGGGTATAAAGGTTTTGCCCCACATTATTAATGCTTGTATCTTGACAAGTGCTTACTCCGCTGGTACAAGTCAGCTCTATGCAGCTTCCAGATCACTTCATTCCATGGCACTCAACGGCGATGCGCCAAAATTTTTTGCAACGTTGAACAGATGGGGTATACCGTATTTCAGCGTGGCAATATCGTCGTTATTCGTGTTCTTGGCCTACCTTAACTGTTCCCAATCTAGCTCCACTGTGTTCAATTGGCTCTCTAATATAGTGTCAATCTCTGGTTTCATCAGTTGGATGTTTGTTGCTATGTGCTATTTAAGATTCAGGACAATAATTGATCACCAGGGCCTTAACGAAAGAGTTCCGTATAGGTTTCCAGGTATGAAGTACTTTGCCTATTTTACAGGCTCATTCTTTGGAATTTTGGCTGTTACAAATGGATTTTATGTGTTCTTTCCTCAAAATTGGTCAACCAGCAACTTTTTTGCGGCATACATAACGATTCTTTTTGTGGCCTCCTTGTACATTGGATCATCGGCGTACTACAGGATGTGGAGGTTTGTGGACCCTCTGGATGTCAATATTACTGAGCAACTTTTGAGAGTTGAGGCAGAGGAGAGAGAAGTGACAGTTCCGGCTCCCACTACAATACTCGAGAAAGCTTGGCAATATGCCTTCTGAATGCAATGTTGCCTCATTAGAAATCATTTGGGAGGTCGATATATAGTGTATTCACTCGTTTACTTCGTCATGTAATTATTTTTGGTATTTTTGCACGCAAAGGAAACGACCACAAGCAATTTGCAACGATAAAAGTTTTATTCGCTCTTTTCTCTTTGAAATCTGTATTTACTAATTAATCAAACCGACCTCATTCTTGAAGCTTGGAAAGTTCAACTGCTCATAGACACCGTCGTAGAGTCTGTCATTCACCATGGAGCCTCTAAACTTTAAAGTTGTAGTGTCAATTAACTCTTCATTCAAGTCTTTTATGTTGTCAACCCCCAAAAGTTTCATGTTGTTCTTTACTTCTCCCTCCAAAAGCAGAACTAGTTTCAACACACCTTCTTCGCCATATCCTGCCATGGCATATAAGAATGGACGTCCCAAACCCACCCCTGTAGCTCCAAGACAGAGGGCTTTAACTATATCTGAACCCCTGCGGATTCCACCGTCAATGTAGATCTCGATTTTATTATCAAGGCCTCTTTCTTTGAGCATCTGTTTAGCTTCAGAGAGAACTTCAAGTGGAGGTCTTGAAAAGTCCAATTGTCTTCCTCCATGATTTGACAACACAACTCCACTGATTCCCTTTTCGGCTGCTAGCACAACATCCTCGCCTCTTTGAATCCCCTTCAATGCAATTGGAATGTTTGTGCAAGCTCTGATTCGTTCTATATGTTTCCACGAAAGATTGGAAGGGTAGTCAGTTTTTCCATTATTAGCAGCCGTTGCCAACAGAGCAGCACTAGCCTCGTCCTCGGCCCTTCTCTTCGAGTCTTTCTCTCGGTTACCTAAATCTGCCAAGTCAACATTGATAAAAATTGCTTTCACCGTTTTATACTTTTCTATTTCTTTAATTCTGTTTTCGAGGTTGGCCAACTCTTTGTAAGTGTCGAAATGCAATTGATACCACTGGTTCTGGTCTTCAGGGACACTCTGAAAGAACTCATCTAAAGAGTAAGACATCAACATGGGCACCATTTGCATGATATTCGACTTATACGCCGCTTGTTGCAATACTTTTTCTCCCAAAGGATGAGCAAACTTGGAGCCAGCGAAGGCAGTTATGTATATTGGTAGATCGACCTTTGTGCCCATGAGCGAAGAAGATGTGTCGATGGTTGTAGAAGTTTCCTGAAGAACCTTTGGCCGGAAGTACACCCGGCTATATGCATAGTGATTCTCTCGTAAGGAAAATTCGTCTGAGCTACCAGTTGCATAGTAGAAGTAGGTGGATTTTGGAAGAACTTTTTTGGCCACATACTCGAAATCTGAAAGATTGAATATTTCTCCTAATGATGGCTTGTTAGCAACATTTCCAAGAATGGCAGCTTCCTCAGCAGTAATTTCTTCCTCAAACTTGCCTTGGAGCGCACCAAGGTACACCAAGTATGGCAGCATTTTTTCTAGTGTTTCTTGTGAATGCATTTGGAAGAAACTTTTCGAAGCATCACCACCGGCTACCAGAAGGATCCTAGAAATGCCACCAGGATGAAGTTCCAAGAATTTTGTAACGTCATAAACATTCCCATCAATACTGATCCAGCAATCGTCGGCCTTGTTATGCTTTTTGACTTCGTGAACCAGAATCAAACTGGGTGAATCGCATTTGATTTCGTCCTCTACTCTTGAATAAAGGAAGTATGACTCAACGGTAGCAGCGACGGAAAAGAATAGAAACTTTATTCCATGAAGTCTCCAGTCTATGTTCATGAATCTTTGCTTCGAATAGGTGCCGAAGGATCTGTAGCCAAAAAGTGTTTGGGGCTTTGGGCAACCATTGGCGACACCCACGGAAAGTCCCCGGCTAATTTTGAACCCTCTTGATACTTGCTTGGAAAAGGATGCAAATAGTGGCATAATTCTGCCTTTTGGCTTCGTTTCAACTGACCATCGGCCTTATATTGTCGATGTTGATCGAGTCTTATCGTATCGTAAATTGCCTATTACAGAAGAATGCTGCGGATCTGCTAGTTTCGCATACAATTGCCGCGCGATAGGCACAGATAATCCGGCTGACACAAACGGAGAATCGCGACAGATAAGGCTGCATGTAATGTCTACATTGTTTATGGTGGAATTTTCTATGATCAAAATTCAGAACCAGATAGCAGCCAATTGAAAACGTTACAATGCTGATACATGTTGTTGTCCCATAAAATTGTAGATACATTTTCAAGCTTTCGGTAAAATGCTTATTCCTCTGAAAAAAATACGAAGAGGCTAATATGACAATTAGTCAAAATTTAGAAAAATCGTAAAATAAACTATTGCATCTACCAGACACCAGCAGCAGAAGCTGCGTGTACCACTAAGGCTCTAACAGTACTAAACAGTATTAACGACTACAACTCGCCAAGTTTCTGCAAATCTTGTTGCACTTCGGCAACACTTGAAAGAAGAGTCGATACAATGAATTCAACGTCATCTTCATTGATGATGAAGCTGGGTGCAACGCTGACATGATCGCCCTTTTTTCCATCAATAGTGGCGCCCAATCCCATAGCAGTCATACCATTCTGTAAGCATTTCGCAGCCACCTTTCCACCAACTCCCAAGCTGGGTGGAAATGGCTCCTTTGTATTTCTGTCCTTGACAATCTCAATAGACCAAAAGCCCCCCAAACCTCTGACATCACCGATGATCTTGTACTTGGCAGATGCTGCTCTCTCTTTAAGGGTGTTGCCCAAGTGAGTGCCCATAGTGTACATGTTCTTTCTCAACCCCATTTTGGCGATTTTCTTCTGCACCGCCAAGGCAACTCTACAGTTGAAAGAATGTTGGTGGTATGTTTGGGCACCAGCAATGGTAGCTGAACCCTCGGCAAAAACTTTTTTAACCTTAGGTGAAACCAAAACTCCAGCAATGGTAACATAGCCAGAACCCAATGTCTTACCTACCGTCTGAATATCAGGCCCAGAGAAATCTGGGAAAGATTCCCAACAATTCAATCCACCAGTAGCGGAAGCTCTTCCAGTTCCGCACATAACCTCATCCAACCATAAGAGAATTCCATACTTGTCACACAACTTTCTCAAACCCGCGAGATAACCAGGAATGGATGGAGCGGTACCGTAGGTAGATCCAGAAAGGGTTTCACAAACGAAAGCCGCAATCTTGTTAGTTCCGTACTTAATGAACGTCTGTTCAACTTCTTCCAACAATCTATCATTGTATTGTTCAAGTGTTTCATTCTCTAACAAGCCACGGTATGGATAAACCTGGGAAACTTTTGGAGTCTGTTCTTCAGGCAAAATGATATCCTTATAAGGAGCCTGTCTAGCAGAGTGTCCCAAAGACAAAGCACCAATGGTATAGCCATGATAAGACTGCTTGCGACTAACAAAAATGGTTCTTTCTAATTCCCCTTTTTCCTGATAGTACTGTCTAACAAGTTTCATGGCATTTTCATTGGATTCTGATCCAGAGGAAGTCCATAAGGCAGCAGCAAAGGCACCTTCAGGGGATTCATCAATGTAGAATTTAGCCAATTCTTCAGCATAATAGTTGGTCAAAGAAGCAGGGAAAGAGTATGTGCAAGCTTTTGCAGCTTCTGCCATTTCTTGAACGATATCCTCATCATGGTGGCCTAAAGCACAAACAGCAGCACCGCCCACAGCATCAAAGATCCGCCGTTTCTCTTTTGTATCTGGATCTTCAACGAGAAGGTAGTTTCCGTCACCACCAACTACCATGGGGAGGTGTTTGGTGACATTAGCAGAAAACAACAAGGAAGAGTTTTGGACAGTCATGATGCTTGGACCTTAGATTTCAGGTCCCCTTTTATGGCATGTATTCGTAGCGGTGCATTCTGTCGCATATTGCCCTTTTGGGAGATTCCGACGATAGCATAAAAGGAGATGAAGAATGGTCCGACGGTTAGTGTATCGGCAAATACCATGTTCGGTTGAAATAACAGATAACTGAAGGACACAAAACATAAAGCTGAGCATAAATTGTCCAGTACACAACAATCATATCTCAAATGCATGCTTATTCTTGCTCTGTAATCTCGCGGCTCAATTTGCTGCGGATAAATTACGAGGGGGTGCAGCCGCACCACTGCGAAGTTTCCCGAACTATAAATGGACCCAAGAAGATAGAACGCCCACTTCAAAAATTTAGATAATTGATATGAAACAAGTTACTTGGGAACAAGTTGGTCAAAAGTTCAACCCAATTCTTTCACCCGCCTATATATCTAATGGTCTTGTATTTTCGTCAGGAAGCGTTGGTGTCAGAAGTGATGGGGTAGTTGCTGAAACCGCCGCCGAACAAACTACCTTGGCTATCGAAAATATGAAGACCGTTCTTGAAAAATCGGGTTCCAATTTGAATAAAGTTGTGAAAGTATTGCTCTTTATTACCGACGAGAAGGACTCGAAAGTTGTGAATGAAGTATACCATAAGTACTTTCCACATCTGCCTGCAAGGTCTTGCGTAATAGTCAAATTCCCAAGCACAAGCCTCAAGGTTGAGTTGGAATGTGTGGCAGAAGTTGTTTAAACAACGAATGTCCACGACGTATGTAGCCCATAACTGAATAAATGTAATGGCCATATATTGTCTTCCGCATTTCTAGCTACAGCGTGGAGCCAAGCTGAAGGCAAGTAGAAGATATGGTAAGAAAATGCATTGTGTGCTATTCAATGATAAACACGGATGATTGCACCAATTGAACTTATAGATGAAAAATTTGCGTATTCTTTGTCGTCTTCCCTACATTTGTATGGATCGTTTGCAGCCTCTGGGACTGCATACACACCTATACTGGAACATCCAACTCTGCGTATTAATTGGTCTTACAAGTATGCTCGTGATACTCTCATTAAGACTGATACGCTATTCCGCTTGCTTCCCCATGGCCTATCTATTGTGATTTTTGAGCATCTAAAATCTGTCCTACTGTATCGATGACCGATTCTCTCAAAGAGATGAAAGGAAACTCGAGTAGCTCCATCGTTTTTGTGTTGTCGATCCTTGCCAACTTTGAGGTGATACTGGGTCCAGTTCCAACTTCGCCGACGGGTAATCTTTCAGATAATTGAGGAAAGGTTGCGTTTAAAATGTCCAATACGTCTTGGGCAGCAAATCTTCCACTGGTCATAAGAAGTCTCTGGTTCACCAAAGTCTCCCTCTCAAAACTGATGATGTGTGCCTTTGCGACGTCTCTTACATCGATAAAAGTCCCCTTACTCGGAGGCAATTCATCATCTTTACCCAATTTCAAAACCTTGTTGATTAATTCGCAAGAAGTATTCAACTCATCCTTCACTGCACTGGTGAAAGCTTGAGGACCGAAAACAAATCCTGGATTCACAGAAGTCAAGGAAAAGGAGGGATTCTTAGATTCCATGAACTCCCAGGCAGCTTTTTCAGCAAAAGTTTTAGAACCACGGTACCCAGAGATGGGATCTTTTTGCGCTTCTTCACGAGTAATATCGTTCCAACTTTGATCTGTGATTAAGCAGTTGGGGTCAATTTCCATGTGAGAAGCACACACAGCGGCATAGGAGGAAGTAATGACAACCTTTTTTACCTGGGGTGCATTCTTGTGGATTGAATTCAATGCGTTCAAGGTACCATTAATTGCCGGAATAATGAGATCATTTTCCGGATCGGTCGTTTTGAAGTGAAATGGAGAAGCGGTGTGAAGAATAACAGTCACCTCCGGATGACGAGATAATGCTTCATCAAAAGCATTCTCAGGGACAATATCGGGAACAATTTCATATTGAAAATTGTGAGACTTGAGATTTTTTTTCAACTCTTCACCTTTGTCGGAAGAACGCACCGTTCCAACCACTTTGTAACCCTTTTGCAACAATTGGACTACAATATGGGTAGCAATGAATCCAGTAGCTCCTGTGATGAATACGGATGTTGAAGCTGTCATTTTTTTCTGCTTCTGCCAACAACTACCGCCTCTTATATACTCGAAATTTTGATGCGTTACCGATTAGGAAATTAGCGAAGAATCTCAAAACGCTTATTCAAGAAATTTGGCGGATCGGAAAGCGCCCCAATTAGCAATTAGATAATTGTCGGGATATATTCGTTCCTCCTAGTCAGTGTTATCGAAGCAAAACCTTGCTTGAGCGGATGCTGTCAGAAACTGAATAAACGTTCTATTCTAGTCAAAGAATTTCATGATCGTTTCAAACATTTGCATTCACTGGTAAATCTTTCCTGTACACCAGTATACGTGTTTCAGTACACATCTGAATTGGGTTTAACTTCGTCGAGTAATTAGTGCCATTTGTGCATTCTACATCCTTTGTCGTAGATACAGTCGTTCGTAAAGACCAATTACATTACTCTCACATGTTACAAAAGGGCACATATTCATCCTTCCGTAAACCATGCTAATACAGTCAGTAGGCTGGACTCTTCAGTGCCTTTTTTAGCCAATCACATCCTTATATTTTATGATCTGACTACAGCCTCTTCGAACTACTGAAGACTTGCACGTCGGCCAAACGCCTCCATAAATGCATTTCGGCTTATGAGACGTAAGGAGATGCTTTACTGGAATTAGATTGAACACACTACTTTATATTGCAGCCATTACTCGAAGGTGGCATATTATTCGTCTATTTATCCGCAGATCGATTACGCGATTGCGCATAGATAGGAAAAGCTACAACAATTCCGATTAGAATAAGGTCGAGGACAGTGCTCGTAATCTTATAGATACACGATTTTAATAAAAATTAAACGATTGGTGGGTATTGACTTGGCACATTTTTATGTGCTACAGTTGAATAAGTCGCTCCGAACGACTTAAAGGGTTTTTTGGCCCCTTATAGTGATGTTCAATAAGTATTTTTGGCCAATTGATTTTGTGAAAAATTTCCCATTCCTAGTAAAGCTTATCGTCTTTAAGTTATGTGCCCTGCACGTCGCTCAGTATATATTGGAAACGATAGCCGCAAGGGGCCACGATGTTCCAAACATTCAACAAGGGCTCTTTTGAAGCAGTTCAGGATGTGAACACCAAGGATGTCTACCCCATAATATCTAAGGAACAACCTATTGTTTTTGGCACGTCGGGATACAAGAGGATTTTGGGACCGCTTGCAAGATCGTCCAACGGTTGCAAAGAATGTCGATCCAGAAAGTAAGTAGCTAATTCGTGGACAAAAACTTGGTAACCATACTGACAAAGGAAAAAATGTGATGAGGTTCACCCAAAATGTGGATCTTGTACTCTGAGGGGTGTGGTATGTGAATGGCCCGTCGTCCAGGAAAGGAAAAGACGGCGCCCAGCAAAGTATTCCAAGCTTACCACAAATAGAACCTCCAACCCAGAGTCTTTTGAAGAAGACACTGTTCCTACCAAGTTGGATAATGGTCAGTTCCTCGAGAAAGTGGGTGCTGCAAACAATATCGAGCTAGAAATCAGTTTGGGACAGACCATGGTCCCCAGCCGCAAGAATCATGGGGCCGGTAGAGGCTCGATACTATCACCTGAGCCTGATTTTGGTTTTGACTTTACTGACTTTGCTGGTACATCTTGTTTTGCGACTCTGAGTCCTCGTCTATATAATTGGCCAGTGCCTCCCATTTTTGATGATTACCTACCACTAATCAAGCAACCTAGTTGGAAATTCCGGGCAAATCTTAGTTCAGAGCATCTTGAGTATCTCGAGTACTATTCCAACTGCTACTGCAGCTCCATATCCATTGGTCTTCTGACCTCGAACTACTTCATAAAGACGTTTTTGCAATTGGCGTCCAGTAACGAAGCTATCATGTACTCTCTAGTGTCGTGGGGATGTCTTATGAAACAATCAAGAGAAGAAGCAAAACCGTACCTCAACAAAGCCGCTAAAATGATGATTAAATACGTCGGGAGCCCTAAGGAACGAGGTAAAGATGAAGTGTTTGCTTTGATGGCCTTTTACTTGATAGCTATCGGGTGGGAGGTTTGCTCAGGCGATACCAAAAATTGGTATGATCTAATGATACAGCTAAAGGACTTGTTTGATGATCATGGGGGCTTCAGTGCTTTACTTCATACTTACATGCAAAACAATGACATCCAGTGGCTCATATCAGACTATCAGTTTCATGATATCCTTTCCTCAAAAGCATTGCAAAATGGCACTCTCTTTCCCATGGATGAATACCGAAGTGCCCTCAAAGAGAACTATAGCTATGGTATTGATCCTCTCCAAGGATGTCTTCGTCCTCTCTACTTCATATTAGGGGACATAATTAACGATCAGGTAGCACTCAGAAGAGAATGGGCTGAGATCGAGCAATTAGTACAATCGGCAGCTAGCTCCTCTGAAAGCATGGAACATGCCATTAATAGGCGGCTTGACTTTTACAATAATTGCCAAGCACTCAGTGAAATGTACGAGACCCGGGTGCACAATTTCACACTCGCAGAAAGCTGTACAGCTTCACTTATAACTGACAGTGATGATGTCGAGATGCACATGATGCTTTTCGAGCTTTATTTGAATGTTTGCTTGATCTATATTGGCAATTACATCTCAAAGCTTCCAACAAACTCCGTCAAACAACAAACATTATTGCTCAAATGCCTAAAGCACATCGACTTCTTGCTTGAAACAAGAATGAAAGTGTCATTAACATTCCTGTTGCTAATGGTAGGAATCCTTAGTGTGACACCAGCAGATAGGCATGCTATGACTCAGAGATTCAAGATGCTCAGACAGAATTATGCTGTGGGAAATGTGTCCAAAATTATAGAGATTGTACACGAGTCCTGGGAACTCAATCCTGATGGCTTGCTGCCCGTTGATTGGGCAGATATAGCTTGCAGCAGGGGATGGGATTTATACGTGGGCTGATCTTTGACGAGAGAAATAGCATATTTCATGAAGAGAGTTCAAGATACTACCACGGTCCGATGAGCCATAAATATACACTCACAACGTCTACAGCTTGTATTTAGATACAAACCTAGCGTGTGATTTTGACCATTTATCAATCCATTCGCTTCCTGATGGCAAGAATGTGGTTCTAAGATGGAACGTTCCCTTGACTTGTCCAAACCCGTTTCCTGGGATACAACAAATACCAGTCTCTTCCAAAAGTGAGGTACAATAAAGTTCATCAACAGTGAGTTCCATTTGGTTTGCTGCCTCAAAAAGCCTACCATATGATTCTTTAGTGAAATTCAATTTGGGGAATAGATACATTGCACCCATTGGTTTATTACAGGTGATGTCCTCCATCTTATTGAAAGCAGCGTGCAATTTTGTTGCTCTTTCTTGAAGTTCACGGTGAATTCCCGTGGTCTCCTTGCGGTAAAGCTCGTAGGAAGGATCACCTTGTTTAGGAGGATTGACCATGAGTTCCACCAAAGCTTGACCAGATACAACAGAACATAAATTGATAGAAGCCAATTTAAAGACGACGTCTTTTACTTCTTGAGTGAAACCAACGAGTTCCATGTAGCCACCTCTTTGTCCGCACTCACCACTGACACCTTTCGAAGTGGAATGTAAAGAAGCAAGCTGAACATATTTGTACAATTCTGGGTTGGCTTCAAGCAATTCGTGGAGAACTTTTCGAACAGAAATGAATTCACGTTCAAAAATATTGTTTTGGTATACTTCGTCAGCAATGAGTACAATCCCATATTCGGCCGCAATATTTATGAGTTCCACGATGTCAGATCTTTCAAGAATGGCGCCAGTTGGGTTTCCTGGGTTGATAACAACCAAAGCGCTAATTTCAACTCCTTTTTGCTTATTCTGATGAATCAAGTCTCTGATAGAAGCAGGATTGGTAGCCCAATGGTTACTTTCATCAAGGAAATAGCCGATAGGCACGGCGTTGTTCAACGATATAGTAGCAGTGTAAAGCGGATATTGAGGGATGGGAATAAGAAACCCAGACTTATCGCTAGTTGACAATATCTCAAACAAATAAGACACAGCGGCCGAAGCACCACCAGTCAAAAAGATGTTGTCGGGATTGGAAGGAAACCCATCACGCTTCGATATGAATTCAGCCACAGATTTCCGGATAAGGGAGTCACCTTGGGAATGCGAGTAAGCTCCTATAGATCCAATACTATCAAGGATATTCCTCGCACGAGATATAACATCTTTGGGGAACAAGTCGTCTGCTTCCGCTAATTTGGGATACTGAAGAATTGACAACACTTGGCGGTACCAAGTCAATGGCTCTTGACCCAATTGCTGAGGGTTACCAATATTAGCACTGATAATTCGATCAAACGTGAGACTCAGTGGATCCTGTTTCAATTTTGACCGAAGCTCGTCAGCACGAATCGGTATTTTTCCTCTGACAGCATATTTTGCTTCCAAAGTCAGCTGGTTCAAATCCTTGGCGCTAAGAGGAGCAGCTGGCATGAGAGAGAGGAATCGACGAGTATTTTCACATGAAGTGGCAGTCTTATAATATTCACTTGAAATGACTAGAAAAAGTATTTCGCGACCGCACATTCAATGCCGTCGCTAGATACCGAATTCAGGGGGAACCGTTTATCGTCGGATCAATGGATGGAGATTTGTGGACTTTAGCGAACCTGACTGGCAAATGAACAAATCGGTACATGCGACAAACTGATTGAATGGTATATCTTGTTTAGGCAAGAGATAAAGCCGTGCATAAATTCTGATTACATGAGATGAATCAGTAAATTGCCCTATACTCTACGCTCCCTTAAAGTCTGGACTGTGGGCCTATTATGCCCATTATCAACAGCGAACGGAAGAGAAATTAAAGTATAGGTATAATTTCGCAGCCACCGTTACCCCAGATTTTTATCGTAAATTCGCGGAGTTCAGACCGTCGATATGTCTAAAAGGAGTCAGGTTTGTGACCGATGTCGATTAACCAAGCGGGCTTGTATAGGAGGTGGGGATACTTGTCTTGCTTGTCTAAGGGCTGATATAAAGTGCCAGGTGACAGTAAAACTAAAAAGAAAACGAAAACCAAATTCAAGTTTGGAAGATCTCGGAACAAACGATGATGGAATGAAAATCATAGCGCTAGAAAATCGTATCAAAGAACTAGAAAGCCAGTTAAAAGAAGATACAAGCAATGACCTTGTGTTTTGTCATTTGGGGAGATTATTGCCGGGATCAAAAGAATCCATCTTTGCTGGTTCAACTACGGGAGACTTCTTCATGAGACAAATTCAAAACGAGGTCAACGAAAAGATAACTCATAGCTATTCTTTCACTGAAACTGCATCTTTGGCTTTTCGTTCTACCAGTGAATTACACAGGCAGTTTAATAATGCTGTCAACATATCATTCTTGAATGAATTAGATCAGGTCAAAATGATCACAAGTTATAAACGAGACTGGAACTCTTTATATCCATTCTTGGACGATGTCACGCCTCAAACAATACTACCAAACAATGAGCTCGAGAAATTCACAACACATACAATCTATACCCATTTCATGATCATATGTATTCAATTGTTGTCAAATAATGACATTGCCAATGCTGCTACGCTCTTCCGGTTCTTGCAAGAAAAGTATTTGGTCAGTCTTATGGAACCACCCACCATGGCTGTTTTGAAATGCTATTTGGTCACTATGATCTACTTACAACTAGTGGGAAATCACGATCTATGTCTTCAATTCAATGGAATGGCAGTACGTCTAGCATTTTTGTTTGGACTTCACCGACACTCGTTTAGATTCAACTTCTCACCAGCAGAGGTCGAATTCAGAAAATCCTATTGGTGGTGTGTGTATATCCTTGACCTTCAGATAAGTTGCAACAATGGTTTGCCTAAACTTATCAAGGATGAAGATGTCGATACAGAATTGCCAATTGAGTTCAACAAACTTACCTTGCAAAATATTGAATACCCTCTTCCTGGTGAGAAAGCGAAAAACAGCGGCTTCGTTTTGCTAGTAAAGTTGTTCAAAGTCTTGAATGAAATCCTTGCTTCTCTTTATACAACGACAGAACGGAGAAATGGAATTCCAAAGATCACTCTGTTAAGAAGAAAGTTAGATCACTGGAGAGAAGAATTTCTATCGGTTCATGAAGAAACTTCCACAGAGAGGATAATCACTCTTTTATATTACTCCCTCATGATTCATCTATATCGACCGGGCCTTACGTTTCCGAAAGAGGTTGAGTTTTTTCAACACAGCTTGCAAGAAAGTGTTGTTTCGAGTCAAAAATTCATTATTCAATTTGAAAAGATCAAGAGCGAGGTGAATGGACGAGTACATGTCCTTTACTTGGTTGGATTTCATATGTTATTTCAGTGTTCTTTACTACTACAATATGCTGACGTTTTGGTTGTGACCAATCAAATATCTCTCCCGAGTCATGAAAACTCGAAGAAGTATATCGAGACAGCCACAAGATGCTTGGATGAAGTTGTCGAAACGAAAAAATTTGGTGATCGGGTATCTGTGATATCCAACTGTTCTTACATACTAAAGCGGATGAATGACATGATCAAAGAATATGACACAAAGGATCTTAGCGTGATGGTTGAAACAGGGAATATTTTGGGGTCCCATTGGGAAGAACAATTGGAACTGTTATTTTTGAACGTCACCTCGGAGTCTTTGAATTTGGATTTATGAGTATATTTGACGATTTAAATGATAACTATGATTGCACTACGTTATCCACCATGTAGCTGCATGCTCCCAAATAGTTCTTTGGATCGCATAGTCTTTCCAAAAGTTGAGGCTCAACCTTACTCACAATTTTAGGATCTGTTTTCAACACGCTGAGAAGACTTGAGCCACTATCGTGGGCTTTAACACAGCTTTCATAAACAACATTATGTGCTGAGTGTCTACCAATAAAAGGAGCTATGCCCATCATAACTGCTTCTGCCACTATGAGTCCTCTACTTGAAGCAAGATTCTCGGCCATAGAGTCTGGTTTCACTACCAAACCCAGCAATGCTGTTCTTGCTTGATGAAGAGAACCTACTAAAACAATAAAGGATTCAGGAACGCAAAGCCACTCCAAGTGCCATGGACCTGAAGCTCTTTCAAAATCAACTACCATTGCGTCGAGTGCCAAGCTTGCATTTGCTCTCAAGATCTTTGAAGCTGCCAACATATACTCCGAAGATATTGGGTTTCTCTTCTGGGGCATTGTGGATGAGGCACCTCTATGTGTAACAAAAGGCTCAGAAACCTCGTTGATTTCATTTGAAGACATGGCGACGATATCTAAAGCGATCTTTCCAATTGAGCCACCAATGATAGCCAAGACGGAAACAATTTCTGCGATTCCATCTCTCGCTGCGTGCCAAGTAATTGAGGGATTTTCGAGTCCAAGAAGTTTGCTGAGCTCTGCTCTGACTTTCAATCCAACATCGGTTTCTCCCAAAGATGCCAATGTACCAGCTGCACCGCCAAACTGAGCCAAGAGACAACGTCTTTTCGTTTGCTCTAACCTTTCAATAGACCTTTGGATACCTGAAACCCATACAGCACACTTGTATCCAAATGTGATGGGTAGAGCTTGCTGGAAATGAGTCCTCCCTGGCATCGCAGTATCTTTATATTTTGCAGCCATTTCTTTCAAAGTTGCAACAATTCCTTGGAGATACGTTTCTACAAGACTAATGGCATCTTTGATTTGCAACATGGAAGCATTGTCCATTATATCTTGCGTCGTTGAACCCCAATGCAAATACTCGCCTAAATCACCGGGAAACTTTTTTGTCAACTGATTCAAAAGAGGTAGGACACAATATCCAACATTGTCGGTTTCGTTGCCCATTAGTTCGTAGTCAAACTCAAAAGTCTCATTTTTGGCAATTTCGAAGATTTGATCTGCCTTCTCCTTTGGAATCACATTCAAGCTACCTTCAGCTTTGGCTAAGCATATCTCTGCTTCCACCATATACTTGACATATTGAACATCCGAAAAAATATCTCTTATTTTTTTGGTGCCGAAAATATTTTGAAATAGCCTCGAGTTGTAGACGGTGGACATTGGTAACCGCTTATAGTGGGGTCAATATGGTATTTTTATACATGGTCTGTTAAGCCGACGGCTTAGCGAGCTGCGAATTTAATCCGATGGATTAATTTTCGACCCCGCATTTTCTGAGATGCATGAATTACAATATTTAAAGGTTGCAAAAATCATGGATCTTTCAAAGAAATGGCTAAAGACAATCATACCACATATCTTGGACTATCTGGGGAAGCTCTCTCAGTAGCACAAACATTGCTTATTGGGCTTCCTAGTTTCATACTTTTCGGTTACAATCAAGCTGGTCTTGGAAATGCCTTGTCGTTGCCTGTTTTTGGAAAGCATTTCCCAATGCTTTCTAAGATTGGTAAGGAAGGCTCAGAGCTCTCCAATGCGAGCACCTTGCAGGGTGTGGTCGTCTCGACGTTTTCATTGGGAGCTCTAGTTGGCGCGATTCTTTGCAACTTTTTCGGTGATAAAGTCGGCAGAAAGAAGGCTATCTATTTTGGTGCACTCCTCACTTTTATAGGTCAAGCCTTGGAGTGCTCAGCATTTCATATCAGCCAGCTCTGTATTGGTAGAACCGTGATCGGAATGGGAATTGGAGCCTTGAATATTACTGTTCCAGCATGGCAAAGCGAGTGTTCGAATCCGAAAAATAGAGGGAAACATGTAGCCCTAGATGGAGCTTTTATTTCTTTGGGGTACACTTTGACAAACTGGATTGGGTTGGCTTTCTACGTAACTCACAAAGAAAGTGAAGTCTCGTGGAGAATTCCTGTTGCAATTGGAGTACTTTTCAACTTACCATTGATATCATCTATCTTTCTACCTGAATCACCAAGATGGTTGATCACCAAGGGAAGACTAGATGAAGCCAAAGAGATAATAAGCGCCTTTCAAAAGGTTGATGTGGACCATGAAAAAGTTCTTGAAGAAGTGGAAATTATTGCAGATTCATACCGCTCAAGTTTGACTTCAAGTGGCTCTATGAGAGAATTATTCAAAATGGGAGAACAGAAAATCCTTATGAGATTTCTTATGGCTATGGCGCTTCAGTGCTTACAACAGATGAGCGGAGGAAATCTAATTTCGGTCTATTCTACTATTCTTTATCAAGAGAATCTTGGAATGAGTGGAACATTATCCAGAATTTTGTCTGGTTGTACTTTGACATTCAAGTTCTTTTGTGGATTTATTGCCTTTTTCACTGTTGACAGATTTGGTCGACGTCCATTGATTGCGGCTAGTGGTACTGGAATGGCGTGCTGTATGATGTTCCTTGCTATTTCAACGTCCCAGAAGCACAATAGCCATGCTAACATTGCATCAGTGTTTTTCATCTTTGCTTTCAATTTTTTCATTCCAATTGGATTTTTGGGATTGAATTGGTTGTATGTGGTGGAAATCAGTCCTACTCGGTTTAGAAACCAAATTGCTGCTTTCTCCTCGGCGAATAATTGGATATGGAACTTTGTGGTAACAATGATTACACCTATTGCAATTCAGTCGATCGACTACAGATACTACATTATTTATGCTGTTATCGGCTTTTTGATTCCATTCATGGTTTATTTCTTCTTCCCCGAGACTGCAGGATTGACTTTGGAAGCAATTGATTTGGTCTTCATAAAAGCCAACTCTCCTTTTGATGTTGTTGCAACTGCAAAGAGGGAAAGAAAGTTTCTCTTGAATGGAGATCAGACCCAGAACTTACACGCTGAAATGTTGGAAAAGGCAGAGGTTCTGGTAGTTGACCGAGCAAGTATGGATTCGAAAAATGAAAGAGGTAATAAACCTTAAATTTGCAACCAATTGAAAAATTCCGTAATTAAGCCAAATTAGTAATCAGAACAACGGAATATACGCCGCTCCTGCCAAATCGGTCCTTTGTGAAAGTTTGACTCATATAGATATTGCGGGGATATTTCCTTAAGCGTTATTTTGCAGCTGTGCACGTCTGGTAAGATTATCGGGCCGTTGCGGAAAAACTATAAATGCGCCCCGGAATCTACCCCAGGTTCCTCCACATTTATGAATTTTGGGGAAGGCACAAGTTTGTCACAGATGGAAAAGAAGGGTGACAACTCTGTTATAGAAGCTACTCGTGAGGTAGTAGCAACGCCTGCCACAGAAGTCAATGCATTTGGGTTTTCGGAGTTGGACTCCACATCTCCGAGTAACTTTAAAGCCCCACCTCATGCACATATTGCAGAGAGAAGACCACCTTTGCAATATCAACCGAGTGAGTTAGAATTGGAGACATTTGCCGAGCCAAATAATGGAAATGTTTTTGAAGATGAAGCGGAAATAATTCAACTGCCAAAAGAGGTCCCAATAATGAGTATTCATAACCCACCACGAAATGCCTGGAGAATTTTTGCAGCTTGTTTATATGTGCTTAGTGGTGGATTGTCAGATGGTGTAGTTGGTGCCCTTTTGCCTTATATTGAAAATTATTACAACATTTCATACTCAATTGTGTCGTTAATGTGGATGGGAAATGCAGCAGGATTTATATTCATTGCTTGCGTTTCCGAGAGAGTTGTGCACCATTTCAGCACAAGATCATGCATTTTGATTGGGTGCTTCTTTAACTTGGTCATGTATGTTCTTGTACTGACAGGATCCAAATTTCCGCTTATAGTCACAGGATTTTTTTTTGGTGGTATGGGATTGGGACTCACCATATCGCAGTTCCATGTCTTTTTGACCAACTTTGATAAATCTTCAACATATTTGGGGTATTTCCATGGTACTTATGGCTTGGGTGCCACCATTGGGCCCCTTGTCGGCACAGCTCTTGTGGAGCACCATATCAATTGGAACTACTTCTACTTTATTCTCATAGGTTTAATGATCATTAATATCGCCAACATATACTTTGCATTCATGGGCATGGATGAGGACTTGAAACAGTTTGAGGTAGAGCACCAAACCTTACCTGATGTTACAGAAAGAAGTATCTTGGCTGATGCTTTAACCAACAAATTGACGTGGCTAGCATCACTTTTTGTCTTGTTTTACCAAGGCGGTGAGGTGAGTTTGGGAGGATGGATTGTGACTTTCCTTCGTGATTATAGACATCACAAAAATCCATCTGTTGGTTATGTTGCTTCAGGATACTGGTTTGGAGTCACCCTCGGCCGGTTATTATTGACGAGAAACCTTCACAAATATTTAAATCCCAGAAGGGGAACCACTGTGGTGGTCTGTGGTGCTATGGTTGCAATTTCGTTGGCTTGGGCCATAGACAATCTTATTGCGACCGGTGTATTTGTTTCCCTTGCTGGTGTGTGCATTGGCCCAATCTATTCATTGATGGTGCTTCACATTTCCCGGCTCTTTCCCAGAAAAATTTTGGTGGTTTCATTGACAATTACCACTGCTTTTGGCTCTTCTGGAGGAGCATTGTTTCCCTTTTTGGTTGGACTCATATCTCAGTATATTGGAGCCATGACGGTTATGCCTGCGTTCATCATTATGTTTTCCATCATGTTCACATTCTGGATCTGTATGCCCAATCCTGCTCGTCTTCGTGGAAATGTGTTGCTCAAAATTTTATGGTAATGAGCGTGAAGCTGCATTGTAGGCCAGGAAGGTCAAGCTCTGGAAATGGAGGTCTTCAACGTTGGTTTTATGATAGAGGTACTTGGAGATGATGGTATGGTCCGCTAAGCACTATGAGGTACTATTGGACCATCCTGCCAGAGTTAGTTATGTTTGAGCTTGATGCTTTTGCAGTTATAGGCAAGAAGAATGTGTGAATGTAGTGGAATGGAAATTTTTGAGCCATTTGTAGTTATTGATTTGTGAGTGCTAATCGCAACTTCGCAGGGTGCAAATGAAAATTGGAAGAAAGATTGAGAATAATGCTCTGATAGTCGCCAAAAACCACATGCGAGAAGCAAGCGTCGGTGGTGGAACTGTGAGCTCCGTCCTTACGCCAAGACTTGCTTCTAACAAGTCTTGGCAAGGCACGGCACATCAGAAGCGTAGAATTACTCAGCTGATGAGTCGAATAAGGCGAAGCCGCATTCCGTAAAGTGCTATTTTAAGGTTTTGCAACATTTGCAAAATTTCGCAGCCATTTTATTTATTAAAAATGGGCATTTGGGTTGCGAATTTTTTGCCCAATTACAATTTTGTGCTTTGGTGTACGAAATCACGTTGTCTAGCTTCCAATTGGCCAACTATCTTTCTTTGGGCCATTGGTAAAGCTTGTATCTCTTTGAAACTAGAGGCATAGGTGCGAGCCGCACCGAGTGTCATTTGTAGCAATTCGGTCATAATGCGGAAATACGTACTAATTGGGAAATTCGGCCGCTTGATTTTTCATCCATTTTATCCGCCTAATGGCCGAAATGGACCATTTCCAGGGTATATAAAGCCCGCAATCGACTGAAATCACTACAACAGAATGGCTAAACAAGTATATTTTATAGCTGGTGCTTCTCGTGGAATTGGCCTTAGCTTGGCTACCTACTTGAGTAAGAAACCTGAGAATGTGGTATTTGCAACCGCTAGAAACCCTTCTTCTTCCTCTGGTTTGCAAGAATTAAGCAAGGTGGCTGACAATGTACACGTTGTGACTTTGGACTTGAACGATGAAAAGACATTTGAAACCGCCAAAGCTGAGGTTTTGAAAATTACCGACTCCATTGATGTGTTTATCTGTAATGCAGGTATTAGTACCGCTCATACCCAAATTTTGGACACTCCAAAGGAGCAATTCCTCAGCCACTACGTTACCAATGCTCTTGGACCAATTCTTTTGATCCAGGCTTTCTACGACTTGGTGAAAAGGGGTACTCAAAAGAAGGTGATTTTCGTGTCAAGTATGGTTGGAACCATAAGTGAGTATCCTACCTACAGTACTTCTGCCTATGGACAATCCAAGGCTGCGCTCAACCACAGCATTAGACAGCTCGGGCGTGAGCTTGCAGAAGAGAACTTTATCGTGGTCCCTGTCCACCCAGGCTTGGTCGGTACTGAATTGCTCTTCGGTGCCAAAGACCAGTATCTTGCCAATAACCCAGAATTTGCGCCCATTTTTGCTCCTGGAGGCCACATTACCCCAGACGAAAGTGCTGAGAAGTTGGCGATTTTGATAGAAAATCTCAAGAAGGAAGACTCAAACAAATTCTGGAGCTACGATGGTACTGAGGTTCCATGGTAATTATTATTTAGAACTAATAATTACAAAGTCTTCTTTTTTAATTTACTTGCGAATCATATACCAAGAAAAATATCCGGCAGGATCATGGCGTCATCTAGTTCCTTCATCCATGATTCAGCAACATAGTCAAAATCGATATTGAAGTCAAATAATGGCGACGCACTATCAGTCGACAGACTCGTGCTCGACCCAAAGCTTTCTTCCGAATAAGATATATCTTCCAAACCACTGTCATACAAGTCTATAATCTCCAGCAATTGTTCTTTCGTGTAACGGAAGCGCCAGATCTTATCAAATGCACCAGTGTTGAGATTTGTTCCATCGCTGAGAAATTCCACAGTATCTCTAATTTTTTCAGCCGGCCTCGGGTCCATTTGGAACTGGAATATAAGTCTACGTAGACTCTGCCAGTAGATTTTACAGCAAATTTCGGATTTGGTTGTTACCTTTTGAAGCAAAAAATGAGTGTCAGTGTCTTCTTTTCCATAGATCGCATCATAGTGGTGAAGATGGTACCTCAATCGAGTCAAAGTTGAAAGACCCGTGAAGCTCGAACGTTGCAAAGTAGAGATAAAGAATTTGGTGGTGACGAGAGCACCCATGGGGCCATAGTACTGTTTAGGGTCGTCGGCAATGAACGTCACTATTGGCAAAAGTTCAGTGACAGTAAGCTGAATTATTTTTTTCTCGTAATGAAACGCCATCTGAATGTCATTCTTGTGCTCAAAGTACACTCTTATATGAGTGTAAAGCGAGAGTAGAAAAGTACCGTAGTTAAGTAAGGATTTTATCGAAAGGGCCTTGTGATGCACATAGATGGCGGAAGCATTTTTTGGCATAGTAGTCAATTTTCCCTTCAAAGTGCCCAAGACGGTTTCCATTAAAGTCTCCATTAATTGAACATACTCCGCAAGTTTGGATACCTTTGTCGTTCCTGTCTTGTTCAGAACTAGCTCGATCATGTCTCGCAATGTTGCCAACAAAGGACTCAGGTTTCCAAAGAATGAGACAATGGCCATTTCTAATTCTACATTTGGAGTATTAGACGCTTCTGAAGTTAAGTCACCTACTGGTAACAACGTCTTGGTACTCGTGCTCCTGATTGCTACTAGGGGAGTTCCTATGAGGGTAGCTTCCATAGTATCGAGAATGGTAATTAGATGCCACAATTTTCCTCTTAAGTTACACTCTCTGGGACTGAAGTTTTCCGGTTTTCGGTCTAGTTGCAACTGGTATGCCATATGAACTAGTGTGCTTGTGAGAACACTGTCCCCATCGCTTTGGAATTCAGGTGTATCGGGTACCACTCTATGAAATAGTCGAAGACAGGTAGCTAGCTGTAAAACAGGTAAATAAATATCGTTTCGGATCGTATGCTGGCGCAAACACAGCTTTGCCAAGGAAATTTTTTGGATGTAAGAGACTCTGTTTGAAAAGTCGGTTTCAAAACTTCTCAAGAGACCTAAGAAACTGAGCACTGTCAAAAGTATTCCTACATTTGCTAGGTCGGAGTTCTGAGTGAGTCTGAGGACACAACCGTTTCCTCTTGGTTCGAGGATCCGCGCCATATCGTCGTTGAACATAACGTAGTCGACTAGGGGCACGAAGAAATACACTTCATCAAAAAAGCACTTAATTGAATGCAAAACAGCGTTTTTTTCTGGAAGGACTTCCTCTATTCGTTCGACTAAAGGTCTTTGATCCTCTACCCCTGATCTCTCCTGGGGTGTGTTGTCAGTTGAAATTTTCCACGTCTGAAGAAATCTAAGAGCTGGTTCTTTTCGTTCGATGAAAGACCATTCCAAAGGGGACCTCGCTGAAGAGGTTGTATTGTCTTCAAAATACAAGTCATGAAAGTCTATTGTATCTTCGTGACCCGTCACGTAGTGATCTGGCATATCTGTGGCTAGTTTGGTGACTTTAGCTTTGGGTTTCTTCGTGACAGACTTTGAAACTTTGAAAACATGCAGCGCCATGCCTCCTTTTATCAGGAGAAGATCGTTATTTTCATCGAAAACACATAGATTAGGGGTTTTGTTCTTTATGCACGATGAGCACGGCGACTCCTTGTCACACTTTATACGCTTTTCTCGGCATCTTCTACAGGTTAGCGTTGGTCTTCTGGGCATCAAGGAAGAAGCTGAGATCTCAAAATCTGATCAGGTGACAGTTTGAGGTGGGGGAATAATTGGGTAAAAACGGACAAAGCAGTCAGATTAGAGTACTAAAGAATAGTGTGTAGTTGTGATACTAAATGTGATAACAATTTTATTTGTTTCATTTTTAAATTTTATTGGTTTCATTTTTAACGTAAATCATACAACTTGAAAACAAGGTTTTGCAGCATTGCATTTGCAGCCAACTTTCCACAAAAGTTCAGCTTTACGAGAATTCCAGATTTTACAAAATCTTCAATAGAGTTTTCTCCTCCTTCTCACTTTCCAAACGCTTGCTCATTGGCAATGGCAATCATTTTTTTCGCTCCCTCAGAATAGCTCTCGTCAGACTCAATTTCCGCCAAGAGAAATTCTCTCAATGCTTCGATTCCTCCGATTTCCATGACATCTTCAGGTCCACCCCTATCTTTGTGCTGAGTTTCAGCGACATCATTGGGGAAACCAGGAAAGTCTGGTCCCACCAAACCTTTAAGAAATGCTTCTCTTTGGGTCAAAGCGTACTTCAAGTTCGTTTGGCACAACGGAGCCGAAGGAATGTAGAACACCAGCGAGTCGTGGTCTCCCAAATGTTCATTATCCACGGCATGAATCAAGTCACAGTGCCAGTAAACCATATCCCCAGGTTGCACTTTTGGAATGTGGACCATTAAATCGCTTAATTTGAGTTCAGGATGAGTTTTGTCGTTAAACTCAAGACCTTTTCCTGGATATGCGCCTGGCATACGACCATCAAGAATCAATTCGTCGTTTTCGTCGAAATAAGGCTTCAACATGTAGTAGGCAGTGACTTCTCTAACAAGAGGAGCAAAGAGAATCGAACCTTCTTTTGGTGCAATTTCCGATGCCGCTAACCAACCTTGGAAACTTCTGAAGATACTGCAAGTTCCCTGGGACTCATAGTAGTCCATATCGGCATCAAGACGGCCTTGAATGTCGTATGGGTCAAACTCTTCCCACTTACCTTCAAAGATCTTGCGGTAACTTTGAACGTACAGTTTGTCTTCCCACCGCTCCAAAGACCCTCCATCCGCATGAGGACCAAGCGAGAAGAACTTATCACCGGCGTTTCTGATTCTCAAGCGATCAGCATAGGAAAGATTCTTGTCAAGACAAATGAGAGAATCTTCGTCAGTGTGCCAAAGGTGGTTCATAAAGTTCATAGTTTTCATCATATTGGGGTGGCTGCGAGCCTCAACTTGTGCCTTGGACCAGTACAACTCGTAAACCACGGGCGAATCTTTGGGGAAACCTTTTGTAGTAGGGTTCTTGGCGGTATAGTCCACTACTTGATTTTTCCATTCAACGACCTTTCCTTTGGGAACCACATTGCGAATAACCACACACCCTCTCTTAAAGATATCAGCACGTTCAGCTTCACTGAGTGAGTCGAGCTTAGAAAATTCAACAGAAGGGATTATTGAAGGTCCTTTAGCCTTGATTTCTTCAATTCCTTTCGAAAGTGCCACCTTTAACCGTAACCAACTTTCTTTCAAAGCCTGAGGATCTTTCACCAACTCTTTTTTCAATTGAGTAAACTTCTGCTCGTTCAAGTGTTCCAGTTCTCCAGAAAAAGATGTGAAAACAGAAGAGATGTCTCCACTGAGTCTGACTTTGGCTTTAGAGAGATCTATTCTGCGAAGTCCTGCCAAAGAGGGTAACTTTGATTCTGTCAAAACTTTTGTCGTCATTTCTGTGATTTTGGGTATTGAGATCTGTTATGCACTTCATGGGTCGGTAGGTGGTGTTTATATATTCTTCAGAGAATCTTCGACCCCACAAATTGCAACCGTTCCCAATCGGGTATCGCGCCCGCAATTGCAACCGCCCCGATTGGGTATCCCGCCCGCCGTGCGGAGTACCTAAAATGGGACCCCGCCCGCACTTTTCGGTTGCAACAGATGTCAGGATTTGTGACTACAAAGTTTCCAATTTCCAAAAGAAAGGTAAGTTTGGGAGCCAGCTCACTGCTCAAGGGTAATACTAACGCAGCGGTCCTTAGTGGCTTGTCTTAGTTGCCGCTCAAGACGAAAAAAATGTATCGTTGATTCTGGCCAAAAAAAATGCCGAAATTGCAAAAAAAAGTCAATTGAGTGTAAGTGGGATGAATTTGCAAACATTCCGGCTCAGGAATCCGATTTGGAATCAGACGATGCGATGGAAAACATCTACGAAAACATGTTCTATAAAAATGATCAAACCAAGCCGCAATTTGTTTGCTCGACCCAACCATTGTCGCTGCTTCTTAGCAGAGATTCCTACTTGTGCTTCGATGGGGACTTCTTTGGACTATATTATCCTTGGAGGGGTCAGGAAAATGAAGTTCATGTTGAGTCCCGTCAGGACATGGCGCTCAGAAAATTTATCGATAGCCAGGGAGCATATATAGTTCCTTCGGCTGTGGAGAGAAAACGATTAATTCTGTTATTTTTGACTAATTTGTACCCCTTATTTCCTGTTGTTTCCAGAAATTCATTGGAAGACGCATCCCAGGTACCTCTCATATTGTTGAACGCTATCATGTTGTGTGCAACTCGTTTCGACACCGAGGTGGGCCAAGTCTCAGTGAGAACCAGACTCAAACAATTTTACGAAAGATGTAAACTTTTGGAGCTCGTAGAGCATAATAAGATAGTGTTGATCCAATCTTATTTGCTCTTGTCTATTCATGAGGAGGGAATCAGCGGCGCTAGAGATTCCAAAGAATATATCACGAAAGCTTGCAACCTTTGCGGTGAGCTTTGTATCACCAATATTTCGGGAACAAACGACATATCTGAGTTGAGTTCTTCTGAGTTGAACAACTTGGTGAGATTGAAGTACTGGAAAGGTCTTCTCAGACGACTTTTTTGGGTTTCGTTTAGCCTTGACAGGTTAGTATCTGCTACAAGTGGAAGAGAAATGTACTACGATCGGAAAGATTTGATTATTGACGATTTGTCGTTGGATGATTTTGAACCTGGTGAGTATCAAGTGAGCGATCTTGCGGCATGTAATAAAATGGTTAGTTTGGCAAAACTTGTGGAAAGAGTCCAATGCTCCCACTATCGACCTCCGACCCATCGCACAGTTGACACACAATTGAAAAACGATATCCTTAGCTGGACTTCGGACGAAAACATTACTAACGAACTGATTCGTAAACTCTTGGAAGTTTACCATGCCTACATTGCTATTTTAACCTTTCGGTGTCGAATAGATACTGTAGGATTAATACTCAAGAGCAGAGACAGTGGAGCACTGGGCTTATTTGATAAAGAAGAACGTTTACCGCTACAAGAGTATTCCATCAAAATCATGTGTTTGGCAGCTTCGGAGCCTCTTGTGCACCATGTATTGGTGGTACATGCCGTGCTACATGTTATTGCTTTGAATCAACTCGAGTTCAATACATCTTCCTATAGTAGTGACAAACCTGAAAATTATTACGCTGAGGTTACTGGAATGGCAAAGCTGGTGCTCACGGACCTCAGAAAATACTGGTGGTTTGCTGGAGCAGCTTTAAGGCTTTGTAATGTGATTTGGGAACTGAACATTTAAATTTAATCTATTCATCTAAAAAATCAACCCGTTTAATGAGTTCTAAAGAATTAAACTTTCTCAACATGGTCAAGCAGAGGTTTGTTATCTGGTACGAAAGTCTCTTCGCCTACCATTTCCACCTTTGTCTTGTACATTTTGAACTTTCTTTGAGGCACTCTGCAGAAGTACATCTCGTCAATCTCATCCAAACTTCGTCCAGCAGTTTCTGGAACATAGAAGTAGAAGAAAATCCAAAACAAAATTCCACAACCGGCAAAGATGAACATGGTACTTGAACCCAAGTTTCCTTCGTCCGGGTTGAAAATGTACGGAATGATAAACAGCCATAACATGTTTCCCAAAAGATTGCAAGTCATCGAGATTGCAAAAGTCTTGGTCCGCAATGCACTTGTAGGATTTTCCATGGAAATTGGATAGCAAACGCATCCCAAACCCAAGTTGTACCAGAAGCCGTACATCATCATGAAAGCAATGGTGGTATTAAGTGAGTTCTTCTGTTTGTCAAGACCAGTTCCTCCAATGATAAAGTTGACAATGTTGAGAGCTGCGACTCCCCAAAGTATGGTTGTACGACGACCAATTCGATCTACCACAAACAAAGCAGCGATACAGCCGGCAACAGATTGAACTTGAGCTCCAATTGTGAACTTAAAAGACTTTGACTCAGAAAATCCGGCTAGCTGAAACCAATAAGCTGTGTAATTGATTGTGAATGCTACACCCGAAAATGGCTGAAACAAAAATGGCACCGCTGCAACCAAAGTTCTCTTTCTGTTAATTCCTTTGAAGCAATCGAGATATGTGTAACCTTGTTGCACTGCTTCTGCTTCCTTGATAGTAGTTTGAACCACCAAGACCTGTTTTTTTGCGTCCTCTTCGCTTCCCAAGATTTTTTTGTAGCAATTTTCTGCCTTTTCCGGCTGTTCTTTGATGATATGATAGACGGGAGACTCTGGAACAAACAAAACCAACACTAAAGCAACGGCAGCAAGGCCCCATTGAGAAGCAAACATGGATCTGTATGCCCATTTTGTAGTGTTATTAGCTTGCGAATAGTTGATAATGAAACAGACCAAAGGACCAATGGAGTATGATATGTTACACAACGTAGTAGCAAAGCCCCTCAATGGCAAAGGTGTGACATCGGCGACGTATCCAGCTGCTGAAACCTGAAGTGTTCCAAGACAAATTGCGATCAAAGTTTTCGAGGCAAGAAATGTTTGCACGGTGGTGGAGGAAAATTGAAAACCAACCAACCCGGCGCCAACTGCAATTGCACCAAATATCACCCATTTTTTACCAACTCTGTCGGCAAGAAACGACGCCAAGTTCTGCCCCACCATCTGAGCAACCAAGGGTACACCAAGAAATGCCGACTGCCATTTGGCTTCGATTGCATAAGTTCCATCTGAAAGCTGTACTCCAAAATCCTCTCTGAATTTGGCAATGGAGATCACAATTCCACCGGCCTGTGACTCAAAAGATGTCAATATAAGCGCAAAAACCATAGTGGAGATGCAGTAAACTGCATAAGGATATTTTTTCACCGTCTGCCATTTTGTTCTCTTTCGCTCGGTATACTCCAGTGCCAACACTTCCTTCACCAAGTCGTCGGATTCCTCTTGCTCAACAATATTGATGCTCTTTTGGGACATGCTGTCTTTGTTGAAATGCATATTTCCAGCACAATTTATAATGACATTTCACCCCAGATCTCATTGCCGCAAAATGCGGGGCATTTACGAGAATTGGCGCCCATCGGTGAGGGGCAGTAGCGGCTAATATTTTTTTGCGGCTAATTCGATGCGCGTAATATCGGAATCGTTTCATCTTCCCCGAATCGGTCTATAATAAGGGGGAGATCCTTCGTAGTTGCTAATGCAATTATTTCCTGCGCTCTTATGGGCACTACTTTGGCAATTGACCTCCGCGTTGGTACCCAAGAAAGATGTCAAGCCAAATGTGTTTGTTTTAACAGATATCAGTAATGAGCCCGATGATGCAGAGTCTCTCGTTCGTCTCTTATTGTACTCCAACGAAGTCTCCATTAAAGGAATTGTCGCAACGACATCGTACTGGCTCAATTATACCGTCCATGACGAAGATATTTACCCCATTCTTGACGCATACGAGAAGGTGTGGCCCAATTTGTTGAAGCACTCAAAAGATTATCCCACGGCGGATTCTTTACGGGAGCTCGTTAGTACTGGGTACAAGGCATATGGACTTGACGCTTTTCAAGCGGGCGAGCCGAGTTCGGGAGCCAAAAAATTGATATCTGCCATGAGTGAGATTCCGCAAAATGAAAAATTGGATATTCTTATGTGGGGAGGAGCTGGTGTTCTTGCTGAAGCTCTCAAATACTCTTCTGTCGAGCTCATTGATTCTGTCAGTGAAAAACTTCGAGTTTATTCGATTTCGGACCAGGACGATGCCGGGCCGTGGATCAGGACCAATTTTCCAAAAATCCAATATATCTCATCTCTGCATGGTTTTAACCAATATAGTCTTTCAACATGGGTGGGGATTTCTGGCGAACAGTACAACTTTTTTGATAAAGGTGGACCAGACAGCGACTTGGTATCCAAAGAGTGGCTTAAATCCAATATCATGAGTGTGGGACCTCTTGGAAAAGTGTATCCAGAACCAATGTTCATCATGGAGGGTGACACACCTTCCACACTTTTTGTTCTTCCAAATGGCCTCAACTATCCAGATAGTCCCAATTATGGAGGCTGGGGTGGTCGCTATGTTTTGGTGGACAATACTGGAAGATCTAGACATTATTCTGATGCCATCGACTATGCTTTGGGAAAAGATAACGAGACACATGTAAGTAACCAAGCTACAATTTGGCGCTGGAGAGCTGCCTATCAGAACGACTTTGCGGCAAGAATGCAATGGACTGTGAAGGACTTTAAAAGTGCTGTGCATGAGCCTATAATTATCGTCAATGGGTCTCTGACTTATGAGCCGTCCATTATAGAAGCTGCTGTCGATTCCAAAATCACAATAGATGCAAGCAAAAGCTATGATTTGAACAGCAGACTTTTGACTTTCAAATGGTTTCATTACCGGGAAATTAGTTTGACTCAAGCTAACATCTTGGAAGTTCCAGAAATACCAATAACCAAAGAAAATGAAATTGGTTCAAAAGTTTCTTTCAAGGTTCCCACCTTTAAGGAAGCATGTCACAGTATCTTTGGTCGTCCTCTCCAAAATTGCAAAGAGTACCATATAGTGTTGGAGGTTACTAATGATGGGACCCCTTCCATGTCTTCGTATAGACGGTTCATCATAAAGACAAACCAAGGTGAAAATGAGTTTGAGGAAGTGGAGTTGGCACAGAACTTTTTCAACGCTCCAGATCATGATGAACTTTGATGGAGAATATAAAATGAAGAGTTGGAGCTGATGTCGGGTTGACAGTCATAGTCACCACGAGTTATCTGTACTTACAAAAGATGAAGTTAGAAAATATGAAGTTATAAATCATGAAATTACAAAAGTTACGAAAGATACCACGAGGAAGTAAGTAGTTGATTGAACAGCCTTTTATCAATCAACGTTAACATCACAGAGAAAGAACGAAGTAATCGTAGCTAGTATACGGTCCAGAATATGACTCATATGCAGTCCCCAAAGCTGCAACTACAAGGAAAGTACGGTGTGCTTTACATCGATTGATCATCAATGTGAACCGATATTGTTTGAAGCATTAATGAAGACTTTAGAGGTTGTATTTCAAGTCTAGACTGAATTACCCCTTTTCACTTTTTCCAAATGTGGTATCATTTGCAAAAATGTACCCTTTTGCAAGATTCTTCCAAATCTCAAATTAAAATCTGGATGAAACTATATAACACATGATCTGTATCAGCGCTAACTCTTTCACTCAAAACAAATATGCATCTCAAACTACACAATTTCACGCTCCGGGTACGGTCCTTAAAAATGGAAATCTGATCCGAGTCAACTTTTCGCACACTTGTGCAGATACCAACTTTCGCAACTTTCTTATCTACTACAGTCGGCCCCAAAAATTTAGCTTCGAACAATTCTGATAACTTTGTTTCATGGCACACAGCGAGCTCAAAGTCTTATTCCACAAAACAAGAAATCGTAGACCGTGCGATTGGTGCAGAAAGAGGAAACAGTCATGTAAATATTCAGGTGTGTCTTGCGAACGCTGTATAAAAATGAACCGCAAGTGTATTATTCAAGGGGAAGAAAGGATCAGAAGATACGGAGCCCGTCAAGTTGAAAATTCTTCAAAAAAAGCAGGTAATCTGGATAATTTTACAGAATCTGAGCCTGTACTTGTGTCTGATAGGCAGACTTGCAACGAAGAAGAACTGGCAGATTCACCGTCATTGAGATCAATTGGAACCATTGATAATCAACTATCGTCATCAGGAATTAAATGGTGTATTGATAACTTGAATTCCATACAGACATTATCGGAATCCAATTTCTATTCTCTTTTCAACGATAAGCCAGGATCACTTCAGGTTGCCGAATTGACCCCAAATGACACCTATAGCCAAACAAGCTTACCTAGCTTCAGCGAAACTCCCAAAGCTATTACCCTTGAAGAGTCTCAAGCCTTAGTTTCACAATTTGCTGAGTCCTATGGAGCAAGCCTTCTAAAGACCTTTTTCACTTACTTAAACCCTTTTCTCCCGGTGATATCTGGAGACCAATTTCACTTTATGATCAACCATACCATTCACGAGAACATTCAAAAGTACGGATTTACGTTACTTGGCTCTATCTTCCTCAATTCTTTGCGATGCTGGGACAGAAATGAAGAGTTGATGTTGAGCCCAAGTCCGGATCCCCAACCTCTCGCAAATGCTTGCTTTAAACTACTTATGAATGAATTTGAAACTGCCACCAACAATGAAGAGTCTAATATGAAATCTCTTCAAAGTTGCTTGCTACAATTGCCCCAAATAATATCAAGAATCAACTCGATTAATGATACGGTGAGCATTGTTCCTGCTACTAAAATATTAAGCATTGCCACTTTTCTAGTGAACAGATTGGGTTTGAATGTATCTAGGTTCAAGGACGATCTCAATAGCAGTTTCAGAAATAACTCAGATATTATTGCTCGAAATAATTTGTGGTGGGCTTATTATGTTGAGGAGAAATGGTTCTCGTTTTTGACAGTAAGACCAAGTACTATAAACGAAGGATCGTTTGAGATTCTCAACGAAATAAACTCGTGGCCAAATCTATCATACTTGGTAACAAAGCAGTTTGATAGAAAGGAGTCAAAGGTTCAATCACCGCTCGAGAAAAGTTTAGAACATATACATTTTGTGTGCTGGTATTATTTCCATGAAATGCTCAAGATAACGGTGATATGTTCAGACATAACTACTTATTGGTACTCATTACACGGGAACTTTCATATGATGGAGATGGAAGATTCTTTGAAGACCCTCAATGAAATTCGACTGTCTACAAAAAAGTATTTGGAAAAAGTCAATGAGTGGTGGAAACTGTTGGACCCAGAATTCAAGAAACACGGGCAGAAGAAAATGATTATACACCCAATTAGTGCAAACTGCAACCTCAGAATATTCTATGATTTCGCACGGGTGTCGATATACAAGATATTGATCAAGAAAGTGTCGTTATGCGTGATTGCTTTCGACAAAAGTGAAACGAATCCTGTTCTTGAAACCAACTTGAATGAGCTCTTGGGAAGTGTACTCCTGGAAATTGCAGAGCTTTACGACGACCACTTGCAATTTGTTACCAGCATGAAACTTCGAGATTTGAACTCGTACTGGTACCCGATGATAAACTACCAATTTTGTTACTTTATTCTCTTCTTGACTTTACTGATGAGTGTCTCCGAAATGCGAAGGCAGACATATCAAACCAACTTGTTCACAGTTCCTCTTAAGAGGTTACAAAAAGTGCAGTCTGGATATCATGACTTTTTGAAAAACAGATCGGCAGGGTGGGATTTTTTACTTCTACCACTCTCATTATTGTCCGACGTAGTTCCTTTTAATGACTTTGTTCAAATTAGAGATGCCATAGAAAACTTGAAGGATGGTGGAATAGTTACCGCACATGGCATAGAGCACTTGCTTTATCGCAATAACGACCAATGTGAGTCGGAAGACATAGACGATGAATCACAACCTTCTCGAGAAGAGTCTTTGGGGGTTGCTTCAGACATGCGAACCATGCTTGAAAAAGTGGATCATATTGCTGCGTCTATTCAATAACTACTGAAATTTTAGTACTTGACTTGAATTTTGTGCTCCTTTCCAACTTTGGCAAATAAGCCATCATCTTGCAACACCTTGAAGGCCGATAAAGCATTTGACTTAGCTGTGACCAAAGTGGGTGGCATTGCAGTGCTCAATTGGCCCGCTGACTGAGCGAACACATGAGAATGTTGAGCGCAATTTTCCAACGTTGGAATGCTATAGGCCAAATGAATAGCTGGAACTTCCTGCGAAACATTACCGATATCGGAAGACCCATATATGTCCTTCATGATGGAGCTTTCACCGAGCACTTGAGTCTCATTTTTGGCATACTTCTTGGTTGATTCATAGCATGCTTCTATCAAACTGGGCACTTGAATCATATCCAAGTAGCAAAAAATCTCCTTCAGCTTCAATGTACATCCAGTAGCAAGAGCAGCAGCATTGCAACAGTTTTCGACCCGGGAAGCCAAGCTTTCCATCTCTTGTCTGGTCTTGGAACGAAATTGAAATACCACTTTTGCAGATTCTGGAATAACGTTTGCAACAGTAGGACCATCTTTGAAGAAGCCATGGATACGTTCATGTGGTTTTATTTGTTGTCTTAACAAAGAAACATTGACCCAGGATGCAACACAAGCATCTAAAGCATTAACTCCATCCCAAGGAAATGCAGCAGCGTGTGCCGGTTTTCCAGTGAATTCATATTCACGATATGAAGTTGCCAAGAAAACAGAGGGAACCATGATCATGTCCAAACCATTGGTGGTGATAGGGTGAGCCATGAAAGAAGCATCTACGTTTTTGTAAGCTCCGCCTTTGAGCAATTGGCATTTTCCACCGAGACTTTCTTCTGCTGGAGTTCCCAAGAGTTGAACAGAACCAGACATATTGAACTTTTGCAACACTCTTACGAGAACCAAAAAAGCTGCACATGAACCAGCAGCAATCAAATTGTGACCGCAGCCATGGCCTATACCAGGTAAGGCATCCAATTCAGCATTGAAATTGACCAATCTTCCACCATTTTCGTACAACACCTCAAATGCTGTTTCTACGCCATAGGCGTGCCTGGTGACTTTGAACTCGCCAAAAGACTCAAAGTATGTGGCTATCAAATCGTGAGCGAATTTTTCCTCAAATGCAACTTCGGGATTCTTATACATTTCTCCGGCAATATGCTCAAAATCCTTGGTGTATTTTTCAGTGAAATAGTCAATTGCTTCGATAACTTGCGATTCGATCTCCATTTTGGATAAGGTCATGATAATGGTCGAAATCCATTGACCATATTTATACTAGGTGGATTGAAAGGTATGAGGCATTGGCTGTCGGCATATACGTTTCGGGAAATGGCGAGTTCGCGATAGCGATAACAAATTTCGCAGCCACTTAAGCATCTCTAAAGCCTTGTTTCTGGGCTTGAAAGTAGAGACACCATATGAAGAAAGCGGTATACTAACCGCATATACTATTCGAATTCTATGCTGTCAGTTTGACCTCAAGATCATAAAAGATCTAGTGAACACTCATTGCTAATCGTCGGTCCCCCACATCGGCAAGTGCGGCGCAAAATCCTTATCAATCTTTGAACTTTTTTACAAATCGTTAAAAGGATCATGGGCACCAAGATGTGAATTCCGAGTCAGAAATCACTTCATAAGGCCTTATCAGCATCACGGCCTAGTTTGCTACTTATAGAGGCTATGGAACCCATCACTTTTCAAGAGCTGCGTTCAACAATGAGTAAAGAACAAGAAGTCAAATTGACAGGAAAGTATGACGAAGTCAGTATTGCCGATGGAGATGTTATTACTTCTGTCAAGTCTCCTTCAGGAAAGGAAGTTGTGGTCAAGGGTAATGACATTGACATTGCTATGAATTTGGCTATGCAATTGGACTCCCAAGACTTAGATCCTCGAGAGGATAGAAAGTTGTTTTGGAAAGCGAGTTTATACATCCTTCCGTTGATCTGTTTGTTATATGCTGTTCAATTCATGGATAAAATCACCAATAGTGGAGCTTCGATCATGGGGTTGAGGACGGATATGAAAATGGTTGGAGATCAGTATTCTTGGACAGGATCTGCATTCTACTTGGGATACCTTTTCTTTGAATTTCCTGCTTCCTATATTATCCAACGGTATTCTATTTCGAGATGTGGAGGTATTTTCTTCTTTTTATGGGGCACGGTTTTGTGCTTATGTGCTGCCACGAATTATGCTGGATTCATCTTCTTAAGAGTTGTTTTGGGAATGCTTGAATCTTCAGTTACCCCCATATTGATGATCATTACTTCTCAATGGTACAAATTGTCTGAACAGTTCATGCTCTCTGCGATTTGGTTTTCTTTCTGTGGTGTTGGTGGAGTACTTGGAGGAGCCATCAGTTTGGGCATGGTTATTCATAACGAGCTGTACTCAATAGCAGGCTGGAAGTTATTGTTTATTGTTACTGGACTCATGACGGTGTTTCTCTCTGTGGTGTTTTACTTTTGGATTCCAGATTCGCCAGCTGATGCTTGGTTTCTATCCGAAGAAGAGAAGATTCATGCTGTCAAGAGAATAAGGAAAAATCAGCAAGGATTTGGAAACAAACATTTCAAGAGGCATCAATTTATCGAGGCTTTCACAGACCACAGAACTTACATTTACTTCTTCTTCGGTCTTGCAATCTCTATACCTAATGGAGGTTTGACTACGTTTGGAAGTATTGTGATGAACTCAATTCTTGGTTATTCTGTGAAGCAATCGCTAACTTATAATATCTACCAGGGATTGATAGAGGTATTTGGGTGCATCATCGTTGCATCTATGATCAAATTTGTGAAGCATCGTATGATCGTTTGCATCTTTGGGTGCATGCTCAATTTGGTGTTTTCCGGGATGCTTGCGTTTGCTAAAGATCCTCACGTTCGTTTGGGAGGATGCTTGTGCTTGGGAATGTCGGTAATTGGAATGTTTACTATGCTTTCCAACTTTTCTTCGAATGTGGCTGGCCACACAAAGAAGGTTACAGTCAATGCAATGTTCCTTGTCGCTTATGGAGCCGGCAATATTATTGGACCTCAGACTTTCATTGAAAGCCAAGCACCGCAATACGTTGGAGGCCAGATTGGAATGGTCGTAAGTTATGCAGTGACGTTGGTTTTAGCCATTGCTCTTTACATTTCCTACATCATGGAGAACAGAAAGAGAGACAGAATGGTCAGAAGTGGAGAAATTGAATCGGCGAATCCCGGCAGCAATGTCGCATTCGCAGACTTGACAGATAAAGAGAACCCTTACTTTAGGTATTCGCTTTGAGTTGTACGGTATATTGCAGTTATATGAGAATGCCGAAATCGGCTTAATGACATTTCGTATTTTATCTCATTAGGCATGTGCAAATTTTATATCGCTACGCATCTGTGAGCTAGATGATTGTCCTATTATTCAATATTTTGCCACTTCCTGGAAAATACGAGTGATGTGGGGTTTTTACTTCACATTATTTCGTTGAATTCCCGTCTATTTGCAGCCAAGTACCCTGCACGAACCGAACACCCTATTTCAATTCATTGTTGAAAAGACTTGGAACTGTATGTCCTTTGCTCGTTACTCTGTGTATCGCATGAGCAAGCAGAATTTTCTTGGCAAAGGGTAGCCTACTTGTGGATGCAGCCCGGGTAATAATGCTATTGGCTGAGGTTTTCTTGGCGCATATAATGACAGGATTTTTTGCGCGCGACACTGATTATCAGATTGATCAGTAAATCGTTTTCTGAGTTTTCGTTACGAAAATTGGTTGAAACAATGCACAATTAGCTATGAGTTTCGAGCCTATGGTCTATGAAAGACTCTGTAACTTCCGACCCACAACTCTGAAATCAGGTCAGAAAACCCAATTCAACTTAAATTTGACCACCTCTTGCTAAGCCAAGAAAAAATAAAAAAACTCAAGAAATCGAGACCAAGGTGGACCAATGTGAAAACTATAAGTAGGCATTCTGATCTTTTTCTGGTTTCACCAATATGGCTTCTCTTGAAAAGCAAAAGTTTGGAAAGGCAAATGAAAGCTTCATTGATGAAAGCAAGATTGAGAGTGATGCTATAAGAACTTCCAAAGGGGACTATTCAACCGATGGATCTGAATCCTACAATGATCTCTTCATGGAGAAGTCGTTTGGTGTCTTGAAAGAGGAACTCATGATGGCTGCAAACACAACTTATTGGCTGAAAGGTATTTTCTTTTTCACTATCTTCATTGGAATGTTTGTGACTCTCTTGGAGACGGCAGTGGTGAGTGTGTTTTCAAGTTACGCAACCAATGACTATAAACAGCACTCACTCATGTCGACCGTTGGTATAATCAGAAACGTTGTAGCTGCCGCTTCTTTGCCGCTCTATGCTAGAGCTTCTGATACTTTCGGCCGGCTTGAAATATTTATGTTTTCTACAGTTATGAGAGTTGTTGGTCTCGTGGTTATGTCACAGGCAACCACCATCCAAAAGTATGCCGGAGGGATTGTGTTGTATGGACTTGGATTTTCTGGGGTCAGAATCTTGTGGCAGTTCAATTTGGCCGATGCTTCGTCGTTGAGGTACCGTTTCTTAACCCTTGCGGTGTTGCACCTGCCAAATATCATTATCACTTGGGCTAGTGGTGATATTGTTAATGGGTTGTTGAACAGGTACAAGTGGAACTTTGGTATTGCACTTTGGGCTTTTACCTTTCCCTTGGCATGTCTTCCATATTTTGCAATGAATATCAGAATGAGGTGGATAGCGTCCAGAACGGAGGAATGGGCTCAATTAAAGCACGAAGAAAGGAAAAGTTACCTTGGAATGAACGAGTCGACCGAGAAACATGAGGAAGATATAAGGAACGGTAACAGCTATTGGTCTGCCAAAATGAAAATTTTCTTCATTAGAGCCGGTTACATTTCCAAGGCATTGTTCTGGAAAACTGACCTTATTGGATGCTTGTTCATCGTTTTGATCTGTGGTTTGATTTTGGTACCTTTGACTTTGGCTGGTGGAGTTCAGACAAAATGGACTAGAGCCTCAACCATTGCTCCGCTTGTGGTTGGATTCGTAATGATTCCATTTTTTATATTATGGGAAAGGAAATTTGCCAGGTTTCCCTTGATTCCCTTTGCCTTATTGACCGATAGAGGTATTTGGGCTGCATTCGTCATAGCCGTCTTTTACACTTTTGTCGGTGGAATGCCTTCAACTTATGCATATCCAGTGTTGCTTGTGGGAATGAATGCCACCCCTACGGTAGCTACTCGTATACCACAATTGGACGGATTTGTTACATCTTTGACAATTCCAATCTTCGGTGTGGTTTTGGCATATGTCAGAAGAAGTAAGGCTTTCATAATTATGGGAATTAGTTTCTGGTTCATTGCCATGGGTCTCTTTGTTCATTTCAGAGGAGACAATGATGGCTTGAGAGGAAAGTATTATCGTGATGGTGTTGCTGCTGGTATGTGTGTGATGGGTTTTGGAGTTGCTTTTATTTCCAGACTTGTGGTAGTTTCAGCCCAGGCTTGCACCAGCCATGAGTATACTGCTCTTATCATTGCAGTTTTTGCAGCACTTTACCAAATTGGTTCAGCTTTATCCAAATGTGTAACCGGAGCCATTTGGACCCAAAGAATGTATTCCACTATTGTTGAAAAAATGGTCCAGTTGAATGTCGACCCAGAATTGGCCAAACCTGCCTATCAGGCTCCTTACACCTTTATCAAATCCTATCCTTGGGGGTCTCCTGCCAGAGTAGCCGTGGTTTTGGCATATGCTGATCTTCAAAGAAAATTGTGTATCACCGGTCTTTGTCTCTGTGTACCCACATTGATCGTTGCTTTCTGCTTGAGGGACCATTATCTCGTTTCCACTCAATCATTGGAAGAAACTGTGGAACCTGATACCAAGGGAGGTCACAAGACCCAAATTCTCTACAAGAACGACGAAGATGTGATCTTGAAATATGTGAAAAAATGCTTCCGTCGGTAATCTGGCGTGTGAAGCTGAAAGTTGATTTGACAATTATATCGGCTAGGTTCATGGCTCAGTAGTCATGGTCCTGCTGCAGTGTAGATAGCAAAATTGAATGTACTTGGTATTTATGGACAAGATTTAAATTGAAAAAATTTATTTCGAATCATATCTTAGACCGACTTTCAACAGTCAATGGCTTTGTTCTTTTCCCTCGCCCTATTTTGACATTTTGGATAGAGTGTAAATTTGCAGCCAATCGTCATCCTGCACACATTCCTTCCGTCAGGAGTAAATTTAAATTTGAAAGTCTATCAATGAACCTAGATACCTTACCAAATGAAATTGTCACGCGTTGCTTTTCCTACTTGAGCACAGATCTTCTCACTGACATAATACTATGGGAGAATGTTCCTGATCATATATTCCAAGCTGCAGCTGAAAATCTCAACCATTTATGGTATTCAGAGCGAGTTCTAACCTTTGAAAAAGATAAAGTTGCAAGTATTGAAGCCTACTATGAAACGGATTTCGACCGATTTCTACGAATACACAAGATTCTTGAAGAAAAGTCACTCAAATGTCCTCTTTGGTTCCATCATACATGGAGGCACACTTTTCAAATGCACAAAAACCTCGACAAAATCCGCTTAGCTTACAACGGCCAGAAATTAGGCATCCATGCCGACATCAGAGACGAAGCGTTTCGAAACTATCCCATTTTTCCAGACCATGATATCAATGTCAATATCACTTGCCTCTCCTTGAATTCGTTTGTTGTTGGTTTATTGATTGACTTAAATAATTTCCCGAAATTGGAGACTTTTTATGGCACTAGTGGCGAAATGACAGTTGACCACGACCACCCCAGCTTGAAGAACGTATATCTCAAGTGGATGACTTTCAGCACATTACCGATAAATTTGACAAAGTTGGTAGCGAAAAACTGCAAGATAAGAATGAACGAAGACCACCCAAAACTAGCATCTCTCACGGTGTTGGTTCTAGAAAACACAAAGGTACCAGCCGATTACTCCTCGCTACTAAAAGTACTCTGGAACGAAATTTGGAGACCTTTTCGTATATTGATGAAAATGCAACAAATATGGATGGAAATGTCTCCATGATTGGCCCCAAGGTCTCAAATTTTGGATTCTCTGGATCATTTTCGTCGAACATTCCCACGCTGCTACGCTCATTATATTCCGTAAATGGTGCGAGCCTTGAAAATTTGATTGCTTTCACCCATTTGAGTTCCCTCACATTATGGGAGCCATCGAGTAACATCAACAGCTGCAAATTGCCGCCCAAATTGCTCAACCTTAAGTTATTCGAACCAACTGGTGAGATCGAGAATTTAAAGTTTCCGCCCGACTTGCTCAAACTTTCGATTTCTCTTGCCAAGTTCAAAGACTTCGCCAAAGTCGATTTTCCCGCTAAATTAGTTGACCTCGAGTTATTGAATTGTGACATTAAGCTGACAGTCGGCTGGCTGATACCAGCCCAATTGAAAAGACTTTCACTTGCAAGTAACAAGCTTTCGTCTTTCCATGCCGTTCTTCCTTGCTGTGAATTCTTGTGTTTGAGCGGCAATTATATAAGGAGTGTCCAAATTGAAGCTCCCGTTCTTGAGCATATTGACTTGAGTGAGAATCTTTTGACTTCATTTCCCACACTTCCAAATCGCCTTAAAGTCCTTATTCTCAGTTACAATAGGCTATATGTCTCCCAGATACCAGAGTTGCCTTCTAGTATCAGGCGTTTAGACCTTACGATGGCTGGAAAGATAGCTCTTCAAAACAACTACACATTTCCATCATCATTAAGTGAACTCCACCTCGCAGCATTGAACTTGTCAGGTATGAGTGGAGTCAAATTTGCCAAAGGATCAAAATTGAAAGTATTAAGCTTCAACAACTCTAAATTGGGCATAATCAACGACAGAATGATTGAGCTCCCTCCGGGTTTGGAATCACTAGACTTGTTTGAAAATAAGTTGCAAAATATAGATGATTTCACCATTCCACCATCAGTTACATTTCTAGACTTGGGATTTAACGAATTTCAATCATTAAAAGTCAAGTCCCATATTGAGATACTAAACCTCAATGTGAATCCAAGACTTTCAAGTCTTGCGGTACCTAAGGATCTGGAACTAAGAGTTCTCAATCTCCTGGAGTTTGGACTTACAGAGTTCTCATTTGATTTAATTGGAGCTGAGAAGCTCACACAACTACGTCTAGGAATGAAGTTTGAAGTGGTTGACGTCTCGAATATGCCACCCAATTTTCAGATTTTAGATAACTATACGCAGCATGAAATCGAAGGATTTCACAGGCATCCTGGTACAGACATTTTTAGAGCTATTCATCAGACCCAGAATATCAGCTAGAGCTTCCCCAGATGCCGCCATGGCGTTTGGTAGGACACCGGAGTCAATCAATTCAAGCTCAATTGGCAAAGTTATCAATTGTTGCCTTGGCGAGTCCGGAATCCTAGCTTTGAAGATCAGGTACAATTATCGTGATCGTAGGGTTTATTGACAAGTCAGATTTTTCAAAGTAAGGATACAGCAAGTGCTCTCGGAATCAGAACAGTATGTGACAACATTTGGACTGTAATCGTATATTTTCGCAACAGAATTCAAATCTTATCACTGCAGATAATTTCGCCTAGAGGAGGACAACAAATTTGCAGCTTTTGGTAAGATCTAGAAGTAAGCAACAGCTCTCCAAGTAAAACCTGTACTCGTTAGAACTGTATATGAATCTCATAGAAAAGCCCGAAGTCAATTATGAAATCCACATACTAGGTAAAGCTCCGAATTTGCAGATTAAAGTACGTACAATTTTCGACTTCAAAATCGCCATATGAAAATTTGAAAGTTTATCAAGCCAATAAATTCACCTCGAGTTTTGAAAGCGACGTGAATAGCATCAAGTACCTTCAAACGAAATAACCACTCAGACCCTTTTTGCAATCAATGAAGCAGCCCTAAATATAGCGTTTTCCTGCATCGGACAGATCTGGGGTGCGTTTACGAAATTATGGGGAAAATTGCAACTTACAATAATATGGTAAACCAAAAGAATATAAAAACCAGACCAAAATATGGACGACCTTGTGATAACTGCTCCATAAGAAGAGTCAAATGCGGTAATGTTATACCTTGTCCAAATTGTATAAGGCATAACTTACCTTGTACGAACGATCGGGGAAGAAGAAAAAAAGGACCAAAGAATGTAAGACCAAAAACAATGGAGAGCATTTATCGAAGATACAATCTCTCGGAGAATCTGGAAGAGGTGACTATTTACAATTTTCAACCTCAGGTGATGCTCGCTGAATTAATTCCATTTTTTCAAGTATACCAAACTTGGTTTTATGAGATTTGGCCGATTGTATCGGTTGCCCAACTCACGTCTAGTGTTTCTAGGAAGGACTTGTGTGAGTTGGACGTTAATCATCAAAATATTCAGTCTTATGCGTTGTGCTGTGCACTTGCTGGTGCTTTAAAGCAGCATATTGACTGTCTTTCGCCTCGGGAGAAAATTTTTGAGGTTCCTAATAATGTATCTTCGGCGGATTTTATATCCGAGTGTTTGAGAGCACGCAATTTTTGCGACTACAGGTCGAACCCAACCATAGAATCAGTGTTGGTATCGTTTTTTCTTCACGTATACTATTCCAGTGCAAAACTGAATACGTCGGCAATTTTGTATTTGAAAGAAGCCATTGCCATTGCTGAGTTGCTTGGCTTACACGATATCACAAAATACTCAAATAAGCCACGAGAGGAAAAGCATCGACTCAGAAACATTTACTACATTCTTGTAGTTGCTGAAAGATTCACAAGTCTTGAAGCCGATTTTTCAGTTCTTTTGGATGCGAGTCTTCCCTATGAACAAAGCTCAGTTGGTGATTTGTCTCAGATTGTAAAGGTATTTGCCTTACCTGATAAATCTTTTTTCATGAAGAGGTTCAACTGTAACATTTCAGTAAAAATGATTCCTGGAATTCAAGACGAGCTCTATAAAATAAGAATCGGAGAGAATTCTTCAGAAATTCAAAAGGTGAATATCTTGTTGAGCAAGAGCTGGATGCAGCTGCTCGTTTGGAATTTTTGCAATGAGAAGAAATTCCCAAACCGCTTACCGAATGACTGCTTCAGTACAAATTACCCTATACAGATTGCGAGGGATCTTTTAGAGACAACTCAAACCGTACCGTTCTACGCTTTTGAAACCAATGGACCATGTGTGACGACAAAATTGTTAACTGTGGCCGAAAGTTTAAGCGATGCTATAAACGAAAATAATTTCAGCATTGGGTATAATGCTTTGACGTCTGTTTTGGAGATAATCTCACGCCTAAACCTGAATAGCAATTTTATCCCTAGTGCTTTACAACAAAAATTGCACCAAATATCACAGTGGCTGTGGACTCACTCTCTTAAATTTGGTGATCCGATGAAGGTGCAAATGCTTGATGAAAATGAATACATAGAGGAAGAGGCTAACTCAAGAGTTGACAGATGGTCGCCGATGCTGTCTTATAGTGTCTTCTATGAAGCTACAGGTGATTTTAATGTTTGATTGAGGACTACTAGGGTCAATATAATCAATTTTTCGAGCTACTCATGAATCTGGATCTTACTTCTGCAGCGATTTCCTTATTCTTCAATGCCCTTTCCTTTGAGTCCTTGGCACGTCTTTCTGCCTCGCTCTTTCTCTTTTCAAGGAATGCTTTCAACTTTTCTTGTTGCTTGAGATGCATTTCACGAGCATCAGGACGAAGAGTGTTTAAGTCTGGTGCCTTTAATTCAGGGCTTGGAAGAATTGGACGTCTCACCAATCTTTTCTCAACATCTGGAATTTCCAATTTTGGTCCAGGTAAAGTTTGGTACCAATATGCTGTACTAGCCCAATCATCACTCAAATGATTAGCATGTCCGTGTTCGAGAGTCACCTTGATTCTCTTTTCAAATCTTACCGGATCAACCAAATGCCATCTATAACTGACTTGGTTTTGGGGCACATCATCTTCATGAATAATGCTTCCACAAAATGGGTAAGAATTCTTTTGCATCATCCAGCCTTGTCCAAGGTAATCCTCACCACCAGTACCATGGATACTAGGTGGCCATGCTGGGTCGTCATCCACCCAGATCATATCGTCACCTTCTCCCCACCAGACATCTTGAAAGTGAATTACCGAATGGTTCATACCAATATACTGGCCCTGACCTTCAGTTTCAAGAACAACATAATTGTCTTTTCCATCTAGATTTGTGATATTGACATCATCAGTGTTCACTTGAATGTTGGGACCCCATCCATCTGTGACTTCTGTTCTGCGCCAATGCGAGTGAAAGTAAAGAATATCTTCCATTGGGTTTCGGTAAAGTTCATAGTCAATGTAAAAATATTGAATGTACTCGTTTTCACTTTGGTTTTCAATAACAATCTTTGCTCTCTTGTTGAATGGCATTGTAAGATAACAGTTCATAGCAGCATCTCCACCATATTTCAAGGTTTGACTTGGCTTGACAGAGACTGTAAATGGCAACGACTGAAAGTTGGAAACCATAGAATTACCAACACAAAAAAAGTCTCCGAGTGGAGCCAAAACACTAGGATGTTTTTGGTTGTCCCAGTACATTTTAATGAGTACCTTTCTATAGAAATCCTCATCACGAGTTTCCCAATTAGGTCCTAACACTCTTGAGCAGGTTTGAACAAACCAAAGATGAGTGATAGCTCCAGGACCTTCAATATCAGCAATTTCAATTTCTTCGCCAGGCAAAATCACAAAAGAATCTTCATTCTTTCCTGAATGGTCCCAACTGGAAACTCTTCCAGTTCTGGCATCTTTCTTTTTGCAAACGTTGGATAAAATGTTGGATTGCATCTTAGTGGCTTAAGGTGGATCGTATTCGTTATATATTTCTCCACATGAGGATCCCCACATTACTCCACTTCTCAATTATTCTCGCAACATCAACAGACTCCCATTGGATAGATATGAAGAAATTGCGAAAGATATTGAGAAGTAGAGCTAATGTGGGGAAATTTTTTTCGCAGCCATCGTAAATCGCGAAAACTGGGGTAAATTGCGAAAAAAATTGAGAGCAGTGGAGAAAGAGCACTTGTAGTAATTGAGCCAAGACGGCTCTATGAGCCTATAAATCACGGACTTTGGCACCAGCTTCTACACCGCCATCATTATGGCTTCACAGAAAGTTAGTATTGAGCACAATGAAGTTAAAGATATTGAGAGTAGTTGTCCAGACTTGGTTTATTTAGGTGATGGTAAGGCTATTGAGGAAATATCAAAAGATGCCCTTGACAAAACTTTGGCGGATGTCTATGAACACACCGACAAAGAACACTCCTTGACGCTTATGCAAGCGCTCAAAGAATACAAAAAAGCAGTTATGTGGTCCATCATTGTTTCCTTGACTATTGTTATGGACGGTTACAATATCACACTTTTGAGTTCACTTTTTGGATTTGCTAGTTTTAAAAAAGAGTACGGTCAGCTTTTATCGAATGGAGAGTATGACCTTACTGCTTCTTGGCAAACAGCACTTTCAATGATGAATAGTGTTGGTAATATTTTTGGAATTATTTTGGGCAGTTGGTCAGTAGATTATATTGGCCATAAACGGCTTATGCAAATATCGTTTGTGTTTGCAGTGGGGTTTACGTTTATTCTTGTTTTTGCAAATTCCAAAGAAGTTCTTTTGGTGGGTCAATTATTAATGGGTTTCCCCAACGGTGTGTTTGGTGTTATTGGTCCCATGTATGCCTCTGAGGTTTGTCCAGTGGCTTTAAGAGGTTACTTGACAACTTATGTCAATATTGCATTTATTATTGGCCAATTGATCTCGCAGGGTGTTCTAAAGGGTCTTGCAAATAAAACATTCAATTGGTCATATAGGATCCCTTTTGCTGTCCAGTGGTTTTGGCCCGTGGTGCTAGTTGGTCCACTTGCAATTGTTCCAGATTCACCATGGTGGCTCGTTAGAAAGGGAGAAATCACCCGGGCAAAAAATGCCTATAAACGGTTAGTAACAAACAAGTCTGACTCGGAAATTAGCAATGCAATTGAATTCATGGTTCATACTACCAAAATGGAACAAGAAGTTCAATCTGGCGCTACATACTTGGATTGCTTTAGAGGAGTTGATCTTCGAAGAACTGAGATAAGTGCCATTGGTTTGATGATTCAAAGTGTTACACTTGGTAATGTGATGTCCTTTGCAGTTTACTTTTTTGAACAAGCAGGAATCGACAATAGCAATGCCTTCACTTTGGGTATTGTACAATATGCTATTGGGTTTGTTGGAACCGTCATTTCATGGGTTTTGTTGGCACGAAACTTTGGAAGAAGAACCCTCTATTTGCTTGGACTAGGACTTTGTGGACTCTCGTTCTTGATTATGGGGTTTATCTCTTTGGCTCCACCTTCTAATGTGAGTGTCAAATGGGGAACAGCTTCATTATTGTTTGTTGCAGTGTTCTTTTATGATATGACTATTGGACCAATTGCTTTCTCACTTGCGAGTGAAATGTCATCTACCAGATTAAGAGCGAAAACTATTGGTATTTCAAGAAACTTGTTTCATGTTTGGTCCATTGTGAACAGTGTGATCTACCCTTACATGTTAAACCAATCCGAAGGTAATTGGAAGGGTAAGGTTGGTTTTTTTCAAGTTGGAATAATTGCTGTAGCCTTTACGTGGGCTTATTTCAGATTACCTGAACCAGCAGGAAGAACTTATGAAGAATTGGGAATTATGTTCATCAGAAAGGTCAAGGCGAGAGATTTCAAAAAGTATCAGATTGATACCTTGGATATTAATGAAATTGTGCAAATTGATGCTAAACAGAAAAATGCAGAGAAGTAATTATAATAGCAGAGAGTTCAATGGTATAAATTTTCAGTAAGTAGGTATAGTGTTCTTTAATGTTGAGAAAGATTTAGGTTTTGACTAGAGGCTAATTTCGATCGTAAACTGTTTCTCTCTCAACTAATATCAAATCTCTCATATACCTTTCCTCCCGTTCGTTCATTTATTTTTGTAAATCGTTATTGGAGGATCAGATTGTGAAGTGACCAAAACACGATTATACAATAAGTCGACTTCTTGATCTGAAACGTATTATACTTTAACACCGTAGTGAAAAAGACTCTCAATTACAATGGCACGGATCAGCAAGCATAAAAATTAGTAGCCAATTCAATACAGACTTCCAAGTTTTCACCACCACCATTTTAATCGATTTTCGAAACTATTGCGAAATTTTCAAAAAATGCAAACAAGTGGAAAATGAGATTTTTGAAAAGTCTTACATTGTATATTCTCAACTCCAGTTGTTTTTACCAGGCTTGAGTATCTACACAGCACCTAGTCAGATTTCCTTCATTAATCGTATTTGCAGCCATTTGAGGTGCGACTCAAGCGACAACCTGCACGCAAGCATATATGTTGTCTTGAAGTTCTAACTAGTGTAGATACTCAGGCCTGATTGATGGAGAGTTTCGATAAGTCCGGAGAGCGAGTTTAATTGAGCAAGTTTTACGTTAGTGGGGTGAGTGACTGTCAAATTTGGTGTGGAAGTATTGCACCGCATGTGATGCGGCGGAGTGCATGATACGCACTATCATTTGCAGACCTGTAACTTCAAGTTTAATAATGAACCTAAATACTTTACCACGTGGAATCGTCACCCGTTGCTTTTCTTACTTGAGTGCTGAACTTCTCACCAACATAATATTATTGGAGAGCATTCCTGATAATATCGTCCAAGCTGCAGCTGAAAACCTTTATAATTTATGGTATTCAGATCGAATTCGAGGGTTCGAAAGGGAAATGGTTGAATGTTCTGACGCCAAAGCATACTATGAAACTGATTTCGGCCGGTTCTTACGAATACACAAAACTCTTGCAAAAAAGTCATTCAAATGTCCTCTATTATTCCATTATACATGGAACAATATTTTTGAAATGCACCAAGACCTCAATGAAATATATTTGGTTTACAACGGCCAGAAATTAGGCATCCATGCCGACATCGAAGACGAAGCGTTTCAAATCTATCCTATTTTTCCAAGTTCTGATATTAATCTCAAGATCAATTACCTTTCATTGAGGGATTTTTCGGAATGTTGTATCGATTTGAACAATTTCCCAAAGTTGGAGACTTTTTATGGCTCTTATTGCAAAATAAGTGTTGACCACGATCATCCCAGTTTGAAGTACCTATATCTCAACGGGGGATCTTTCAGATCATTACCGATTAATTTGATAGAGTTAGTAGCAAAAAGTTCCTGGATAGAGATAGACGAAGACCATCCAAAGCTAGAAGCTCTCAAAGTGTTGATTCTAGAAGAGATTTCACGTCGTTTGGGTTGGTACTCGCTACTACGACTACTCTGGAATGAAAACTTGGAAACTTTTTCGTGTATCGCTCGATATGAAGATGAAAGTCGAATAGAGTATGAAATTTTCTCATTACTCGGCCCCAAAATGACATGTCTTGGATTTTCTGGTTCAATTTCGCCTAGAGTTCCCCGGCTGCTACGTTCATTATATTCCATAAATGGTGAAAGCCTCGAAATTTTGACTGCTTTTACCCATATGACTTCCCTTACATTGAAGCATCCAACAGATAACTTCAACAGTTTTGAATTACCACCCAGTTTGCTCAGCCTTACGTTGCATCTGCCAAAAGGTGAGATCGACAAATTAAATTTACCGCTCAACTTGCTTAAGCTTTCGATCAAATCTGCTAAATTTGAAGACTTGTCCAAAATGAGTTCCCCTCCAAATTGGTTGACCTCGAATTGAAGCTGTGTGACATTACACTGACGGTCGGCTGGTTACAACCAGCCCGATTGAGGCGACTTTCTCTTGAAGACAATGAGCTTTCATCTTTCAGAGCTTTTCTTCCTTGCTGTGAATACTTGTGCTTGAGTTACAACTCTTTGACGGAAGTTGAATTCGAAGCTCCCATTCTTGAACATATTAACTTGGCTACAAATAAGTTGACTTCAATTCCCAAACTTCCAGCTCGCCTTCAAGTACTTATTCTCAGTAACAATAGGTTAAATCTCTCCCAGATGTCCGAATTACCTTCCAATTTAAAGGTTGCAGATCTCCTGAGAGACTTCGAAAGACCTGGAACTGGAGTTCTAAAAAACTACACATTCCCATCATCAATTCAAGAACTCGATCTTTCAGAGCTAGACTTGTCGCGTATGAGTGGGGTCAAATTTGCCAAAGGGTCAAGGTTGAAACAATTGGACATGAGCTATTGCAATTTAAAAATAGTCAGCGACAGGATGATCGAGCTACCACTCGGCTTGAAATCACTAGAATTGCATGACAACCGCTTGGAAAACATCAGTAAGCTCACCATTCCCCAAACGGTTACTTCTTTAGACTTGAATTTCAACAACTTTGAAAGGTTGAAAATCAAGTCCCATATTGAGTCACTAAAGCTTTGTTATAATTCTAGATTATCAAGGCTTACGATACCAAAGAAGCTGGAGCTAAAGTTTCTCGATCTCACACTGACTGGATTTAAGAAATTTTCGTTTGATATAATTGGAGCTCAAGGACTCTCGCAACTACGTCTAGGACATGGGATGGAAGAGATTGACGTTTCAAGGATGCCAGTCACTTTTCGATTATTGGAATATCCTGGGACCCATGAAATCGAAGGACTCTACAGGTATCCTAAAACAAACCTTTGGAGACCTTTGCTGTGAGTTTCAGATCGCGAGAAGAACTACTATAATATCAGCCTCAAATATGCAAGGAGCTGCCGTGGTGAGATTCAACACTTTCCCGGCTCAAAGCTGGAAATATTTTCCTGCCGTGGTCAGGAATCCATGATGTTGTCTAAATCATAGATAACAACCGATTTTATATAAAATGGCAAAATAATTGCAAGTACCATTACCTTCTTCAGGCAAATATACTAGCTATATCATCTAATCAAATTTGCAGCCATTTTGGTGCGGCGCTTGACACATCGTAACAGGCAAAAATATACAGGTAGAGATTCACGGTTATTTGACAGATTTTATCCAAGTGGTGAATCGGTTTGAAATCTCTGCTTTAATGGAATCAAGGGTGCATAATAATATGCATGGAAGGACCGGAAGTCAGAAGATATACGATATCTCCGACGTAGAAGCGCAATGTACTGGTGTACTGGTGTACTGGTGTACTGGTGTACTGGTGTACTGGTGTACTGGTGTACTGGTGTACTGGTGTACTGGTGTACTGGTGTACTGGTGTACTGGTGTACTGGT
>JASBWR010000028.1:5000-221651 GCA_030039265.1 Naganishia cerealis | reverse complement strand
GAAAGAGCAGTCTAGCAGGATGGAAGCTGGCCATTTGGGCGAGAAGGAGAAAGCGGAAGAGGCGTATATCGAAAGGGCATGATTCAGACAATGTATGGCAAAGCAATTCGTACATGTTGTTGTAGTCTTGAACGCTGGGCCGGTTGTCAATATACACTGTTTTCTACAATCTAATGGCACTGCTTGTGCAGTCGTGCGAATATCATTCAGCGCTGAGTATCTTATGATCAAAATCCACAAGTGGTCGGATTACAACTAGTTATTGTTGACTGTGGCTACTTCCGCTTCTGGTACAACATACCGATGTATATCGCACCGGGAATGGCTCCACCGACAATGAACCCTGCTATTCCAGCTCGAAGGACTTGCGGGTCCCCTCCTGCTAGTGTGTCAACCACCTTGGTTCGGATATCCATCCACCAACCCGCAACTCCAGACTTTAGCCCAACATCCCTTGGCGAAAGAATCTTCCCGTTGTTATTCCATCCTTCGTCAAGGAGCTGTTTCCGAACTTCTGGGGTCATTCCGCCCAATTCGTCCAACCTCCAAGCATCGCAAATGCCAATCATCCAGTTCATCCTCTTCTGACCCAAAGAACCACCGGTGCCGGGAGCGCGTTGACGTAGTTCGCCTCGTAGTTTTCCGACCGAATCGATGGCCTCTTCGACATCTTCTGGAAGGGACGCTTCTATCTGTTTGCGAATCAGCGAAGCGATCTTGGGGCCTCTACCGGACGTGGACACCATGATTTGTAGAGGTCCGCGACGGAGCTGCGAGCCAAAGTAGAAATCGCACTCGGGAGGGACGTCGGCGACGTTGACAGGTACCCGAGCTTCACGACATGCAATGCAAACTCTTCTGCTGAGGCCCACTTCGTCAATGGCGGTGAGAACCATGTCGTAATCTGCCACGTTCAGCTTATCGTCTTCCGGTCCGACGTAATCTCGATCCTCGTAGATGATATCCTCGGTGTTGGAAACATCGATTCGATACGCGGTTTCAGGGTGAAGCCTTTTTCGAGGAGATATCACGGTGACATGTGCTCCAGCTTCAAGGAGATAGTACAGACGTCCAGACGCCACGAGACCGCCGCCGATAAGGAGAACCTTCTTGCCTTCGAGGCGCCAAGCCAACAGGAACGAAGCACCCTTGATGATCGTAGGATACGGAGCTTCGGAGTCAGACATTATCAGGATGATTCTTGGGATGCGGTCAAGGCGCTATTGTCTAGATGATGTGATATGTTTCCTTTCACGCAGCGTGGTGTAAAGGTTGAGAAGCCTGGCAAGCAGTTAGTAACTGGTGAATCGATATCTAAGCGCGATCGATGTGGTCGCGCCAGCTGACAAGCTGCTTAACTTGTCTATGCTGATAGTCGTGAACTACATCTCATGTAGGCGACCGCTTACATTGATGCTATCTACCGGCAGCATCGTCCGGTAGATCCGCCAAAACGACGGCCCATCGAGTGGTCTAGAATCTCCGCAATGTCCAACGACATGATACCCTGCATCGCGTTCGCACTTAGCGGGATAGCGAGGAAACAAGGCAGTCTGGAGGAGGTTGTCAAGATGCCTGGCTTGGTACAGGTCGAAAGGGTATGTCCCCTCGTTATATCGAGTCCAAGACTGAACTCATTTACCGCTGGATTGCTTTAGTTCCAAACGTTTCGAAATGCACCGGCAGATACATTTGCGGTGGATGATCCAGGACACACGAAGAGCCACGACAACACTCAACTGATTGCTTGGGTTATGGACAACCGTTGCCGCATACGAGTATTCTTTGACGTAGAAGCCACGAACAGAATCGAGAAAGCTACAGGCGAACGAGTAACATCTTATCTGCGGAGTCTGGTATACTTAAAGGAATACAAATTCGTCATCCTTCCGCCCAGTGATGCCTCTCGTTCAGAAAAGGACTATCGAAAATCTCGCCATCAGAAGAACCCTGAGCTTGTGCTCCATGTCTACGACTGGCAGAAGTACATTGGGTCGAGTGATGACCCTCTGTATCATGAAGAAGCGAAATATCTGCTCTCTAACTTCCTATCCTATTCTGTAGACGGAATCGACGGGAGAGTGCCGAAAGGCTTCGGCGCACCCGTAGATGAAGCGATATGGAGGAAGCAAGAAAATGAGGTTCTTGCCTTTCTTAGGACAGAATGGGGAAAGTTACAGCCATCGGTCGCCCCAGAAGCCACGACCGTCGCCAAGGAATCGACAGGAGAGCATCCGCTAGAAGCGCCTTATCGACATGTGCTTATGGATATGTTGCGGAGTATGAATCCAGAAAAAGAAAAGGTCGTCGAAAGTATTACAGGTGGGTAGTACAAGCAGAAAGTACTTTGTTGCGAGAGCTAATTGCTCTGACTGGTAATAGTCTTCGGTATCAACCCTCTCGAAGAACTCGATATGGCGGAAATCGCAAAAGTATTGCTCGACAATTCGATCCATGTCATAGCGGACGAACCAAAGGTGGATAGCCCTCCTGAAAAAGTACCACAAACATCTAAAATTGTACTGCGTAAAAGGGCGTGTCGCAAATCCACGGGCAGAAAGACACCCCGCGCTCGCCGTTCATCAACCACAGCGGCTCCACCACCAGCTATGCTGGAAACACAGCCATTGTTGACACAACTTCCTGCTACGCAAAGACAAGATATCGAATCAATTCCCAAAAGCGAGAACGATCTATCAAGGCATGAATCAAGTCCACCCGAAACAGTCAAAGTCCGGAAGGATCTTCCAAATGAAAAAGTGGCGTTATTGAAGCAGATGTGGGAACGGGATAAGCCTCTTATTCTCTATCCGCAAGATCAGTCGGAAGAAACCCCTGTTCCTAGTTCAGGATTGAACCCTTTGCTTAAATGCAGCAGTCCCCTTTGTGTCCAGCAAGATGGAACACTAAACCAGGCGACAAAGAATAACATGGCCAAGGAAAGCACATCCCGAAAACGACTTCAAAACTTGGAATTAAAGACCGGGCGAAGTAGGAGCACACGTCATGGCAGAATGGAGAGCCCAAGTTTTGCAGCCAGGGAAAACAAGAGTAATAGAGGTGACATTCTCCCGGACCCTGCATCATCGCCGAACCACAATGTTTCATCTTCACTTGACATTCGGCATAGGCACATGTCAGAACCGCAGGCCCACGTCCTAGCGGCCTCAATTCGAGAGGAGACATTATCACCTGTTCCTTATCCTTCAAGTCAGAAAGTCATCAACAACGAGCGAGACGAAGAGGATTCAGATGAGGAGATGGTTGATTTTCAAATTTCGCAGGTTAAGGATAGCCACGCATCAAGGCAATGCTTGTTGGAGTTGGACGACGATGAAGATGGTTTGTACGATTTTGAGATCCGATAAACCTTTGTACGACAAGGCGCGATAGCCCATCTATAATATACTAATCTGGTGCTATGACGTATTTTGCAAGGAGCGAACCTTCACTTCGAGGATACAACTAGAAATAATTGTCTATCTCGTTACCTAGAACAGCACGCATCCTGTCAAGGAATTTCTTCGCCGCGCGTTCTACAGCGGGATCCGCATCTTCGAGGGTTTCTGAGATGAAATCGGAAATGGTCGTCGCTGCAAATTGGATAAGCTCTTCCTGTTGGGCCCACATCTCGTCCAACACCCGCAATGCCAATAGCCTTTCTGGCGCATCGTCCGACCGAGTCGTCATGCATACGGCATCGTTGACTGTCTTCAAGACTGCTTCCGATGTTGTTGAACGAGAGAGAGATGCGAAAAGACCGATAAGAGCATCTTCTGCAGCCTCATCACCTATTGTGGCAACGTAACCAATCTGTTTGACAGCATGTTTGACCAGTGTTTTGTAACGTTCCTCGTTCCAGAATACTGCGAGCAGGAGAAGTCAGATATCGACTATGACACATCGTCGCAAACGCAAAAAACATACGATCTTCATCGACTTCGAACGATTTCCCAAGCATTTGCAATACGGCAAGCCAGAGCTCCTTCTCTTCAGCCGCAGCATCGGGCTTGTTCAAGACTTCAAGCGACAAATCGAAGACCGTAGCGACATAAGGCGCCATGATAGACTGTTGCACGACAGCTAGAATAAGTAACGGTTACAGTAATGCGCACGAGCATGTACTAACCCTGAACTTGGTCAAAAGCCCCTCTACTAGGCGGAACAAACTGATCTTTCGCCCATATATATCTCGAGCGGATGCTAAGCAGTGTGCAGGTAAGACGACTGCGATGCCTCGGGTCTGAACTAAAGAATACTCACTAATATGAGATTCCTCGGCTGAAATGACTGCCCAATCGTAAAGTCGACTGAAAAGAGGCTTGAAAGTAGCCTCATTGAGTTTTTCAACGAGGTCCAAGAAGGCTGGAAGCATGTGATCTTCCGAGATCGTAGGGAATTGCGGATCGTGACAAAGGTCAAGGGCTTCAAGGAAAAACTTGAAAGTCGTGCGGACCAGCGCAGGGAGTCTGGCTCGATCGGCTTGTCGGATCGTCCTTTGGAAAACATAGAAGAACCTGACCAGAACCTGATGAGATACAGAGTCGGTCAAACTTAGTGAATTAATGTATTCTGCAATGGCACTCACCTTCTCGTCTGCACTCCGCGTGTCTTGCCATATATCAAGAAGAGAAGGCAACAGTGTACCAGTCGGTACTCTTTTGGTCAACGTAGCGATGTACGTGTTGAGATATTTATCGACATCGGAACCAGGAGTCCTGATTACGCTCGCTATAGTTTGCATGAGCTGTTCCGAAGAAATGAAACCTGGAACAGCGATGGTGATACTGGACAGTAACTCCGTAACGGCAGCGACCTGCGTAGATTCATTGCCTAGTGAGGTGCGGCAAAGTTCGAGAATCGGTTGGATGTGGGGAATCATTCGCGTTCCGAGCCGCTTGCTATGTACACCAGAATGACATTAGAGCGACCGAATTAAGGTTCTATCATTAAAAAGCAAGACTTACGATAGATTGGATAGAAGCCTCAAAGAAAGCGATGATACTTCGGGATCGGCTTGTATATTCACTAGGGATAGCATAGGCCGAATGGCTTTCGAAAGGACAGCGTCTTCCGCTTCTATGCGAACGGCCGCGATGCGCTCTAACGCTTGCAAGCTAGGAAGATAAAGTTGTCGCGCGTCACTCGTCATGAAAGCGTACAGTTGCTCAGCCAATGACATCACTGTCTGGGAGATGGCGACACGCATGTTGGCCTGAATCAAGGGCACTCTTTCGATAACAAGTTGAAGACCCCGAGCGATAATCTGTTGAAGAAGGTTCGCTTATGTGAATTGAATGCGGGGACACATACACAAGTTTACTTACTGTTTGAGTTTGGCTCTTCAAAGCTTCAATCGCAGTAGCCAAGAATCCTTGGACTGGCAATTTCTTCAGGGCTTCTTCAAGAACGGCCAACGATACGGCTTCCACAGATCGGTCTATCGTCAAATCAGCGGCAGATAATGCAGAGATTTGAATTGCTCTCGATACCAAAGACTGCATGATGCCTTCTTCTTCAGGAGTCACGATGAGATGTTGAAGGACAGTCCGAACATGCTGCAACAAAGGAATCGTCAAAGCTGAAGAACGATTGCGACTGTAATACGTAAATAGCATGAGCATTCGACTACGGCATTCGGGGACAGATGATACTCACTCTGCGCCAAAGAACGAAGGTCTTTGCGAGCTGCCATCAGGAAGTGTCATCAAAAGACATTCTTCCATAACTTCATTCAGGGCCTAAAAGCAGTTTCGATTAGGATTGATCGGGGTATATAGAAACAACGGATATTTACCGTAAGCACAGTGTACACTGGGAACCGGTCCGATAATGACTTGATCAAGAAGGTGAGATCCGCTAGATTCCTGCTGGAACTCTTGCCAGACTGGACAGAAGACAGTTGCACCAAGAGCATGTTCATAGGTCCAAGGAAGTCTTCCGCCCCGAGCGTTTCAACCAGATGAGAGAAGAACCTGTAATTGAGATAGAGTACGATTGATATAGATTCTCTGTTACTTCCTTCCCAATAACTTACGGTACAGTTCGATGTTTGGGTAATCGCAACGCCATATCAGCAAAGATTTGCAGGAGCGGTCGAGCCTCTTTTCAACCGAGTGAGCTAATCAGCTCGTGATGATGATACAGAGGAAGAAATATCTTACCGATAGCCAGCTCGAATACGGAAGAAGTTTTCGTTTTCATGCTGCGAACGATAACCGGTATCGTACTTTCGATGGTCTGCTCGGAGAGTCATCCATAAGCAGAGATAACTTGCTCTACATTGCCTTCTGTTGACATACCTTTTCTACTACGGCAAAGCTGTGCACATCATCCCTCTGGAAATCACTAGAGCCCATATAGGTGAAAATAGGCATGACATTGTGTAGAACGGCGTCGGGAACCAAGCGAGCCAAGCTGCCAATGAAAAGCAGAGCTTGCTGTGCAGTTCGAGGGTTCGTAGATCCTGCGTACGAAAAAGGTCAGAGTCGTACATGTATCGTCGGTTCACCTCTTTATAAACCAAACCCACCTCTGATCATTTTCACAATGACCTCAACACCAATGGCTTCACTTGCCATCCCAGCGGCATCCTGTCACAAGGGACGATTTCAGAACTAGTACTCGTTTGCAGCTAAAAGCTAGTGCTCACCTGAATCCTGCTGATAGCACTGATCATCATTGACAATAATGCCTGCTGCAGATAATCTGCAACACTGGTGTTGAGGCTAGCCTGCTTGTCGAGAATGTCGGATAATGATTGTAAACCGGTGGAAACCAATGTAGGCTCAGCAGAAATAGACTCGAGATCTTGGGACTCCAAGAAATGCATGAGTGCTAACGCGCATTGTTCGCTGCCAATTAGATTGTCGGTTCGAGATCTCTTCGAGCGATCTTGGTCATCGCCATTTAGTCCTGTACTGAGATGTTCAATAATGTCGACGACACCTTGTGTTTCCAACGATAGAGTCTTGATAAGCGCCTTAACGAAAACAACATCGTTCTACATGGGTTTGACAAATAAGCGTGAGTTGCAGAGCTGGAGAAGCCAGTAACACTTACTTCGCTGTAATGCGCCATGCCGTTCAACAAAGATAACAGAAACTGGATCTGCTGATCCAACGCGAGACGAGGCCACATGGTGTTCGCGATCTTGCTCAGCGTTGCTTGACGCAATGTGCTCTCCAGAGTGCCTGATTTATAATGATCAAGCTTAGTCTTTACTCGCAGCCTGTCATGAAGATGTGAATGCTCACCAGTTTCCGTGTCGTCTTGTTTCCGAATAATCGTGAGCAAAAGATCGAATGTGTCCGCAGCTTGACCTCGAGCGATCGACTTGGCTACCCGAGTCGTAAGGGAATCGAGTAAGTGTATGATGAATCGCCGTTGATCTACAATTGATAAATCCGTTGCCCATCGGCCTTCGATAGAATCCGGGGAGACAAGCTCTCGCAATACCGGAAGCAGGGCCTCGGTCTTGGTAGAATCCTGTACGTTTCCGAGGATGTCGAGAAGAATCATTCGAGGTGCCAATGCATGCCAGCTGACTACGTGAGACAGAAGATAGGACGTGACAGCCCGTCGATGCCTGTTATCTCGAAACATCAATATCGTCATCGAGAAGTGATAACTCAGCGGAGTACGTACGAGGAAACTTTCTTGCTTTCATGGTTCTCCCCAGTCAAAAGTCGGGTGTGAAGAGTTTGCACAACCGCTCCATCGGTATTAATGTCGGCAGCGCTTGCCATAATATCATCGAGATATTGAGTAAGATCCTTAGGCTGCAAGATTTGGAGTTTCTCGGAAGTTTGCCCGTAAATGTCGTCAATGCCATATACGCTCTTTATAGGGCCACCGTACCCTGCTCGCAGAAGCCGTAGGGTAAAAGATGTTGCTTCTCGAATCTTCTTTTCCTGCTGACTAAGAAGAACAAGGAGCGCTGGCACGATACATTGGAAGTCGGACTGCAGTTTGCCTTCGTCGGAAGCATGCGCAGTGATAAATGCTTGAACGTGACGGATGGAAGCTACCCGCAAATCCAATGACTCGGTTCGATCAAGAGCAGCGGACAGTAGGAAGACTAGGCACTTCTGACCAAGTCGTGCGAACAACTTCTGTAGAGACGCCTTGGCACAATCTTCCGGCAAGCGATCCGAGTTGCAGATACGGTAGATAATTTTGGCGAGCGACTGTGAGCTGTTGTTCACGTTGTCCTCCAGCGTCAAGGAGGAGACCGATGATGGCAATGTGACATTGCAAAGCGAAGTCATCATAGCATCTTGCACGAGGCTGGCGCTCTTTCGGTGGCTGGGCTTGCTATAAACCTTCTCTGAAGTGACTGATGCATCGGGGTTTCCTGCCTCTCGAATATTAACCAAATTCTGCATGTAAGGGGAACGATCTATTTTGCTAATAACGCCCATAGCAAGTCGAACCTGGTGTTCCGGCTTGAGTACTGGGAAAAGATCGGTGACAATAGATTGGGCCAATAACCGAGAAGAAGGGTCTTCACAATCGATTTGAGAGATTAGAAATTGCTCGTACGTATCCACCCGCTGTGAGTCGCCGATGTTGCCTTTAAAATTATACACAAAATAAAATTCAGAATTCGAGTGATCATGAACCGTGTGGAAACACTTACGAGCCAATACTTTTGCGACATTCGTGTTCTTTGTTGCCAGCACTGCAGCTGCATCGCCTCCATCAGCGATAACTTCTCCATGAGCTTCTTTCAAATCCCGGAAGATACTCGCTCCGGATTTCACGAGATCGGAGTCGAGCAAGATTTTCCAAACAACTGCGACGGTCACTCGCCTTGATTTGGTATAAAGCAAAAAGGGAAAGAGCACACCGCAGAAAATATCATCTGCGGTAACGGCGTCGGCAGACAGTTTTGCGTGATTCGTAAGATAGGTTATATGAGCGGTGGCGACGTCTCGATGCAGATCGGGGTGTCGGACCACGGTCTTTACGACCGCTGAGATCTCCGGAAAAGACAAGAAGCAAGACAGCTGTTCTGGATTGGCATAAATGGCCTCGACGACCGAGGCGTCGTTGTCAGCGAGGCGTCGCTGTAAGAGTTCTTTAGCGGAAGCGAGATCCTCTCCCGAGAAAGTTGTGTCCGAGAGAATCCGTGTGACACCCCTTTGTCTACTTGCGGAGTCTGCTGACACCGCTTGAACGAAAGCCGGGGTGGCATCGTCGATCAGCGCATCAACATCCATGCCAACCACACCTTCCGCCGCAGTTCCAGCTTGAACAATGTACATGGCTCGATTCTTCAGAATCGGCGTCACGATGGCGGGATGTCGTTCTTGTAGAGCACGGATCAGTCTTTCTCGAACTTCAGCGGCCTCGCCAACTTCCGTCGAGGGCGCAGAAACGCATGATATCGCGATGGCGTTGACCAGAGGGATGGGAAGATCAGGGTCGGAGATGATAGTATGTATGGCATTGTAAAATGCAACAGGTCTGTTATCAAGCGTTTAGTCACTGACATGGGACAGAATGATGCAATCATACTACTCACTTGCGTAGCATCCAAGCGACAAGAAGGTCCACACTTTTGACGAGCCCGAACTTCTTCCTGACCCCGTTAATCAATATCCCGACTTTGGCTGCTCCAACCTTAAAGTTACCGGCAAGGACGTGATCAAGCTGTTCGCCCATATCCCTCTCCTTGTTCTCTGTAAATTCGACAGGAGCTTGTTCGAGAATAATCATGAGCGTGATAAGTCTATGTGCGATGTCGACGTCTCGATTGACTGATAAAGCATGCAGAATGACTGTAAAAGGTCCGGCGGCGAGAGGAACAGATCGGACAAATAGCAGCAAGGAAGGGTAGATGGCGGCCTACAATCCACCGAGTTTTAGTATCGACAACATTACTACTTCAAGGAAGCTACGTACTGCAAAGTCCGGTCCACCGTGTTGGCAGGACAATACCCTGATGTAACCCTCTACCAGAATTTTCACAACGGGTTCAGGAATACCATTCTTCTCCAGTCTCATCCTCTCCACAAAGTCCAACATGACAGTTCCCCAAAAGTTAACCAGAGCTCGGTAAACGGCACGCTCCTGTTCTGCTTGGGCGAGCAAGTTCATGACGTCCTGCAGAACGAATAGCGATGAGTCCTTCGTCGGAGACATGTACCGGACAAGAAGGGCCCTATCAAGGACTTGCGGCGTCTTTTGCAGAGGATGGAGAAGATTGTAATATGGCGACTGTTGATCGAGCTTGAGGATGGCAAGAATTCGGGGGAACTGTGATGATTCATGGTACGGTAAAAACGCCTGGATTACTGCTCCAACGTTCATCTCGTGTACCCTGAACCGTCGCACAAGCCATTCGAAACATTTTGCCCCTGACTTCAAGCCTAACCATTGTCCCAGGCGTCGGATACACCTCTCCAAAACTGCGTCTAGTCGTCTGTTGGCTTCTTGCGAAAGCATCATCCTGTCCAACGATTTTGTGGACTCGCCGAAAAGCTCCTCCTCGAATTCCGACATCAAGGGATCGAGTTCGAGTATTTCGTCCAAGCCGCTAATAGCAATGTTGTAGATAGCGTTGAAGTCCAGTGCCGAGGCTTCCTTCGCCGGGAAGATATATGACTTGCCAGACGGAGCTCCATGATGGGCAGTGATCCGGTCCGCATCGGCTGAAGCGATACCTCGCAGCTGGTCTGCTAGAGAGACCATTTTGGTAAACTATCGATCGAAAGAGTCGTTGAGTGACCACAGGCAAACGGTATAGACTTGCATAAGCTGACTTGACCGCGATAGCTACCACGATGGCAACTGCAGCTGCAACTGCTCGTCGGTACAAGAACTTTTTCTGTGGGTGTTTGCTTTTTTGCCAGGTTTACACGTCATTTATTCATTGTCTGTATTGCGTCACAACTCGATGTCTTCATGTGTTCCCTCTTTGATGTCTGCTTATTCTGGGATCGGTGAGCCCGCACCTGACCTTTTACTGCGAAACATCATGTCCTCCGTAGTCTCCAAGAAGCTCAAATTCAAGGGAGGTGAGTGTATCCCTTTTTGTGCCTGCCATACCGCTGAGGGCTGACTTGGGCTGAATGCAACTGGGCAGAGAAGGTCAAGAAGAAGAAGCGAAGCCATAAGGAAACAGAGGGAGAAGATGGCTTGGGTGATATTGAATCAGGAGATCCAGCAGGTATAATACTACACTCGAAGCAAGCATGCTTGGGACTAATCACCATCGCTGCTTAGACTGGATTTTCCCAAAGAATGTCATGGAGGTTACAGGCCCATCATTTATCATTCTGCCTACTCAGCCCCCGTCCTGTCTAGCGGTAGGCGCAACTAGGCACACGCTCGACCGTCAGACAGCTACTAACTGCATTGCCCTTATATAGTGGGACCCTACGCGCCAGCGAGTGTACGCTTCGTCAATAACGCTCCCCGTTGCGCCGGAAAACACGGATGAGCTCAGCACAAATGAGATTCTCGAAGTAGTAGAACCTACAGACGTGAACCAGGTTTGGGTGATATCGCGGCTTTCCGGGTCGGAGGACGTGATATCCCTTCGATCAAGCTCGTGAGTTTAGATCTGAAAAAGTCATACATGTTCTACTCGGAATAGGCTGACGTCTATATCCGTGTAGGGGCACTTTCCTTACTGCGGCACCATCAGGCGCCCTTTCAGCTTCAACTCCTTCCCGAGGTCCACTTGAAAGCTTTTCTCCATCAATCTCAGAGGGGTCTACTCTCCACCCAAGCTTCAGCCTTAAAACGAACTCTGCGAAATACTTATCCGTTGCCATGCCAGATGTCAAACCACTGGAAACCTCAGCGACCACCAAATTCGAGCTCAGAGGAGACGTCGAGTCACTAGGTGATATGGAGAGCTGGAAAGTCAAATGTCAGAGGGAGTTCGTGGCGAAGGCGAGGATCGAGGCGATGGGGGGCATGAAAGGGAAGAAAAGAGCAGCAGACGGCGCAGGTTACGTCGAAAGTGCCGGAACGCTGGATGACGAAAAGGAGAGAAAGTAAGTCGCTTGTAGCAGCCTTTATAATAGCGCACTAATTTAAATCGTGCTCCAAATTGCACGATCAGCCGGAAATATCAAACTTGGGGTTCCGGTATCTCTGTGGTCTCTCACGACGATCGTCGTGATATAAAGAAAGCTCGGAAGGAAGGAAGAATCAATGAGGCAATGCTGGATCGTCGTGCAAAGTTGAAGCAGTGAGTTCAGACGACTATGTTCAGCGACTTGCACTAATATTCCTCGGAAATGTCTCTGTTAGTGACAAATTCTGTTAGGTGGATGTCTTCTCGTGCAGTCCAATCTTCAAGTTTCTCGTCGGGTACGGCAAAATATCAGCTTCGTCATTTCGGTTGTATTCACATATCACAGCACTTACGTCATTCCGACTTCTTCCCTGCAACATCTGTTATTTGACACACTTATCACAAGGATACCGTCCATTACCCGCGTTAGCAGATACGGCTAAAACATAACGTCGCCTAAGGCCGAAAGAGTTAGCTCGTTGCATATTGGCACAAGATGATCTGTTCGTCCAAGGCATCCTATCGGAACCGAGCCCAGCACTTCTCCAACCATTTGAAACGCTCGGCAACGATTCGCCACTATGTTTTAGCAGCGTATTCTGCATAGCATCGCATATATTCTAGGAACCTCTTACTCGGCTGAAACAGCTCAAGATGTAGACATCACGTTTTGGAGCAGCCTCCTCATTCTGCTAAGCAACGACGCCAGTCATCATGACTCATTGAAATCAGAACACACATAAATATGCGCCTCCCCTTTCTTCGAGTGAAGAAGAATGAGTAAACGGAAACTCACATCACTATCTCATAAGTTGCAGCTAGGTATGTAGGGTATGTAACTTCATTCATAAATTTGGCTTTTAGGATGAGGCATAGCGAATACAATCAGGCCATGACCCGTACAACAACAAATGACATGGCAGAGCAGACCATCCTGTAGCTGCTGTAAATGTTGACGACAACGTAGAAACCACTACATATAACGCGACCACATACTCGTACTTATTTACCATTCTACTGCTGCTCGCCCGCCGCTGAGCCTTTAAACTTACTGTACTGATGCGAACCAGAAGACAGACCACTTTCATTCGACTGGACGACATTCTGGATAGATCGTGCCCTGCGTACTGAATCAAGGGTCAACAGTTTATCTAGCTGTTCAAAAAGTAGCTGCCCGCTTTCGCCCCAGATGCTTGATATCGTCTGAGCAAAGAGCAGGAGGAACGGGCCAGCCAAAAGCGACGCGTTTTGGACTAGAGCAGCGGATTGAGGGAGGTTGAAGGGCTGACCAAAGTAAAAACATACTGGAGACTTGCATGACAGGCGAGGGGATGAATGGTTTTCGCCAAGATCCGAGTATGAGCGCAGGCTCTATGCATCCTCTCGGTTGGCATATATGTCACCCTTCTTCAACAAATAAAGGGCGGTGCTTACCGCGGGTACAGCCTGCTGCCTGCACGTTGGGTCCGCTAATCATACTGCGACCGACGTCACACGCGCCAAGCCACAACACGTCCGAAGCTCGGATTCGGATTGGCGATCATTTTGACTGTGGAACGCTGTCTTAACGAGCATCTACAAGGCTCAGCCCATATCGTCGTCTCTACAAGGGCGCGGACCACAGGCGGCACTCTCATAGCGCTACCGCCGCTCCGAGCAGTCCTCAAAATGCCATCCTTCTTTACATCTCTTACCCAGATATTTAGCCCTGCAGCCAGCAACACGCCCCACGCGTCCAGCAACGCACAGCAGTATCCCTCGAGGCAGCATCCAACACTCGACCCTTTCTCACTACCTCAGCATCAGGGACTGGGAGGGTATGGAGGGACACCCTCTGGATATAATGGTGCCGGCAGCCGGAGTGGTAGTCCAGCTTTCGGGCATCCGACAGTGAGTTGTTGATTCTCATGGTCAAGGCAGGCAACAAGGTTGCTTGTGACTACTTGAAGAATGGAACGCTGACTACCTATCACGGACCTTAGCGGCCTGGCGGTTTCCATAGCGAAGGCGCAACAGAAACCCGTCAAAACTCTCTCATGTCGAACGCATCGACATATAGTGGAGGTGGTGGACACACCTATCCCCCTATTTCCACCGCTTCAGGCTACAACTCGAACGCTCCGGCTCTTCGACCGCCGCCTCGAAGTGGATCCTCGAGCAATTTCTTATCACCCCATGGACCGCTTATCTACTACCCACCATTGAATCAGACATGGACTCGTATTAAACGGGTCATTGCGGAACACGTTCCAGAACTGCTCGACTCGTTGAATCCGCCCATCGATCCAATGCAGCTAAAGCGAATTGAGGGGGAACTCGGGTTCATGCTCCCTCCCAGCGTGCGGGACTCGTACCTCTGTGCGGACGGTCAGGATCCCTCAGCAGACTTCAAGGAGGGAATGTTCTTTGGTCTTACCTTACTTCCTCTCGAAGATGTTCTGAGGGAGTGGTCGTTCTGGAGGAGGGTTGAATATGACCCTGCGACCGGTCAGAATCCGGATATATTGGTCATGATGTCCAGCATTCCACCTGGTTGGGTGAAACCGCTCTACGCTTGTCGAGGTTGGCTGCCTTTGATTGCTGACAAGTGCGGTAATTATGTTGGAGTTGATCTTGATCCTCCCAGCTACACTCACGGTGCCAACGGTCCCGACCCCGGGAACGCCGCATCAGGCTCGAAACCGCGACAATCAGCAACAGGAGGATCGTGGGGTCAGGTTATCCTCTTTGGTCGAGACTTTGATCGCAAATGCGTCTTGTGGCAAGGAGAAGGTGAAGGAGGCTGGGGTCGCTGGTTGGCCAAGTTTGCCGAGGAACTTGAATCCGGAGAAGGGTGGGAGACCAGTGATCGATCGATATCGGGAGCCCGATCTCGCGCACAGAACGGAAAGGACTCTGACGAAGAATCGGAAGACGACATCGGGTATTCATCGTACTACTTCGATGGCGGAGGCGCTACAAGTGGGGATTCGTATGGCAGTGGAGGTCAAGCTTTGCGATTGACGGGAGAGTATAGAGGGTGGGGTGTCATGGAAGCCTGGTGGGACAGAAGCGTGAGAAAGTGGGAAGAACTCGGTCTCGGATTGCAACCAGAAGAGCTGAAGCGACAGCAGGAAGAGATCGAAAAGTCGAAAGAGCAAACGTCAGCTCCCGGCTTGATGGGATTAGGTTTCGGTGGTATGCGGATAGGAGCAGCTGGCGAGGATGCTCAGGTCGCCATTCCAGGTACGTTATTCAAGTCTTGTTTCTTCATGTCACTTCGAACGGACTTCTAATCTTTGATCCTGGCATTATCAACAGTACTCGATGATCCCAACGGGATTATCCCTTCAGTTCCGGCGCTTCTCCCGCCACCGACGCCAACGCCTGAAACATCTCTACTTGCATCTCGGTCCCCCGTCGTTCCACGACAGCCTGATGACTCCACTTCATCTCACTTCCTTCCACCTTCTGGACTGAGCATCGCCGTCAACGGAATGGAGAGAAGAGAATCTTCGAACTTTAGGGACTTCAGCGCTGAAGCGGAACACGACGGTGCTTTGCGGAGTCCGTCCCTGGCCAAAAGGCTGATTACGCCTTTGAGTCCTTTAGGAAGTGAACAATCAACTACCATGGCTCGCAATTCCGTATCCGATAGCGAATATAATGGCCAGTCACTTTCCGTCCCTCCTTCAGCCACTGTCTCCTACGCAGATGCAGGGGGCTGGCTTTCACCTCACCCGCAATCACCACCACACCGGCGCACCGCCAAGCGAGTCCCTGTGCCAGCACCTGCGCCATTACCTCTCGATTTACCAACTCGCGCCGATGTGCAAGCGGCCGAGGCGGTAGCTTCTGCCGAAGCGCGGGGTCTGCGTGGTGGGTGGGTCATGAGCATGGAAGCCGTCGGTGGTCAGAATCCTTATTCATCGACGACCAGCAGTCGCAGGTCTACGGTATCGACCATCGCTGATGATATTGGTCTCATGACGATGAGCAGAGACAAGGGCAAGAAACCGATGCGGGGTGACAACGACATCGATGCGCCGAACGGCGACTCAAATCCGATGGCAATGGTGGACATTGATCTCGAAGGCGGAAGAAGTGACCGATTCGGCTCAAATGCGGGTCCCTCTCGATATTCCATGGAACGTACGAGTGGCGATTTGCCTCGACTTAGCCTAAGCCGGCGGTCATCGACTGGCAGCGGTTCTGGCTATCCCGGTGTGCCGCAAATACGGACACCGAGTCCCCTTAGCATGATTCGACAAAACGATACTACGCCTCGACCGGTCCCTGACACGCGGAACAGCGCCTTTTTCACCGAGGGCCCGTTCAAAAGCGTTGCGACTCCGCCCACCGATAAGCCGCCAGTACCGCGGAAGAGTGAGGATGTTGCTCCTGAGGTTCCCGAAAAAGAACAGTTGGGTGACGAGAAGAAGGGCGAAGAATCCGGCGTAGACATGCAAGAGATTGCAATCTAACTGATTTGGCAGCTTCTACGAGCTGGAAGAACCACAAATGAGGCGGGCGAGAATGTCGCTCCTTCGCACACCTTGTCAACCACGAACAGATGAACGTGAACTAGGGAAGAAGCTTGTTTGTAGCGTTTGCGCAATGGACCATGTCATCCTGCCGAGCATATATGTACTGCATAACAACATTGATTGTTCTTCTCGTGTATCTATGAAATACCTGTGTTTCCGAGGGCATGAGTTCCTCGTAATAGGGGAACTCCCGCTGCGTGTGATAACTACTTGGGTAGGTAGCTGCTACCGTATCCTTGTTACTCTTTAGAAAAGACTGACCAATTGACGGAACAATGGATCAACCCGCTCGCGTTTCATGTCGGCAGCGCCATCAATTGCGCGATCAAGCCGTGCGGCGGCTTATTGTCTGCGGAGTTGAGGCAAGTTCTACCTGATGTCAGAATAGAGATCCACCTCGCGTTACTGCATCAGTTGCGCATCATCCAATCTTCTCGCCGAAAATCTTGTGCGCCACATATTCATTCGCCGCGTTCGTCTGCTGGTCAGTGTGGACCCGTTCTTAACGGTTATATCTGGCATCGACTGCCGATTCCGATCTTTCTCTCAAGACATTCGCTTTGACCATCGGCCGCCACGCGTATCGATAAGCTCAAGAAGCATCCCACGACAAGGACTCAAAAGTGACCGGAGCATGGGAAAGTCCGCATTGCCATTCGGGGAGAACAAGCAGAATACATGTGTACATCTATCCTGCAGCGACATTTTCGCAACGCCCTGTCATCCGGAACATAACCACTCGGACGAGCATCTTCAGACATCGGGGCTGCGCATTAACGTCGGAGCCCCTCTAATGGAAGCTTTAGAGATGGCATCTGATGCTCCAGAGGAAACCAGTGGCGGGGCTACTGACGATGCGAGCGGTCCGGAAGCTGAAACACCAATATCATCCAATACCATAAAAAGCGCCGATAACAAAAGATCGCTCACGAAGGGGAAACGGACGTCAATATTCAGCTCATTTCTTTTCACATCCAAGAATGACAACTATTCATCGGTCGACAGTGAAGACGGACCGCCCAACAAGAACAAACCTGAGCCTGAAACGCCGCGGAAACTGATTAGAACGCTCCGCATGCCGCCCTCTCCACGAAGTACAGTCGGTTTCAGTGACATCTTCGCCAGTCTCAGGACAATGAATTCAGATCAGATACCGACGAACCAAGACAGCTTACCAAACACATCGCAAGTGGAAGGAACCCCTTCAACTCCTACAACTTTATCATCTGATACTTTGCAGTCTAGTCAAAGAAACGGTGAATCGCCCAGTCGGGTAGCCACAACCGGCAGGGCAATGAAAATGGCTCAAGCTTTTGGAGCTCACATCAAGATGCAGCCGAATATTACTCCTGACATTGGTATTCCTGCCAACGATTCTTCGACGACGCTTAAAGAACGACAGATCGTGCGGCGTAATCAGGGAACCCTTGTAGGAACTCCCGTTGGAACAGTTCATGGACTCGGTCAACTCGGCCAAAATTCGATGCCTCTCCCGCTGTTTCGACGCTCGATCTCCTATGACGAATTTGCCGGACTCTCAAGTTCATATCTGCAGAATGAGGACAATTCGAATGAAACCGGAAAGTACGACTCGAGCGTACTAGAAAGAACGAGGAACCAGGATTCGATAGCGCAATCATTGAAGCTGGATGTAACGCCTGATGTCTCCGAGGTTCTAAAATATATGTACACTAGCACCGATGTCGATCGCACAGCATCCATGGCCTTGTCTACAGCACCTACCAGCGCTGCCACATCCTTGTCGCCCGATTCAGCCATTTCCTCTGATGTAGAACCAATCCTCTCCACTCCAATATCGGACGATCGCGTTGCTTCGTCATCTGGTATCATTTCTTCTGATTCAGTCGTTCAAACGCCAGGGATCCGAGATTTTCGGGCAATCCGTGAACAACGAAAAGACAAGCTTTTTGAATCGTTATGTCCTCAAGATCAGATGACACTTGAGGAATTGATCAATGCAGAAGCACTGCGAAGATGCCGGCAGGTCTTGATTGAAATTGATGGAGATGCAGTTTTCGAAAAGGCGATGAGTCAAGCCTTGCGAAGCCAAATCCGATCTCAGCCAGAGATAGGTGATACGATGGCAAAAAGGTGGGAATGGCGGCAAGAACAGACCCAATTGCGAAAGAACGCAATCAGGCCTTTGTTCTTGGTGAGGGAGATGCTGAGAGGCGAGAGATCATACATAGAGCATCTGGAGAACGGAATCAAAGTGAGCATACTATTTTTACAGGTTCAGGTATCTCTCTAACGGCATTGAACGTCGTGGCGAAGATGGCACGTGAAAGACACACGAGGTTCATCGCATCCGGTCGAATGAAGCCAGAGAAAACAAAGTCTACTGTTGTTATGCGCCACTCGGTTTCCGACAATGTCGTTGAGCTGAGCAGGCGCAGTCATATCAGTCGCCATGCTTCCGTAAATTTCAGACCAGCTTCAGCAAACCTATCGTCGACTGATTCATTGCAGCGAGTGTCCCTTGTGGATGTCGGGCTTAGTCACTCCTCCAAAGAGGAACAATCTGGTGTGGTCGTTACTGCGGGAGAGCAGGCTCCAAATGTCTATCCTCACGACACCGACGACACCCTTCTAGTATATCACTTTCAAAAGCTTATACAGGTTTCCCGCGATTTCGTGACTAGCATGGAACACGACCCCGATCCTTACGGAATCGCATTGTCCTTTTCCGATACATATCGTCGAATGAAAGACGTCTATGGTGACTGGGCAAGAGTAGTTGGTGATTTTATCCATAGCCCCGTTCTGCCCGCCAAGGGAGAAAAGCTGGCTTACAGCCTGTCCACACCTGGAGGTAGGAGAAGATTGAGCATGACCGCATACTATTCACCGAAGAAGGCGGTGACTGTGACTGCAGGCGCGAAGAAATTGCACCTGCCTGATATCGTAAGTCGCTTCCCCTTCGGACGTAGTAGAGGATATTTTTAACAAGAATACTACACTTTCCTTTGTCCACAGACCATAATGCCTACACAGCGTGTCGCTAGATATGTTATGCTGTTCGAAGGTCAGGACTTGAATTTCGGATATCGCGGACACCATACTGACATTGACGGTCATTCCATCTGGCTAGATCTTCTGCGCAATGTCCCGGAAGACACTTTCGTTTCAGAGGCTATTCATAAAGCGCTTCAGATGGCACAAAGACTTGCGACGCTTTGTAACGACCGTCAAGACTTCACAGGCGTATCTCGTCCTCTGAAGAATTGATCTTGATCGGCCCGGCGGACTTGGGGACTTCACACGCTCGAGCGTAGCTCGAGCTCGAATGTCATCTTAGTGATACATCGCATGGACATAATGATGAAAGTGGGCGATGAAGGGATATCCAGCAGACATGCATCAGCATTAACCTTGAAAATACGAGCGACAGTACGTGTGAACCGTTGTATACCGAAACCTATAGACATACTGGCAACCTCCTATCTCTTCGCTGAAAAGTCAACTTCAATAATAGTCTGCTGCTCTATTGACATTAATAATCCACTTCCTTTATGTACTCGGTTACCATTGAAACAATGCTGAAACCCGCGTCATCCCTTTTTCCCTCGGCTCCACATAAGACACAACAACAGTAGTCGTACTGTCCATCAATGGAACATCCTCCGGCGGCGACGAGTCCCTTATCGACAGGGGTAAGGGAGGAGGAAAGGCAACGGAGGGGACTCCGCGAGATAATATGAAACTTGAAGCATGATATCGATTTTCCGTTCTCAGAGGAGCATATCAATACTCATCTTACGGACCTAGTTCAATATTAGGCTCTTCACCAAAGGTTCAGGATTCCGGCTTTTTCCTTATCACAATGTTACAATCTCCATTAGTTATGTTAGCGATGCTTTCGACAAGTGTGGGTGAGTACAATACGGTTTATTACGATCTCATCTAGGTGACAGGCGGCTTATCAGACTGCGTTTCGCCATAGTCGGTCTGCCGACACGACGAGGCGGAAATGATGATTGCCCATATATCTTCAACGAACATGGCGTTCCATCGCTCGACGATATCAAAGACTTCGAACCAATGGGTGCAAAGGGTAAGGGGCAAATTGCTGGTCTATGTCTAGTTACCCTCGGCGGCTGATCCGTGTCTCTGGCCGCCTCGCGATTACAACTGTCGACTAAACCTATGTACATAGCTCATGACCTGCCAAGCTTAGCTATAGCCGCAGCGTAAGTCATCTTTATTCTATTTCTCGGATCTATAACGATAACATCAATCAGATTTCGGCTGATCCTGACCTCAATGTGTATGGCTACCTTCCGCAGGTTGGTTCATAACAACCAGACATTTATAGCTGGATTATTTCAAAACGTTATACAGAAGCCCCATCAGGACGACAAGACTCTTTTCATACCCGAAGATGCCAAACTTCGTCCAACAACAGATCCCTCACTAAACTGCTTTGACAGTTCATTCGGCAGCACCATGAACTGGCGCGATGATCAGGATGAAGAATACCACATCATGGTCCAATTCCCTGATCAAGAATCTTGGGGTGGGGCTTACCAGGGGGACACCCTCAAGGCAGCAGACGGTTCGGACAAATCCGCCTGGATTTTTCTCTTCCAAGAGGCTATGCTTCACTTTGCCCAAGCAAGTGTGCAAAAGGAGGGCTCGGAGTACTGGAAATGGAGCAACACCAAAGAAACGAACGTACAAGCCTTCAATTCAGAGCAAAAAGTGCAGGGATACAATGATCTGGGTAAAATGCTGAAAGTTACGACGGGCAAGAAGACGTCCCAGGACAGAATTGATGATTCCTATAGCGACGAGAAACTCGAGACGGTGCTCGGATCCATTGCTGATAGTCCAATCCTTGTCATCCCGAAAGCTGTCGAGAGTAATGATCTGCCATCAGACCGAATCTGGGTCGGCATGAAGAAAGTGAAAGATGAGGAGAAATGGACTTTTTTCAACCCTGTCGAGAAGAATTCGAAGGATCTTGACCTTGTTCAACTCAGGGCATCTGCTCGGGATATCGTCTATATCAAGGACCACAGTGCACCATGTATGGACTCGGACTTGTTCACCCCATGCTGATCGACACCCGTATTTTTAAGCTGAAAGACACCCACCTTTGATCGATATTGAATCATAAATTTGTAAATCAATTTATACCTAGCCCGAGCGGCCTGCTCTGCAACTCTTATGCAATGTAAAAGCATTTCTGATGTCTATCTTTTCCCTCTTTCACAGGGATCGGGCTCTCTATGCTGCAGATAGCTCATACTGTGCTCAAGACACTGCAAAGGGGCAGCAGTAATCCACGCGCACAGTGGCAAAAGCTGAGCGACTAAGTTGAAGGACGAGTCTGTGAACACTATAGCAGTCCGCTGTTTGCAGGATAGATGATGCATGGCGAGGGCAATGTTCCAGTCTTTGATGTGATTGGTTGATCTCGCAGTAAATTGCTACGACGCAACTGTAAGAGTGACAGACAGGAAGTCGTGACCACGGAACAGTGCTTGCCTTTCCTGCACTGCTACTTCCCAGGGGTTGATCTCGTTTCCGATATACGGTGCATCTGGGATGTCTTGTGAACGATGACACAATACAACTTCCTTCTCGGCCTGCTGCCTAGGTACGTGTAATGTGATAGATTTTTAAACTCCAGCCAAGATGCGCCTTACGGTAGTCAGGACAGCTGTCAGGACCAAAGCGTAACAAGCTTGAACTCACGCTATGACGTGTCAAATAGGGGTTAAGAAAATAACAAGCGGATGCGGGAACACGAAACATCAGCTGCCAGCTGACTTGCGCAGTACGAAAGCCCCTATTCTTCCGTTTTACGGGGCTGTAATCGCCTGATAGCTGGCCTGATTCGGGCAAGGCCATAAGTAATATGAGACACCAAGTGTACCTTGGTATCCCTGAAGCCTTCCACCAGCTCTTCCACCTGTTCCCGGGATGCCAGGGAAGGCCCTGCGGACGATCCGGCCTCACGGTGACGGGGGTATGATAGGAGTGCACCGACAGAGCATAGAGTATATAGTTTCATCTTATCCTTATAATCTTCTTCCCACTACCAAGAGCGAAATCTCAACGGTAGTTCGACATTTCGGTTCGACCACCCTCGGAGGCAGATAGCAAGCGCATCGAGAGCTGCACCAAGTAAGTTGTCTTCACTTGCTTGTTCGATTGATGTAATGGGCGCCAACGGAGAAATCGCAACAGCCTACAGCTTTTACGAACGATCAAACCCATTCGATCCAGAATGTCCCACCTCAAATATACCGATGGCACCCCTCTCGGGGCTCGCTTCGGTGCCATGTGCCACTACTCCCAAGCCGTCGTTCTTCCGTCTGGGATCGTCAAACTTTCCGGACAGGGTGGCTGGGATCCCTCCACAGGTTCGCTTTCTCCTGCAGGCGAAGAGGGAGGAGACAATGGTGCCGGTTCTACGGGAGAGAAGCAGTTCCTGGACGTGACTACGCAAATCAGCAATGCCTTGACCAGCATCGAAACAGTCCTCCGAGCCGCAGGATGCAGTAATGGGTGGTCCGACGTGTACCAGGTCAGATCCTACCACGTCAACCTCGATTCGGACGCCTTTTTCACCATGGTTGCCAAGGTCAAAGAGAAATGTGGGGATGATCATCGACCGATCTGGACGGCTGTTGGGGTTGACAAGTTGGGTTTGGAGGGTATGAAGGTTGAAATCGAAGTAGAAGCCATCTTGCCTACTAAAGAGGGAAAGTAAACAGGTACATTGTCCGAATTTATATATGTAAGAAGGGAGAGTCGTGGGAGGAGGTAGATAGAAAGCCGTGCAGCTGTGCGGGTGACGGCGTAGATTCAAATGTGATGCATTCAATGCAGAGTTGTACAAGCGAAATCAATAGATACGCGTGATTCCATCATCATTATGTCTGCTTGACAGTCAATAATATGGTTCCTGCATAAGAGACGACTATTTGCCCGTCATGTCTCGAACACCTTTCTCCCTACATTCCAGGAAGACGGTTATCAGTATTCTGTAAAGGAGGATGTCTGTCTGATGGTACTCACCCAAAGCTCAGCATTCCACCTTCTTGCATATCATTGACGACTTTTTCAGCCTGTTGAACGTCCATCTTTTCCAATACCTTGTTGACTGCATCCAGACTTTCGCTTTTCATTGCGTCCTTTAAATCCTGCGGGAATGCATCAAATAACTCCCATTTCATCTGCAAGAACGCTCGAATATCCTCGATATTCGGCATACCAGCTTCAGGGTCTTCCGATTCGAATCCCTCAACTACGAGGTTCTCCGGCGGTGGACCGTCGGGAATGTTGAAACCGATAGAGGTCGATGGGTCTTCCGCCATCAGCTGAATCGTTTCTCGCTCCGCGCCATTCTTCTCCATATCCGCCCTGATCTCGGTGACCCGCGTAACGATGCGCTCGTACGTCTGCTTGACATCGTTCTGGAAGACAGATTCCGCTTTGGGTCCACCATTGATCATACGGTCAAAGAACAGTCGGACACCGTCACGTCCCAATTTACGGCAATATTGGATCAAGAGACCCTGATGAACGCACTGAAGCGCTCGAGCGGATTCACCCTTCAAACATGCCTCGAAGGCTTCTCCGAGAAGAGAGTCGGTAGTGGATTCCGCAAGCACCGAAGGATCGCGTTGAATGAATTCGAGGGATTTGGTGTATCCGCGAACGGGGATTTGAGAAAACGCACGACCGGAAGGGGTAAGATCGGGGATACCCTCGTTGTCGTCCGCCGAAGAAGTTGCAGGAATTGGTGGCATAGAACCGGAAAGACCGGTGGCGGAGGTTGTGTTGGAAGGGTACTTTGCCGGGTCTAGAGGTGGAAGCCCTCCTGCAGCTCCAGGGTTTAGTACTTCGATATTTTGAGCGGATTTTGCTGTCGGTTTTGGTTTTATATCGTCTAATGGGGTCGGCGTGATTTTGTTGATGTGCTGTAGGTGAACAAAAATTAGATATACAGACTGTGTGAGATTCCAGCGTGTGTGTTAAAGTATTCTACTCACGCTGCTGGACCAACCCTCCTTAACATCCTCACTCGTGATCTTTCTCTTTTGTTCCTCCTCCTCCTTTTTCGCAAGTTGCTCGCATTCCTCGCTCCTCTCCTTAAGACCATCCTCGTGCTTGATCAGTCCCTGCACAAGCGCCTCCGTCCATTTCTCTTCACCCGCTTCGTCAGCGCCCTTGCCACCATACTTTTTCCCCAGCTCTTCCTTGCATTCCTCCCAAATTTTGAGCAACATGTGCAGCATCATCTCATCATATGTCGGCTGCTTGGCGTGTCCAGTTGGCGGTTTGGCGTCAGAAGGGTTTTCCTTGAGCCTTGCAACCTCTTTCGAATAGGCTGAACGGCCGGCTTCCTTGACCCTATTCCTCAGCTCCACAACACGCGGAATAAGGACATTATTGAGAGCAACCTCTGCATGGTAATTGGCGATACGCTGTTTCCTCATTTCTCGTTGTTCATGAATGTCTCGTTGTTTCCAGCTGATGGATCAGACAACATGCTGTCAATTTGTATCTTCCATACACCAGTGAGAAGGGACTCACTTGATCATACTTCGTTTGTCGATATTCGGATGTTCCTCGATGTCAGAATCGTCCGAGAGCTGACGAGAGCGATCAAATCAGCCCGGCTGCTGACGCGCTGGAAGCTAAGGGACATACCTCGAGAGCAGCCCATTTGTCGTAATTCAGCTTGCCCATGATGATAGATCTGTTGATCAAAGTGATGTATGTGGCGCTATTCACCCAGTCTGTTATGTGCCTACATTTATTCTTACGCACACCCGCTGATGGTGCTTTCTAGCAAGTCATCAAGGCGAAAGCTCGTCGCTCACATTCGTAACTAGCTTCCGCCCGGCCGCCGGTTCACAGCCGCCGGGCTCCTCCGGCTGGACCGTGTGCTCGAGCTGCCCTTTCTCAGCGTCCTCGTAGATTATAGTAAAAACAACTCCTGCTCTTCCCCCTCAAGGCACTGTCCATGACCAGTCACAGCCATCAGCGATCGTGTACCGCGTTCTCCGATAGCGACTCTGAAGACGAATCCCCTACTACCAGCTGCAATCGACTAGACACAAACCCAAAGCCGTTCGCGATGACTTCTCACAAAACCGTCACTCCAGCCAAAGCAATGGCATTCCTCCGGTTTGTGGATGCGTCTCCAACCCCATTCCACGCCGTCCATACCGCCATCGGTCAACTTTCCCAAGCTGGATTCAAACCGATTTCGGCACGAGCCGACCTTCGTTCCGCATTCAAGTCTGGCGAGATTGTCCCTGGTGGAAAGTACTACCTGACGCGAAACCAGTCTTCTCTGCTTGCTTTCGTTGTGCCGCGGAAGATGACAGGAAGAACTGGCTTCAGCGTTGTAGCCGGTCATACCGATTCGCCCTGTCTCAAGATCCGACCGGTCAGCAAGAGGGAGAAGGCAGGTTATGTCATGGTCAATGCCGAGACCTACGGTGGAGGTGCTTGGCCATCTTGGTTTGATAGGGACTTGGGCTTAGCAGGAAGAGTCATTGTCAAGCAAGGAGGTAATGATCAGTTTGTCACCAAATTGATTCATATTCAACGGCCTATTTTACGGATCCCGACTTTGGGTAAGTGGAGGGCAGGGCTTTCGCGAGGGATCATCATCATCATCATTATCTGATTTACGCAAATCCAGCAATCCACCTCGACCGAACCATTAATGATGCCTTCAAGTTCAACAAAGAGACAGAATTCCAGGTAAGCCGAGAACACGGATACGGCGTGGAAGTGGGAAGCTGATTCCTTCTGCGTTTGATTCGACGACAATTGCAGCCTGTCCTCGGTCTGGTCAACAAGCAACTCAATACCTCGTCCGAGCCCAGTGCGACTCCGACCAACGCTGACAGCGTTGAAACGGAGTCCTCTTCATCTCCCTCATTTGCAAGCAAGCATCATTCGATGCTAATGCAGGCTGTGGCAGAGGAATTGGACGTGAAACCGGAAGATATCTTTGACTTTGAACTGTACGTAGACCCTTGTGAGACGCGCATCAATAGGAACTGATCACCATGCATGTTTTAGTTCACTCTTTGACACTCAGAAAGCGACTATCGGAGGTATCAATGGAGAATTTGTCCACTCGGCTCGGTAGGTTGGAAGAGGATACCGTTGGATACACATAGACTAAGTTTTTCATCTAAGGCTTGACAACTTAATGACATGGTAAGCGACGTGACGTATGATTTCTCCATGTAAATTCATCTTGACTGACAATTCGCCATCTCAGCTTCTGCGCAGTCGACGGCTTGGTCGAATCTGTTGGTAAAGAAGAGCTTACTTCCGATGCTGATGACCAGGAGCATTTCCGAACTATTGTTCTATTCGACAATGCAAGTTTAATCCGCATCGGGATCATCAGTGCCTCTAATGAGTTCGCTGACTTTCGGGTTACTGATGTAGGAGGAAGTCGGTTCCGTATCGTACCAAGGCGCCGAAAGCGATCTTTTACCGTCATTCATGGAGCAAATGACCAGCATCGAAGACTTTATTCCAGCAAATTACGGACAAGTCTTGAGAAACAGTTTCTTGATTTCGTGTGATATGGCTCATGCTGTGAGTCCAAATCAAGTAATGCGTTGCTTGATAACCATGCTGATTGTAAGCCTTTTGCTAACGAATAGGTCAACCCGCTATATGAAGGTCGATACCATGATCAGCACAAACCGCAGCTCAATGGCGGCGTAGTAATCAAGACTAATGCCAATCAGCGATACACTTCGAATCCTGCCACCACATTTGCGCTCAGGCGGTTGGCAGAATTGGCAGGTGTCCCTATCCAAGAGTTTGAAGTTAGGAACGATTCAAGTTGCGGGTCTACGGTGCGTCAAATATAAACGCAACATTTACAACACTCTGTTGTTGATGCAAAGACTTGTGTTGCATCCCCTCTTGCGTGGCGATGTAGATCGGCCCGGCGCTTTCAGTAAAGGGTTTCCGAACGGTCGATATCGGCATCCCTCAGCTTTCCATGCACAGTATCCGGGAAACTTGTGGCACCAAGGTAAGCTGCTGCTTTGCTGGAAAAAGTCGTGACCTATCATCGATAACATTCTTTGTCTCTTGCTTACAGGACCCAGAATACTTGATCGAGTTGTTCAAGACATACTTTAGACATTTCTCTCAAGTCGATTCCCAGTTGGAATTAGATTAGATGTAGCCGTAGAATGGAATACTGCTTTCTTCTTTAATGAATCTGTTTCATGTTGAAACCAAACTGATTCAAGAATCTCCGAGAAATCGTTGTCTACCAGAATGTACTCAACGACGCCTTAGGCTGGCGCGACGGGGTAGAGTAGCAATAGCATTTCGGCAATGCCCGCAAGGCCGCGGAGATCAAATCCGAACCCATTCGAAAGGATGATCGTTCAAAAATGATATACCTCCTTCTACAGTACATAGCTAGAAATCTACATCAAATCCTTAGGCAATTCGCCTCCTGAATAGGGGCTCAATTTTTGCTTGATTTTCCACTTGGATTCGGAATTGGATAATAGCTTTTCGAAGGCGTAGTATTCTGTGGCTGTAGATCGCAGAGTCTGTGGTGCTCGCGACCTAGGCTTGATCGTCAAAGTCTGCGAAGAAGGCGCGGGGGGTCAGTCGTGCATGTTATAAGCAGTGTAGTGCGATTACCTTCCAACGTACCTGATCTGTTTCAAGCTTGACAATAACTTGAGCCAACTTAGTCTGACCGGTCGAATCCACTTGAAGCACTCGAGCATCAATGGCCTTTGGCTTGGAAATATATCGGTCAACGGCCCAGGTCATGACAGTGCCTCCTCCAATTTGGTGTTGAGCTCGGTTCTTTGCGGTTTCGAGGGCTTGCGAAATAGAGATCTGTCGAATGGTATTGACATCGCCACTATTGGCAGAATTTTAAGGGTCACTTTAAATTACATATGACCGCATGAGTAACTATGAGCTAGGCTCACCTAGCCTGAGCCTTATTCCACGACTCCCAAATTTCTGCCAAATGATTACTCAAAGGCTGGATACTGTCTGTCGGCCTAATTCGCTTGAAGTTGATGAAAAATCGACGGTACCAAGGGAGGCCTGTAAAGTCTGGCGATGAATATATGTTGGCGATGATAGGTTCCTCCTGGACGATAGTGCTCATCCTGGGTCCATATTTCCTCAACGTTAGTCACCGCCTTTTATTGGGATATTTACACTGAATGAGCAACGAACTCACGCTTGGAGTTTCAGTCTAAAGAACCGCCTAATCCTCGTGATTATGTATTTGATACTAGGTACGATTCCTCCTACACGCATGATCCCCACTTGATGCAGAGGAGGAAGGACGTATGGATCTAGATAGATACATGATTGTTAGCATTGTGGAGGCTTTGTGTTTCCAGATGTTGACCGCGAAGCGGATGTCGATTTGTGGCTCTCTTTGAATGCTACAGCTACTTCTGTTCATTGCCTTTTGGCTGTTTGTTGAGCCAGTGTGGAGCACTACACGCCCTCCGCTGCTACCTGCACTTTGCATAATCTATCACTCACCTGCCAATGGTTGATCCTGATTCTCCAGGCTCATCCCTGGCATCTGCCGTGACATCCCTTTCTGTTGTTTTGCGAGCTTGGATTCTGCCTTGGCAACAGCATTGTATCCTGTTCTGGAAGTTGAACTTCCCGATGATTGTGCGGTAGTGGATGTTGATGCTGCTGAAGAGGACGCGGAGGGAGAGGGTTTGGCTCTTGTGAACGATGTCTTGCTCTGCGACGAGCTTTTAGTGTTTTGCACGAACGGCGAGGTGGAGAGCAATCGGTATTGCAGCACAAGAAGCGATGTTTGAGACGAGGTAGAAGACAGGGCCCGTGAACTGAATGGCCCCGCTAAAGCGGATCGTGGGAGCGCCATCTTCGTATAAGCTTACGTTCTCGGCCAGGTCTGTACAGGAGCGTAGTAGTCGACGAGTTCAGAAACAAGCTCGGTAGTTTGTGAAGCCTTCCACCAGACTGTACAGATATTCAGCAAGTGCCCCTCGCTCGATCGCTCGTAGAAAAACTAAGGCGCTCGCTGCATTAGGGTCTTTGGGGGCCATTTTCAGTTTTGGGGGTCAGTTGGGACGGTGGCGTCGCGCTTGCAACTTCAGCGGAGCCATCGCAGTACCCGAGATCGCATTCAACAGCTATTCCAACGATATTGCATTCCTCACAACAGCGCACATTGCTTCTACATGACTGCTGACTTGATGAGGGGAGAAGAGAGCGCCCGCATACGTAATTACACGAGCTACAACCACTCCCACATATTGGCTGGTCTCTGAACCGGCCCTTCAGTTTACAATGTCGACAGACGAAAGGCTCAACCAGTTTCCAGCTGCCGAACAACAGTCCGACGGCTCGACTCGTCGTTCCGATTCTCATGGCTATTCGGGATCAGGATCAGATGAAGAGTTGCTTCCTCTTACACCTAGCAGTGGAATAGTCTCCAGGTCTGCAAGGGAGGATAGTGCCTCTCATGACAAAAAGGATCATGGGGTTGTGGCTGATGTAGACATGAGTCATGGAACGGACAAAGCGGATGTCACAAGCATGGCAGTCGATACAGAAAAACACATTACCAGCCATGCGCAAGGAGGAGACGAGGAGAAAGATGAAGCAGCGCAGTATACTCAACCCGCAGAGTTGTCAGTAATATGTTACAGCTATTTAATCTAGGGAATGTCACTCTGACGGACTTTTCTTGTCTGATAGCTATCCTCACGAGCATGTCAATAAACAAATGCTGTCCTGGACTATCGAAGCGGGCGCAGGTTGCACGCCCGAGGAAGATCCTTTGGCCACTCGAGGCATTCCCATCTTCCGTCCATCGATGGAAGAGTTTGCCGATTTCGAAGGATATATGGAACGTATCGCACCTTGGGGACACCGTTCCGGTATCGTCAAAGTCATCCCTCCCAAGGAATGGACGAAATCGCTTCCCCGAATAACAGCTGAACAACTGCAACACGTCAAGATCAAAGGAGCAATCCAACAGAACATGCAGGGAAGGGCGGGAATGTACCGCGCCAACAACATCGAAAAGAACAAGATGAAAGGGTTGAGCGTCAAGGAATGGTGGGAAAAGTGTCAAAGCAAGGCACATCTTGGACCAGGACCAAAAGACATATCATCGGCTATTCGAGGAAGGCAAGAAGAGGTATCGCCCTCAAAAAGAACAATGGCAGGCAAGAGGAAGCGGTCCATATCTGTGGCCAGCAGTAAAGATGCAACGGTGGATCATGCATCCACACGAGAGGAAACAAACAAAGTGGCAGACGAGACGGAACCGACGCCATCTGAATTATCAAGTCGACTCACAACGGAAGAGCCGATGAAAGAAACAGAGATTACCATCGACCCGTGGTATAAGACGTTCGATCTCTTGAAGGACTGGTTACCACCAGATACTACGGTCGACGACTTTAATGTCGATGCCTGTCGAGAGCTGGAGAGAAAATTTTGGAGAGGGCTGAGTTTAGGGGAACCTAGTTGGTATGGTGCTGATCTGAAGGGTGAGTCGGTTTCTCTGTCTCCAGTCCTCACGAGTTCAAGGTGGTCTGACCCATGTGGCTTTTCGCCTCTTAGGGTCCCTCTTTACCGATGAGACAACAGCTTGGAATGTAGCCAATCTACCAAACGTATTGAACAGACTGAACCTGAAAAGAAAAGTACCCGGTGTGAACACACCATACCTTTATTTTGGAATGTGGGCCGCTGCCTTTGCTTGGCACGTAGAGGATGTAAGTTGCTGTGCGAGTCTGTGCGTATGTGCTGCAAATGATTTCAATTCGCTTTCTCCGGCAGATGGACCTCTACTCTATCAACTACATCCATGCTGGCGCACCGAAATTCTGGTACGCTATACCACAGGGCAAAGCGGAGAACTTTGAGCGACACATGGCTGGTGAGTGATTGGCACTGTCCCGTCACGTTTCACCCAAGGGGTATGATATTCACTTGGAGCTCCTTGCAGGTTACTTTGGTCAAGACGCACAGCGCTGTGACCAATTCCTTCGACATAAATCCTTTGTGGTCAGCCCTTCAAAACTCGGTGGCGATGCATGTCGACCGAATTTCTTGGTTCAGAAGCAAGGCGAATTCGTAATCACGTACCCCAAGGGGTATCATGCTGGTTTCAACGGCGGTTTCAATATCGCAGAGAGTATTAAGTGGGTCAATGAACTTTATATGACAGTGGGGATGTCGTGCTAATCCAGTGTGATTAGCTTTGCGCTGGAAGACTGGATCGATATCGGTAGACGTGCAAAAGTATGCAAGTGTGAAAGTCATAGGTAAGCGAATCGTCTTCAGCCTTGTTTGAAATACGAGTTCTGCCTTTTTAGGTCCTTTCGCTAATGAACCTCCCACCTTGTCAGCGTCGTCATCGACATCGACCGTATCTTAGAGGAATCAGAACTGCGCAATGCCGCCGAAACGCAACGGGCTGAACGTCGACGTCTAGCGGAACTGCGAAGAGAAGGCAAGCAGATTGCCAGCAAACGCGGGGAAGGAAAGGGGCCACATATGCGTTTCATTCCTGAAGTCGTCATCCCGCGCCTGACAAAGCCAAGATATCCTTGCGTGTTTTGTCCACACTCCAGCACAGCTGGTCTTCTGCCTATTTATGAGCCTTCAGAGAAGATTCGCAGTCTCGTAAAGGATTTCAACGCAAAAGCTATGGCACATGTCGCATGTGCTCGCTGCATCCCGGAGCTTTCTATTGGAGCCGTCGAGGAGGATTCTCCTGAGGACCAGACCTCTCTGAAGAAACGGGTGGTCGTGATGGGTACTGAGAATGTGGCGAAAGAAAGATGGAGTTTGGTAAGTTCCTGACACCAGACCGTCTATTCCCTCGATTCTGATAACATTTGTTTCTTAGAAATGCTCCAGCTGTACAGATCCCAATAAGGCTAAAATAGGTGCCAAGATTCAATGTGTCAAGGTGAGCGAGTGATCCGATGATTCATGCTTGATGGAGGAGTGTCGGAACTAACGCTGGGATGGTGTAATCCAGGGTAAATGTGCTCGAGCGTACCACGTGACATGCGCCATGGAAGATCCCGAGGTCGATTTTGAAGAGGTAGAGGTGCAGGAATGGGTTTGCAAGAAGACGCCATCCATAGAGGCGAAACCTTTTAACACAGACGGCGAAGCTCGGGCAGAAGCTATGGATGTCGACCCTCTCGCTGGATCAGTTGCCAAGAAACAGTATAACCTAGTCAAGATTGTCCATACCAAATTGTTTTGCCCTACCCATAACGCCGTCAGTATCTTTCAAGAACAGCCCTGCTCTGACCCATACTGATTTGTCCTTAATACAGACCTTACAATCAGCGAGAAAAGATGCATCCCGGACGCTACTTCGTGAGGAGATTTCAAAGCTTCCAGTCGGATATCCAATCGTTGTGCGTTCCGCATCGGGAAATTTCGAATCCTACTTGTTGTTCTTGTCCGAAAAGGACGAGACGGCGGGAGTTGTAGGTGACGATGGCTCTCCAGAAGTGGTAAAATGGTCACAAATAGAGCTGCACTCGGTCGGCTCGAGAGCTCCCGAACCTGTGACACCTTCTAGTATGGCGTTTCTGCATTCCGTTCTGGGTTTTCCGGTGCTAATTCATTGCCATCCTGTAGCCGACACTCCTCCGGTCGATTTTGCGAACGTCGCTTTGACACCAGAAATGATTCGTATGCTCAGCAGTAATAGATTGTTACAGATGGCATTTCAATCTGTGGTGGTGTAATGGTTGCCCAATTTAACGCCATCTGTACAATTGTGACATCCTGTAGCCTATATTTCAGACAAAATCCTGTAGCGACGCTAAGCACGTCGCACAGACATAGTTGTATCAATCCTTTCAGTGTATGTTGAAGTATAGTTGCGCCAAGTGGATCTTCAATTCTTGCTCACGCCCGTGCCTTACAGCCTGTGCGTTGCCGCTATATTATTAGCATCGTCACGAGCATGATGGTGCATTGCAGTAGGTATATGTATTTGCCCAGTTGACGCGGAATTGGTGTAACAATAATAGCTAATAGCAGCTACAACGGCTTCGTGGAGCATCAATGAGTGCAAGACAGGGACAACGATTCTCTCATGTTCACCCAATGCGTAGGGTTGGCAGCGGACTTGGCTATCTCAGATTGGTCTTGCCGCAGTTGATCCACCATTTTCTCAGTCCACTCTTTCCTAGTGTTCGCAAAGCATTGAAAGGAGCTGACAAGCACCAGTACTCCACAAAGCTATTTGATAAACATGCGGCGGTTTGCAAACCTCAGCCGCGGTGGTCTGTTCAGCTCTCTGTATCATGAATCCTAAGGATACTCTGTCCCTTGTTTGCGAGGATCCGCCAATCTGTCATGTCCAGAGTCAATGTCGGCCTGAAGTGCCGCTTCGCATCTTTGCCTCGAATGGCTCGGAAGTGAGCCTCTCGGCGACCTGGTTGAGGGAGCAAAGCTAGGAGAGCTGCTAGTAGCAGGTAACTGAGCAAGTGCGGTCGAGCGGTAAAATCGTACTGTGACGTAAACTATTCGTTCATAGATTTCGTACGTTTTCTAGCTGACTTCCATGCTGGTATTTGCATACAGCCAGCTACATAGTCACAGCTGGTCTACTGGGCATTCTTTTTTATGGCATATGTAGATGTGGTTGGGTAGCTGGTTGTTTGGTACTTCCGTCGTATGGGAACGACCGACTAGCTGAGCGACCCATGATGAGAAAGACGAAATTCCCACATTCTCCATCGCTCCATCGCCGGGCTGAAAAAGACAATTTATGAAGGAGATGGGAGCTTGCTATTAGTGTCTTCAATGGCCGAATTGTACCCGGAGCAGAAACTGCGGGGATGAAACACTAACAGGCCAAACCTTTGCGACAGCTTTTGCGATCCGGCTATAAGGAAAGAACCGGGACGAATCGGAAAACAGCGGCATCTATTCAGCTATCTATCTGTACCTCCCGCTGTCAGAGGTGCGGAAGGGAAATCGCCGCCCTGCAAGGATGTCCACCACTTCTTTATCGCTGTCTGAGCTGCTGTAAGCTCCGCTTTCTTTGCAGTAGCTCTTCTGGAATAACGTGATCTTCATAACAGGGTCTCGTAACTTTGGAGGTTGTGCCTCGTTCCTCTAAAGCGTAGAACCAGAGAACGAACGTCTTCAGCAAGTTTTTCAGAGCCTTCGGCAGTCTGCCTTCAGCAGCTCTTTTCAGGAGAGCTTTCCGGATCCATGCAGTGCAACAGTTAACGCGACCGACAGCTCGGCCGTGGATGACGGCAGGTGTGGAGGGAGGAGCGGTGACACTATGGTAGAAGCATGACGTTAAGCAGTTGATTAAACTGGATGATTTGGGTGAAATTATGAGCCCGAAAGTTTCACCCTGACGTGATCAACATTAGATAATTAGGAAGAACCAGGAGCAAGGCAGAAGGCAAAAAAAGGGGGCAAAACACGCTTCATCCATTTCCTCCGCGACATCTGGCGTCGCTGTCAGCTCTGGTTAGAACGGCATAGGTAGGAGGTAGATGGATTTGCCTTCTGTATAGCAACCCATTGATTTTGATTCCCTGCTCCACGGAGACGCTGTCAGATTCATTGGCAGCACGGTAGAGTCTGACTCTGAGTATTTATTTTAAAAAAGAAAACTCGTGGAGTCACAAGAAACGAGACACCGAAAAAAGCCTGTAAAAACGTTTTTAGGCATCAACCCTGCGACGTGGTGTTGTCGGTTCTGTAGAGGCTGGAGTTGGTAACCTGCTCTTCTTCACCCGACAGCAAACCCGATCGGGTAAATCTCGCTTACTGAACTTTTTCAGCGACTTCCTTTCTTTTCTGCTCGGGACTTTGCGCACTGCGAACTGGCTATTGGCTGTATTTTCGGGCGGTGACGCGAGGCTTCAATAAGCTGCGCAATGGAACAGCTAGTGGAAGGCGATTTTGAAGTCGACTAAGAGCTGGAAGCAGGGCTAGATGATTTGCTGGATGGGTATGCGGAGGAAAGGTTTTGAACAAACCAGGAGCGGTTCATGATTGGCTGAGGTGCTTACTTTGTAATCTTTGAACACATCGGGAAACGCGGCAGGGGAAACAACAGCCTCGGCGATGAGCAGTTTGTCAGGCTCAAGGCACGAGGCGGGGGGGCCTTTTCTGACGCGGGTTAAATGGGTGCTATAGCGGATAGTTGATTTCGGGATCGGTGACTAGGAATCTCCATCAATCAGCTTCCTCAGCTCATCCTTGACCTATCGTCGAGGTAGCTGTCGAGATTGAGTGTACTGGCGTATATTTTGTGACTCTTGTTCTGTCCTGCAACACTGCAGCTGTGAACCGAACCTGTAACAACACTAAATTGCCCTCAGAAAATTGGACCGGGGATCATCACTCGTTGTTGGACCCGCGTGCCAAATTAAGTCCCGCGAACGATTGACGTGACAGACATTTGATGCATCGAGGCCTTAGAGGGTCACTTGTCACAGCACTACCGAACAGTCCCTACTCGCTATACAACCCGACGTTCTGTCGACGACCGCAACTTGACACCCGGAGACGAATCTTGTCGGAGTCTTTGTGACGCGCGGGGAAACGGACCGCAACAAGGGCACAGGGAACTGGCAGCGAATAGGACTGGATATTTTACTGGATGCAAAGGGATCTCAACTAAAGGGTAAGTTACAGAATTACATGAATGCACGTCTTTCGAGATTCTGACAGTATATTGGTAGACTTCTTCAACCGGCCCGATATCAGCCCAAACGCCTAGAACTGACACCCGACGCCTTCCTGTGAGACCGCAGAGGGGGTAAACACAAAGGCCTTTCGTGGCTCGCCACGCGCTGCTGTGAAACCGTTTTCGCCTTTTCCGAGTGAACTTCTGCTAGGCTGCGCCCACTCTCTGTTTCCAACTCGCGGGAATCCTTTCACCAATATCTCCCACCATATCGCACTCAACGCCTTCACCGCCCTTTGCGGGTGGCAGTCCGTCCCATAACGGGGGACCAGCACAACCGCAAACAGGAAACCTCCATCGTCAGGCACAGTTTCAACGAGCAACACAGTCCCAGTCACGCTCTTCTTCAGCAAATCGTGGTGGATACGGTGCTCCTTCACCTACAACGTCAAGTAACGGTCTTTCGCCTGCCGCATCAACGACATCAAACACTTCGTATCAGACCTCAGGTTCTTCCACCACAACAAACGGGGGTAAAAGGTTACAAAAGTTGGCTCCAAAACCGGTAGCCCCAAGTTCAGGCGGTGTTACTCGCGCAGCCGGGACTGGAAACGTTCAAATCGTTAGAACAGGAAACGGAATTGAGGTCGGAGTTAGCAAAGAATCGGTTACAGGGAGTCTCGCTGGTTGCTTGAACAGATCAAGCCAGAGAGCGACGGATACAACTACATCTTCATTAGGAACGAGAGCCGCAATGGACAAGATCAGAACAAATCCTTCCGGAGGAAAAGGCGGAAGGTTTACGGTGGATGCTGGTGGTGGCTCTCCATCTATGGGGACTACAGGCACTACGGTACATGGATCAAATAAACGGAGTGCCAATGCACAACCCGGTCTTGCCAGACAGAACTCGTTGTCTTCAAACGCAGCTCGATTATCTTCGAATCAACACAGGCATCCGCAACAGCAGCCGACTGCGTCAGGATTTGCGAAGCCTTCCTCGGTCAACATGAGGACCAGTCATCAAATACCAACTGGTCTGTCCAACCGGAACGGGGGCAATTACACGACTCAGTCTCCTCGAAGTAGTAACCATCAGGTACACTTTGTGCCTGGTTCCCTGCCAAATTCAACGCCATCATCTCGAGCTCAAACTCCTGCATCATTCATGCACGAAATAGAACTCGCGCAATCAGCTTCAGCCTCAGCCTCATCCTCATCACTTTCAAATTTATCGCGATCAATGGGGTCTTCGCAAATGGGCCACAATTCAGGCTTCCATCCAGGCTCCATTCCCGACCAATCACCCCTTTCGCAGTCGGTATCTCAATTCGGCTCAATGCCATACCTGTCCGGGTCAATGCCGAATAACCCATTTGCTCAACCTTCCAGGGCTAGAAAAGCTTCGACAGGACAGCATCATCATCCCTATTCTCGAAGTGGAACAACGACGCCCTTGGAACCGCCATCTCCCTGGGAAGTCAATGGGTCTGGGTTTCCTTTCGGTATCAATCACGATGACACGAATGCCATTGCGGTGGCATTTGCTACTCAGCAACAAGCGCAGAACCAGCATTATGCGCAAAGCCGGCACGGTGCTATACATGGTGCAAGTCATATCGTGCACAATATGAATATGGCGAACCATTTAGTGAACGGCTCTAGCCCTCAAGGAATGTATCACCCTTCTCAGCATAGCGTACCTTCCTCAAGACCGGCAACTTCCGGCTCTGGCCATGGTGGTTTCAACACTCGGGACAACGCAGAGCAGGTCGAGCAGGCCAGACGGGGGGAAGAGACGCAGAGAATAATGATGGAAAACGCCTTGTTGAGGAACATGTTAGCAGGCAACGAAAGCTTAGATTGGAGCTCGTTCGAGGGAATGGTGAGATCTCCTACATCCCCTGGGCGCCGAGGAGATGATCCCGGAGTGATCTCGCAACACATCGACAATACCGCTCAAATGTTGCACAGCTCGTCAGATCAGCAGTATCAGCCAGAGCTGTCCGCCGCCGAAGTAGATGCGATTCTGATGAACGACATGTTTGCTCAAGAACCCGGTGCAAATGATGCTTCAGCAACCTTATTCAGTAGTTTGTCTGGCATGATGAGGGATATGCAGGAACAACAACTGCAACAACCCCCTGTCGCCGGTGAACAATACGAAAATCACGCTGGAGTCCTGCCTCAGGCCGTTCCGAACGCTAACGCCCCATCGGCCTCGGAATATAGTGCACATGGTACTTCCTATGGCTCAGGGAGTGCCGGTACGTCGACACCTAGCCTGCTTACTCGACAGCTGCAGCATAGTCAGCCGCATGCGCCAGGTCTGAAGGAGCGGATGGCGCACGTGTCATCTAGTGCGTTTTCAACGGACCGAGTCTCTGCATCCCTGCCAAGTTCGTCGCATATGCCTCGACCCTCCTCTTCCGGTATTGAGGCATCAAAGAAGTTGAGCAATGCAGGTATTCTGCCAACCCCTCCAGCGAGTTTCTCCCAGTCATTTGCGTATCCCCCTGGACAATTGGGAAGTCGCGCCGCTGCAGGTTGGGGACCAAGTAGAGGCGTTCAGGATAGGAAGGATAGAGCGTCTTCGGGGTTGTCAGCTTCTATTACGGCTGCAAGTAGAAACATGGGCTTGTTCACTCCGTTGGTAACGCCCACAGGTCTTGTGGAAAAACTCAGTTTGGCTAGTCCAACAACGCCGGTGAGTTCATGTTCTGATATCCCTTCCGTCATTCTGGTCTAACGTTTGAACCGAATACTGCAATTAGGCGTTGGCTTCTGTGCATCCTGAACAATCTCGCAAACACGCGAAGACACCGGTTTCTACGCCTTCTGTCGGTGCACAGACGAATCAGCAATCTAGATCATTCCGAGCGCAAGCAACTAGAACGGGAAATCCACCCGCAAATATCCAGATTCCTCAGTCTCACACATCACCCACACCGGATCATCTACCGCCGCTACCTGCTGGGTTGCAGATAGAACAGCTTGCACAGTTCGGTAGCGCAGGCCTAGAGATGGCGATTCGACTAGGAATGCAGATGGGAATGCAGTTAAGTCAAGGCCATGGGACGCAGGGGGCTCAGGGAGTAGATGAGGGGTCCAGCCTGCCGACATCAATGGGTCCACAGTCTGCTGCAGAGCAAATGAACAGGTACTTACAGCAAAGTACAGCTACTAGTCAGATATCTTCGCCATCACCGCGGTCTCCGATCAATCCCAACACAGCAAGATATGGTTCGTCGGTTCCTAATAGTAACAGTGGTCGCAGACCAGAAGACATCGTAACAGGCATCCTCAATGATGACTTCTTTACGACTGCACATCCGGCAACGACACCCGTCCAGACACCGAGTGGCACATCAGGCTTCAATACCTCGAGGCGGACATCGCAGTCAGGCGGAGAACCGTCTCTCGTATCGCCGCACATCTCATCGCCGATAGCTTCCGTTATGCCGGAATCCGAGGGACCCGCCGATGAGCTCGTGAAGAAAGATCCTTTAGCTACACAGGTCTGGAAGGCTTACGCCAAAGCTAAGAATACCTTGCCGAACGGCCCAAGGATGGAAAACTTGACATGGCGGTTGATGCACATGACGCTGAAGAAGACGGACGGGACACCCAAACCCTCTCGAGTGATGGATCTGGTACCTGAGGAGCAGGAATTGCAGGCGACTCAGGAAGAGGAACGAGATGTGCCTTCCGAGATGACCGGCGAGGAAGTTGAGAGAGGGAGACGTGGTAGATTCCGGGGCAAGGGAAAGGTTGTTGGCTTCGACGCGGAGTCACCTCAAGATCGTCAGGATAGGTAAGCTCCTCTCCGTGTAAGATTGGAAGCAACATGTTGCTGATCTGCCTGCGATACAGCCCTGATGCCATGGACTGGCGAGCAGCAAGCCGTTCCCGGTCTAGAGCTTCCGTCATGGACTGGCGTCCCAGTTCCAGATCAAGATCGAGATCGACCTTCAATAGGAATCGAAACCCTTATGATCATGCCTCCGAAATACATTCGCAAGCAATGCTGGCCGCGGGAACAGACAATCCTTTCCAGGAACATCTACTCGCCTACACCCAGGGCGTGACACATGACGGGCAATGGCCACTTGCACTATATACGTCAAGCGTTTCCGTAGGTGAGGCACAGCTAGGTGTTGATGATATCACACGTCTAGTAGCAACAGGGTCACAGTCTCCTCGTCAGGAGGAATTAGCTGGTTTATCGTCTTTCACCTCAAAATTCAGTCCGGAACATCAGCGACGCCGAGACCCAGTAAACATGTCACAAAGCGCGTTTGAGTACGATCAAGCTATCCGAACCGCAGCGGCTTACGATGCGTTTGCGAGTTCGGTACCAAACGATGAACCGTTACATCTTACCGGTGAAGCGCTTCCGACGTCCTTGACCAGTCAGTCTGGGCCGTCGGCGACATTAGCACTCTCTCCCCGGAATTATCCGAAATTGCCAGGCATCTCGGGTCCTGGTCTGTACGATGAGACTCGCGAGAATTTCCACCCTCAATATGGTTTCTTGCCTCGTAGAGTCAGGAAAACGAGCTTTGACCATACTGTAGCACAAGGTTCCTCCGCCGAGAGTGGCTCAGGTCTGCTACCTCCTCCTAGGGCGGGCAAGGTAAGCACAGCGTTGATGAATGATGTTGACTGGCAGCTGAAAAATATGCCTCTTCAGGTGCGAAAGAGATCTGCCGATATGTCACCCTCAATGACTCCGCAAGCCCAACCTGGAAATATTCCCCTTCCGGGAAATCTGCCAGTACCAACCTCTGCATCTGCCAATGTACCGCCGGGGTCGTTCCCCAATACAGCATTCACATTCAGCGTACCCGGTTCATATGAAGCCTTCTTCGACATCAATGCTGCAAGCGCGAACACCCCAAGCATACCGCATGCGACTGCCGGCGATCCAAGCGAAAGGGAGCAAACATCAAATGACACGAATCAAGCGTACATGCATGCCTTGCAGAATATGCTCAATCAAGGCATTTTGGACGATTCTAATAGGACCTTGTTCGAAGCCAATTCGGATAATATGGATTCCCTGAATAATATGGCGGCTATACAGGCTGGACTTCTGCAGTCAGATAATGCAGTCGACTTCCAGCAGTTGATGCAACAGTATCTACATACTAACGCTACCGCGAACCCATTCACCCACATCAATCCTGCTCAAGTATTAGGGCAAAATTTCAACAACGCCATTCACCCCCTAGCAGCATCGGGTACGCTTTCGAATTTCTCTTCGCCAACCGGGATGTCACCGTCAGTATACGCTCTGCAGCCTCAACAGAACCTTGGACCTACAAAGCCGTTGCCAAAGGCTGTAGGAGGCAAGCCGATATCAACTGCTCAAAAGCCTATACCAGTGCGCTCCAACAGCTCGCCGAATCTGGTTGCGCTAAAGCTAGCAGTCGGTTCTCGTGGAATCAAGGGAGGGGAAGGCGCAAGTAGTGTCACGGAGAAAGGTGCATCGGTTGCCAAACAGGGACACAAGTCCGGCCCTAATACCCCATCTAGCGAAGATGCTGGGGGAACCATATTGAGCACTAGTGAAACGCCAACCCACTGCAGTAATTGTCAAACGACGAATACTCCATTATGGAGGCGAGACCCCGAAGGTCAGCCCTTGTGCAATGTAAGTCATGCTCCTTAGTACCTGATGCACATGACACTGATCTAGACGTGTCAATCATATAGGCTTGTGGTCTCTTTTACGTAAGTCAATCTATCATATTACTATGATAGTCCTTGAGCTGATTCGCGCTATTTCTGTTCAGAAACTGCACGGGGTTGTTAGACCATTGTCTTTGAAGACAGACGTCATAAAAAAGAGGTATGCTGGGTTTACGCATGCGACCGATAACCCTCGCTTATTCTCTTTCGTGTCTAGGAATCGTGCTGCTCCAGGGGGGAAAGAAAGTGTGTCGAACACTCCTGTGGTCCGGAAAGGCAGTTCGGGGAGTGCAGGAACTTCTAATGGAAAGTCGTCAGCGCCTAATCCGAGATCGAGAGCTTCTTCACCTGGAACATCCCTTCCTTCGACGACATCAATCACAAAGAAACCAAGAAGAGTTTCTGACGCGCCGTCGCACCATATCCCAAGCCTCACGTTGATCAACAGCCTTAGCAGTAGTCAACCATCGTGATTCCATGAGCCACATTCAGCTTTCAGTATCGAGCATTCCGAATGTGATAGGTCACACAACATGTATAATAATATAGAATGTATCTGAATTACATATCATTGACAGGAGTTCATTGCAGTGCACGGAAGTCGGATACTTCGAGAAAGGAGGGGTGTTCGCGTAGCGTCTAGCTATCCCGATCCGTTACAATTATAGAAGCAAAAGTGGTCTACAGAATTACTTGAGGTGGATTTGGTGTTTGTAAGCACGAGAGCACAACCTTAGAATGTTCAACCAGGTCATGTATGCTGAAAACTGCTGCTTGGATCCCATATTTCCAGTTCAATTAGAATCCGAAAACGCAACAGAGAATCGAATCTATGACAATACAACATAACAAGCTAGCTCAAACATAATATCTCATCTCTTCAAACCTGACGTTCAACTTGGTCGAGTGGATAGCTTTTCGGGAACTACCGGTGGCGTGTCTCATTTCTTTGTTGACGAGAGGTCTTCCTTTTTGAGCCAGAACCCTTTTTCCGCCAGTTAAGTTGAAGAGTAAGTTATTCATCATGTCAGTTTTCGTCCCAGAACCCATGCAACGCCCAGGGAACTTACTCTCATGATGCGATCCTCTGCCGCCTCTTGGTATTCTTCCTTACCTGACAAGTACTAGGAGTTGACGTCGCTGTGTTGTACTCGATGGCGGAAGGCGCGTCCTCCGTCTCCACGGAAAGGGTACTTCCTGGATTCAGATTGCTGTTACTTTGGGTGGAACCGACTGATATAGCAGGGGTAACTTCTTCCAATGTATTCCAGGCTTGTAGCTGGGAAGAGCTGGCGTCACTTGCACTTGGACTACGGCAGAGTCCGGACAAGGAAGCGTTCTCAAGCGTCATGATGACCTGCAAAGAGCGAATTTCGATAACGTCAGTATCATTCTGGCTTGAGAAGCTCTTCCGTGGTGGAACGCCACCAAGCTTGTAATGTACGCACCTGAGGCTCCGCACCAGATGTCGCGGGATCGTATGTGATGACAAGACTACCGTTAGCAGAAAGAGAAACGCTTTTGCAATGCAACACGCTAGAAAGGGATAATGTATTTCAGCGATACCTCTTGATAACCAAAACCCGTTTGACTGTACTCGTAGAGCTGGCCGTATAGTCCGGATCGATTAATAGACGCGCTTGAAATGCTGACGGTAGCAGTGGAACTCAGACTCGCTCGCTGTCCTCGCGAAGAGGGCAACACAACGACGTTAGTCACTGCTGCTCGTCAGTGTTGATTGTTAGGATCAGCTAGGAAACCCACGTTGTTCAATGCGACAAGAACGGGACCCTTGGTAAAGACCAGATCCGACCCGGACGACAATACTACAGCCGATCGACCTTGGAGATAGGTCTGTTTACCAGAGGGGATTTTAACGTTCCTACTCATCAAGAACTTGCGCAGCGTATTCAAAGTCTTCAGGCGCTTTTAAGTCTTCGTCGTTGTAGAGTAGTTCCCCATGCCAGTCGCCCATAATGCTTGTCTCTGGTCGGGGTCGGATGAACCGGATTTGATCTCCTGTTCCTCACCGTAATAGGTGATCGGCAGCCCGTCGAAGAGATGTTGCCACACCAAAGCGTTATAGGCCACTGAGTCCGAAGCGGTGACGCTGCGGAATCGAGAAACATCATGGTTTGACAAGAAGTTGCCAAGCACTCCCGGATCGGGAAATTGTGCAGTATACTGTGTCATGGCAGCTGCCATGTCTTTCATATTCGCTCGACCGGGCACTTGGAACGCATTCTTCACGCCGTTGAAGAAAGCAGCGTACTATTAGATTCAATGTTACAAGTTAGTTAATCGCATCTTTATGCTCATTCTGGTTGGTGCAGAGCGTGACATACGTTAAGAAGGGAGTCTAAAGATTTTGATTTCTGGTAATCCGCGAGGAAGCTAGGAAACAAGGGGCTGAATGAGAAGAGCTCCAAAGAATTGTGCCGAAGTCACCAAAATGACATACGCGACGTCACTTTGGTACGCTTCACCAATGCAAAATACTCCGGCGGCGGCACAGAAGTTCGTCCAGAATGGTTTGGGGACATGCTTGGCAGCTAAATAAAACATGAAACTTAGAGCCACTTCTTTCATGGTTCCTTGCAAAGTAGTCACGCTTACCGTCGATTCGAAGACCATCGATGCCATATGTAGTCACTAGGTTCTTGATCATGGTGTTCAAAGTGTTTTGGACCTCTGCGTTTTCAGTATTATAGTCCATCAAAGGAACATAACCGTCGCCCATCCAGCACCTTTCAACACTGTCTTGCCAATTATAGTCGATCAAACATAGCGGATGATAATGCTCAGGCTTCTTGAAGGTAAGGTTTTGCGGCGCGAGTGCAGCGGCCGAGGTTTCAGTGGAAAGAGATGCAGCGAAGTTGACAACAATATCGACCATCAGTAGCCTGCAAAACGAAGAGCGGAAAAGATTCATTAGGACTCGGGAGAAGCTACCTGAGGTTCAAATACTCACATTCCTCGATCATGAACAGCCTTGCTGAGTGCTTTCAAATCTGCTGCGTTCCCGAAACGTGGATTGAATTTGTTGACGTCGGTGACCCAGTACCTGTTACACAACGTCCCCAGTTTAGTGTATTTGCATTCGAATCGCCAAGTTACGGAGTGCGTACCCATGATAAGCCTCGCCCCAATGGGTCACGACTTCGAGGTTCTCTAAAAGAGGGGATCGAATTTACGTATTAACATTGCTGCGTGAGTGGAAACAAAGGAACGGTCTTGAACACACTGTGGACTGGACTTCAACATTGGGAAGTGAAGGCACCTTAGCTTCCCGGTCAAATATGATTGAAGAAACTATAACTCACGAAATCCAGATAGCATCCATTCCCATTCCCTGAATGTAATCCAACTTCTCGATGATCGAGCGCCAAGTACCACCACAATACCTGGGAGGACAAAAAGGTTAAACGCCATCGTCAGTTGAGCTGGCTTATTTGTAGGCAACTTTGGTAGCTAGTCATTGTGCGCACTTTCTTTCACCTGTTGTACAAACTGCAGGTAGGTTCGGACTCAACGCAGGGGCATTTTTGGACACCGGTGCGAATCGATCAGTCACTAGCCTAGGGATAGATTGACCATTAAGCATTCAAGGCAATGACCGGATATTGAGGCCATACTTACTGATAAATGGCTCTCTTTCGCCAGACTTCTTTGTCCGCTGCGTACGCTGTTGGCACGATAGCGGACGCAAGCACGAACAATGCTGAGATCGAAACTGAGAAACGCATCGTGTCGAACAGGCACTGGTTCCGGACGTTTTGATATTCGAGAAGGGTTGTTGTTGCTTTTAGGGAAGATGGTAGCAAGCAAGGAACTGGGAGAGGGGATCGTCGTATTACCCTTGGAATTGGGCACAAGGAAATAGGCAGCTCAAGCCTTCGATGCGCCGCCGGGGAATGCTAGAGAAATGCGGCGTACACATATATATTATATTTATAAAGACAAATGACTCTGCGGAGTGCTCACTGCTATACTCGCTCATTGGTGAATTTCAAGCACCGCATTTTGTGGGAGAGAACACATTAAGAAGCTGAAACGCGACTGAAACGCCGCTAACCGACAAAAAGGGGAAGATGAAACGCACGCTGACATTCTTGCGCACCGGCGGCTGCACAGGCTTTTGCTTTCACCACGAGAGGCAGGATCTATATAACACAAGGGAAGTGATAGATCACAATACCTAGAAGAGTGGAATCCCCGAATTGAGGTAGTCATAAGGTATCCACATCATGATGCCTGCTGCTGATCGCGCTAATCGACCGCGAGATTCATCGGGACATCCTCAACGCAAGCTGATGTCGGAAGCACAAACAGGCAAACCAGGCAAGTTTTTCTCGACCTTTTGTATTCAGCTTCTGGAATTAGTTCTGTAGCTAGCCGGTGGTCAGGTTCTTAAATGCAGCGGGGTCTTTGTTGCGGACTTTTGCGGATCTGCCGTTTGTGAGCAGCACCATCACCGGCATGAGCTCCGTCATCTTGCCCACAGCAAAGTGCAACAATGATATATATGAGTGAAAAGAACACATTCACAACCAGGGATTATAGTTTAGTGGTAGAATAGCTGCCTTCCATTCAAGGCCAGCAGCTGGTGAGGGTTCGATTCCCTCTGATCTCAGCAATTCTTTTGCCTTTTTCATTCCGTCAAGCCGCGATTTCTTTTTATTGCATCGATCACAATACACTTGCGAGATGCCCGTGATTGGCACTCAACCAATTCTGGTGGTGGGCTGAGGATCAAAATTTTCAAGAAAGTGCTGAATGGTCAGCCTTCCCGATGGTACAGATTTTTGCGTTGGTCTGAGTGAATCGAGAATGCGGCGACGAACACCTAATACTCATGACTCATGTGCTGAAGCCTGTGGAGCATACATTGACTACGTAATAGCAATCTCAACGTCTCAGACCACCACCTCCGACCGGCCCATACCCTCCAACAGGCATGCCATAGCCCCCTTGAACGTTTGGCGGAGGACCACGCTGCGGTATCGGCGGCCCACCCATAAGGTCCCCTCTTCCTCCCGCTATCGGGCCTGATGCACTCACAGGAGCAGGTGGATATCGCTGTCTCTGTTGTTCCATCGCCGCTCGTTCTTTCCGGCGAGCTCGTATTGTCGGGCACCTTTCAATCAGCTGGTTTGTGCGTCCACAGTCACCAAAATATGCGGGCGAATCTTGTCAATATGATCCTCTGAAATAGCATGCGTACGATCACTATGACTTACCGTTTCAAGCTCCACCCCATCGCGGATACTTTCAATAATTTTCTGCACAACACTCCAGTGATTTCCGTCTGACTTGTCGTCACGAAAACGCATAAATCGCCAAGAGTCGTAATCCGGGTCCCAGTTGCACTCGATGATTCTCTCGTCCCATTGCACGCCGGATTCCTTAATCCTAAATGCTCGAATAACAAACAACGATTTGTCAGGGTTCAAAACGATCTCCCAAGGATTGGTGCCACTCACGCTTCCCACTCCTCATCGGTTACAACCATCGTATCGAAAAAGTCATAATTTCTTCCCATGTTCGTCATGAGTACGAAAACGGGTTTCGCGGTGTAATCCGGTAGAGCTTGATCCCTGGCGGTCGGCGGGAAACGCAACTCTAGCTTGAAATCTATCGAGTTTTCTCTTGGCGGTTTCCATTTCAGACTATGAGAGAATGCACGTTGTCAGCCACGTTAGTGCACGGATTCTTTAAAGGCCGTACTCACATCATCTCGTCTGTTCCAACTACATAACCCGTCTCTGCGCAAGTGAAAATCAAGCCATCATGTCCGTGTTCCAGCTGTGGTATATGATCCTTCACGACTGCCTCGATCCCCTCAGCAAGCTCCATCTTTTTGCACACAATCCTAACAACAATGAACGTCAATCAGGTCTTGTTCCGCATTATAGTGCCGCATGTACCCACTCGAATGGTTGGTCAGTGGGATATTGCTGTTCTCGCAAAAGTTTGTGAAATGGCTCAAGAAGCCATGACTTCAGTCTCTGTACGGCAGTAAAGTAACCACTCAGTCCTGTGCTTTTCATTTTGGCCTTTGATTGGAGACAAGCTGCAGACGAAACTTACACCATAGCGCGATTGCAGACTACTCCGCATCAAGTTCGCATTATCGTACACAATACAGTCAAAAGCGTAAAGCCTCAGATGTTGCTGAAAGCGTTCCATAGATCAGTGAGATGAAGGGTGTGGCGGCGCAAGTCGGATCGTTCCCAACAACATACCTGTCCGGTCTTCTTATCGATATCGCATACCAGTTCCCCATCGATGATAGTTGGCCCGCACAGAGCTCCGGGGTTTTGCGGATTCCAATGAGGAAACACCAGATTCTGTATCTGCCTATATGTGTTCTTTCGATCTATCTATAGAAAACTACGTCAGGGAAAGGTATAACTCGTCATCCGCAGAACAGCTCGGGACTTACTAGAAATACTTCTTGCTTCTTTTCGATATCGTTCCACGCTATCAGCATCATCACGCGGACACCATCAGACTTTTCGCACACCCAGAAACTAAGATCAAGAGGGGTATCAGTTCAGCTCCCCCGTTCATATAAGACGGGCGGGCTCAAGGACATACTTTCGGTTCTCCAGAAGAGTAAGGCTCCGATATACGAAACTGACGGGTTGAGAGCCAGGAAATCTGCGGAACACTGAGTGGTAAGTAGCGTATCAAGCGTAAAGCCGAGCGAGTTGGAGGGCAGACAAACCTGGAAAAGTTGGGGTCTAACCCCAATAGCATATTGGTATGCTGCATCAGCGACTGTTTCATCACACCTTCCACGAGCGTTCCCGGAATATCGGGCACTGGTGTGTGCATTGCGGAGGTCATGTCGATGATGAGCTTGATTGGCTGATCCCTGAGGCAAACTCGCGGTACACAAAGCTATAGGTCGTATAGAGAAACCGGATCGGGATAAGGTAACCTGATGAGTGTTCACTCAAGACCCCGTGTTCGAGAGATGACTGCAGATGTTTTCTTTTTGAAACCTAATGGACTCCAATACCATGTCATTCTTTCGCCCCGCAGGAAGGAGGGAAAGACGAAACCGGCGGCCGGTGGCTGTTGATGAGGAATGTTGAGGGATGTTCTACCGACCCCTATCAGCATTGTTCATGTGGCTAATACTACCGTAGGCAAAGGGCGGTATCGCTGATAGATCTGTCCCAGGCCAAAATTGAGGAAGCGTTGGATCTAATCAAAGGCCCGCACGCTCACGCACATAGACTGAATCTGCATTGTGGAAGCCATCGTGGACCGGGTCCCGCACTCAGCTTTGTTCTTGCAATATCCTCGATCACGGTGAAAGCTCGTTGTGGCTTGCGTCCACCATGCCCTCCTTTCCGATTCCACATAAACAAGAGAATGAGATTCTTCAACCATCAGTAGCCAAACAAAGTCAGCAATATCACTCTGGAAACGAATTAATCGTATCCGACATGATGAAGGGTTCTCTCCCACACCAGGATGGACTACCGAGAACGTACCTTTCGCCTTTCCATCGCTCGTCTTCATCCTCGAACATTGCAGTAGGGAAAGAGAACAATATGCAAGATAAAAGAAGGGGAACCAGAGATAATCATCCTACTGCAATATCTCGGGAGGGACGTACAGCTGCACACAAGGACGGGATCATGGACGAACGTTTCAATCAGACAAGAGACCGAACAACCTGGTCGCCTCTGCGAGGAAAGCGAGAACAGGAATCCGCTGCATCGACTTCCGTCGCTCAGGGGACCCGGAAGACCGATGAAGCGGAGGAGATTAACAGGGACTTTGAGCGATTACTTGTCAGTTACACCTCCGTTGTGACTCACCTGCGATGCCTCGCTGAAACCGACTTTCGAGTGAATATAGGACAAAATCAATATTTCGGATACCGCCCGTTCCCGCCTAACGCCCCTCGATACACCACTCAAGCGCAGTCTGCTTCGCTCCCCTCTCGCCCTGAACAATCTGATAGGCTCCGACTCATCGTCATCCATGAACTCCCCTGCTCGACCAAATGCAGATCGCTCTCGAGCACAGTCGACGGTCCCTGCGGCGCCTGGCGGAGAATACTTCCCGTCGGCACAGACACAACAGGGCCATCAGATCGGTCAAGCTCATCCCCAGATACGCAAATCTCAGTCAGGTGTCAATCTTCGTGGGATAGAAGGAGGCTCTCCTGCCCCAACGCGGAGTCAAGGGAGCACCGCAGGTATGAAGACGGAATATGTCGACAATCTAAAGTTCGAAGTTCTTAATGGTTCACCAGTCAGAAACTGTACCGACAAGCGCCAGAAAGGATTTTCAAGGCCAGGAAAAGGGAAACGAGCAAGCTATCATCATACAGCCGAGGGGATACCTGTTCCACCGCCTTTGCTACCCGAGGACGGCTTCAGTCCGGATTTACAAGACAAAGAATACGACTTTTTGCATGATGCGTTTCAGACATCAAGAAATGGAGACTTGATTGATGGCTCGTTTCAGCACGGCTATCAAACAAGTAGTATCGGGACAGCTTCAAGCAATTCCAGCTTCGGATCCCGGCTGTTCGATAAGAATTCGAAACCAGACCGCATGGAGAAGAATAAACCGAAGCGCAGCTCTGTCTTCAGTACCAAGACGAAATCATCGAAAAAGGATGGGTACACAACAGGTGACGAGTCGTCTTTCCGTACGGCCGTATCAGGGAAAGGGAAAAAGGACAGTAAGCGAATGTCCTATACATTTGGACAAACATTTTCCAAATCCAAAACACCATCCATCGCCACCGAGCATCCGCCGTTACCTGGGACGCGCATGAATGAGGCAGGATCAGCAAGCGTCAAACACCGGAGCGATGATCTTCCGGTCACAATGGCAGTGTTCTTGCGAGACGCGAAAACGTTTGAGGTGGATGTGGATAGAGTCAAGAGACTGAGGCTGTTGTTGGGGAGCGAGAGCACCAGGTTCGCGTTTCGCATCCGTATCGGCTTCGATCTTCGACTGATGACTTGGTCAACCCATCTAGTTGGGTACAGACATTTATTGATGCAGGGGGATACAAATACCTGCTCTTACGATTAAAAGACTTGCTGGATGTAGAATGGCGGTAAGCTTCGCGTCGCGGAAATTAGGCAACTTGACTGAAGAACCTTTCTTGAATTTCCTCGCTGCTTGTGATCGGTAGTTCGGAGCAACACGATGATCAACTGTTCTTCGAAATTCTGCGGTGTATCAAGGGATTGACAACATCCGAGGTAAGCAATACTGCTTTGCCGCAGATACCAAAGAGGAACATTTACAAACTCGAATTGAATTATTCTTTTGCTTCTCGTAGCCCGGCAAGGTAGCAATCATTGAGCATGGCGCGACACCGTTCCGGGAATTGGTCGATCTCCTCTACAGCGAGAAAAAGCCTGGAGAGGTTCCGCCGAAACAACTCATCGTAGACCTCGTCTTTTCGTTATTTGACATCTATCGATCGGTACCAAGTACGGATGGTGGGCATCCAGCGGTGTCGTCTCCTCCAGTGCGACGAGGTCCTTCACCTCTAACATGGGAGGTAAATTCAACGCCCAATCGCCCATTATCGACATACTTCTCGTCGGCTCTGCCATCATCGGGAGACAGCTCATGCAATGACAATCCTTTACCAGGTTCCATCAACAATGAAGAGAGAATACCGGGTGGTTATAACGCTATCAGTGGCTTCATTCTGAGTCTTTTGCGTGAACCTCCTGAGATTGTCGACAACTCTTCACCACCCGCGCTATCAGACGCTAAAGGAAATCGAAAATCCATAATCATAGCACCCGCTTCGGAATTACCGGCACCTAAGCTGGAAATGCACGATTTCATTGCAGCTGCTCACAAACCAAGAATATTCAAGACATATATGAAGGAGCTTTCGCAAGCTTGTTGGGATTTCTTCTGGTAAATTAATCCAGTCACCCCACGTCCTTCACGGTCAACTAATATTCTTGGTTCTTCCTTGCGGCAGGATTATGCATTACGGCAAGAATGGGATCTGGAACTTGGCGGACGTCGATCCGGAAACCATTAAGCCCAGAGCGCCCAACGGCGCCTCTGCAGGTGTAGAGTTTGAGGCGATGCGATATTTGGTACGTGACTTTTGCCTTGCACTTTCGAGTCGGGTGCCCTTCTCTCGACTAAGGCTAAATTCCTTACATTGCAAGTAGACGAGTCACTTCAAGTTGATCAACACTTTGACCAGGACACTGATCGAGCAGGATTTAGCGAAGGATGGCATCAGGAAGGACATGAGGAAAGGTGAAGCGTGCAGATTTCACTCTGAGATGATGTTTTCAGGCATGGATAGAATTCTATGCGTAAGCATGATTTTGTTCGGGCAAACCGGTTGCTGTGCGCTGATAGACCTTTACGGTGCTTTACAGACTGTCCGCAAGGCATCCACAGATCTTTATCCCGAATTTCATCTTGAACTTGCTCGGTACATCAAACTGGCTAGAGATGCGGAATACGATCTACCATATGTTATCAAAGCACTGATAACGCCACCGCCCCAGCCGTATCGAAGATCGGCGCTTACGAGTACAGGTCAGCAGTATGGGGGCCAGACATCACAGCATCGCCATCAAAATCAGCACAACTATCGGTCAATGCAATTGTTGGACACAGCTAATGGCGATTGTACCGTGCAAAGTTCACAATGGTTGCCTACACCCACCGAGAAGGGCGATTTCGATTTCCAGATCTAAGCTACCACGGTGATTTGATAACCCTCTTGACCTTCATCCAGTTGTAATTATAAGCCCTCCATCTGAACGGACGGTCTACGTACCGACGTAGCATCTGAACGTCGTTGTCATATTACCATAGTTGTATATACTTGTTTCGTTGGGTTTTTCGCGGGGGAGGTTGGCTATCTTGAATAGGATGCTGCGACCATGATTCGGAAGAGGCAGATTGAATTATTGTGTGAAGTGAGCAGCAGCTTGCTGCCCAGAATCAAATATCCATCTCATCCTTGTTGTTCGAAGCCTAAAAAAGCATTCTGCATAGCTTTGCCTTGACATAGTCGTATAGTTGAGTATGTCCATTCAACAAACCTTCTTCATTGTTGCTCTCTACTGGTTTCACTCCCACATAAGAGAAATAGTTGGTTCGGTGAAGCTCTTCTTTGGTTGAACTGTCGCTTGGCGGATTCAGCGATTCGGCGTCTTGTGTATGGGAGAATCCCTGACTTGCACTGGTCTCGATCTGGTCCCCATTGGATGCGGTCACGTCTCCTCCTAGTATTTGGATCTCTGCTTTTCGGCGAATATGAAGCATATGAATGAGCTCGCGCCTATCATTAGACGAGCGGCCGAGCTGCGATTATCAGCATATTCGATGCTGCTCAAACGGTATGAAGTTACTGACTTCCATTCCATTGGCAAATCATCCTCTTGCAACATGGATCGCGCCTTACGTAGCAAATATTCTCAGACGACTAGCAACTCCTCAAGGAGGAAAGGTTTCAACATTGGTGAAGTGCGACTCACAAATTGCACGTCCTTCTCTGAGATGGGAATCAACTTGTCCATGTCTATGCCTAACCTGTACATGCCGAACAGCTCGAGACTGTCAGTTTGTGAGTGAGTAAACCGAGAGGAGAAACACGAACTGAGACCATTCTGTAGCTTTGACTCCCAACCATTCAGCCTTTGCGCCCAACGCCAAACCTTCGGCTTCAGCGGTGAAGCGCATTTTCTTGCTGCCGTAACGGTATACTGATAGAATGTCCAGCCCGTGAGGATCCGCATCTACTAGAACGGCGATGGTGCAACTGCAAAGCAGATTCGACGAGATGAGCAAGCTTTACGCTCCACGCAGCCGTTTCGAAAACAGAAGAACTTACGCAGGGAAGGTGTCACTCAGCAGTCTCAGAAAGTGCAAGGTGGCGAGATCGGGGTATCCTTTACCCTTGAAAGAGACGGACAAAAGGGCTTATCAGAGGTTATCTCAGACAAGAAACCCCAAGCAGCTTTACAGTGATCAAGACACCAGCTGGAAGGTCATCATCTGCTAAGATACCAGACTTGCATAGGGTAGTGAATGTGGCCTGTGTCAGAAGAATGGTGTTGGGATACAACATATCAGCCTTGAGATCAGAGGACTCTAGGCTACGGCGGCATACCTCTTTCTCGATTACCAAAGCCCAGCGAGGGGGTGAATGACTTTGTATTTCGACCATCTCGCCATTCGTTGGGATGATTGTAGGCTGCACGGGAACCGTGCTGTTCTCAACGCTTGATTCCGGAGATTTGGAAAGGGATGAGTGATCACCTACAATGGACGATATCAAGTTGGCCTCATCATTCCTCAAAACCAGTTTTAACCCTGAAGAAGCCACAAGTCCTTTAGGAGAAGCAACCTACTCGCTTTGTTGATCAGTATTATGAACGAGACGGAAGTTTATCCAGAGTAATGACTCACCACATTGAAGTCCATTCGCTTGAGTCCGACCGATGCAGCAATATCGTCTATCAGCTGATGAACAGTTGAGTATCATATATTTAGCGGATCAACCAAATTATTTCGAAATCTCGGTGTCCTCACGGCATCTACTACATTCTGTTTCCCGAAGAGATTGACATCCTTGTAATAGATATCACTAAAGGGATAGAGCAGGCAAAATTGTTAAAGCAGTCACCTTGTGCGATAGTTCTCAATTCATTACTGAATCCTACCGTTTGGTTACTGCGACATCTTTAACTAAAGCAGAGTGAAGCAATTCGCTGACTCTCAATAATCGAGCTAGATATAGAAAACGTTTCTTTTAGCTTAGGTTCATGAAGAAATCTGATATCGATACCAGCCGTTTACCTAGGCTTAGAGCGCTAGCATCGGATTGGCCAGGCTTACCAGGATACTTTAAGTACCTGGGATTTCTAAATCACCACCAGAAACATATTGTCATCTGGCTGACGTTGCTTGTTTACCAAGAATTTATAACTCACCCTGTAGCTCTGTTCAATAGCGCGACACACAGAATCGGAACACCTTTGCCTTCATCATCTCCGACTGCCGGTTTTTCGTCTGATGGGTCGAGGTTTTCTCCCCCTCCTCGTCGTGCTCGTCGACCTTCTCCACTTCACTTGCTTCTCCCTCACCAAGCTCACACCGAACATTCCGAAGCTCTAACTTTGTGATCGCAAGGATCTGTCGCAATAGATCCAAGATTATTCGCTCGAGGTACTTAATAGCCTTTTTTCTTTTCGCATGATTGGGAACGAGGTAAGTTTTGAAGCACGAACTAGTGTAGCTGAATTGCCCGTTTCAATTCTCAACATACCGTCGCTTGCAAGCTAAAATCTCTCTGGAGGAAGGATCTGGAGGGACCGCCGTAGCACTCTCCATCATCCTTCCGCTGTCGATTGTAGAGATGTGAGGAATAGACTCTTCTTGACTAGGTCGGCTGGCAAAATTGCCTGATTCCAAGGTTTCCACCGCTTCCTGTCGTTCGGGTAGTGGGTTGATCAAGCCTTCTTGCGTGTATTCATCTTCCTGCTGCCTCTCGACTTCGGTCCGTTCGCTCGACAGTATCCCCTCTGAGCTCCTTGGAGTGTTAAATGCTTTATCCTCAGAAGGATAGTCGTCGCCATCGTCCTCCCATTCTCCGTTGTATTCATCGCTATCTTCCATTTCTTCCAATGTTAGCAAAGTCCTCTTCTTCTGGATTCCACCGCCGGTAACGGATGCTGGTGATTCTCGATTGAGAGGCGATGAGGAGCTTGATGGAATGGTGTAACACTGTTCCTGAATGTCTGCGTCGCCGTCATGTTCGTCGTCTTGATTCTGTTCTGCATCATCTAACGACACATCCCAAAGTGCATGCTCATTCCTCTTGCGCTTGTCCCGAAAGAGAAACCTTGAATCTTCATCGAAGCCATCATCTGAGCCATCATCTTGCCCTATCAATCTTCGACCTGTCCATCGATGCTCCTCCGATAAGCTGTGGCTCCACGATGGCATGGGGACTGCAATGTGTAGAGATACGACGGGGAGATGAGGCCCTCGCGACTCCTAGTGGGTTTGTGAGTAACTGAGATACTTGATCGGAGTCGTCCAGTCTGCCCAACGAGAAGAAGGATATTTCTCGCCGCTCATGTAACAGGGCAGGACAGGAGAGAAGCGCGGTCTCTCGATTGTCCCTGTCCAACGGATTCTTTTCTTTTCGTGTTTCAGGTTGGCACCTTGGGCGGGCTCACATCCACTGAAAACTGCAAAATGCCAATAATATATCCCAAACGATACGCCAGACCTTCAAAGTTTGCGGCACTAGATTTCAATTGTGGGTACCTGCCACTTGTCTTCATGGCAGTTGAAAGGTCATTCCAAGTTTGCTTAGTAGGAGTTATAGTTCATCATCATTCCCGGATCCCCAACATACCATCCAGCGCAAACAAGCGATTTGGATCTACTGTAAGGAGATCTGCTCAAGATGGTAATTCCCGGTGGAACGGAAGGCTCATTATGACCCAAAAACCTCAGCATAAAGAGTTCTGTATCTAAACAAACACTGGAGGACGGATATACCAGCGAATCCTTCGGTAACAGCTACTTGGGCACTCAGGTGACCGTCTTGCACCAGATGTTTCGGTAAGATGAACCAGCTCCTTGGGTATCACAGACCCAGAGAATAAAGGAAATTCGATGATACTCTACACAAAGGCGCATCCTTCTCTGAGCTTGCTCCATTTATCCGTTATGTAACGGCGGAAGTCTCATCCCCAAACTTCCCTTTCATTGTCGGGCTCACCAACAGCCACTCCCCTTGAGCTCTTGAAGTACATATAGCAAACGGGAGCATAGGGATCCCAATAGAATGTGAACCTTTGAGCATCAGTACAGTACACTTGTTGTGTCCATCAACAGATTAGGAGAGGACGCGCTTGGAGTTCCCAAAGCGAGAAATATCAGCTGAGATATCATCAACTAAAGGTAGCACGACTTGAATTCACCTCAGCCGAACAAGTGAACAAATCCATCAGCGCGCACGAATCAAGGTACACTACATCTCTCATCGATTATCTAGAACAACACATCGCTTTATCATCACCATGTACTCTTCTGTCAAATCCCTCAAAAGCATCATCGCCGCCTTGCTGCTTCTGCAGTTTACTACAACAGCGATGGCTAGTGCTCCATCGGCCGCCATCTTGGTTGGCTTTAGAGCACCGGAGCAGGCAGCTCCACCTGCAGAAACAGCAGTGAACACTCCTTAAGAAGGAGCGCCGGCGGACTCTTTCTACGTAAAAACACGTCAAAGCGAATTCAAAACGGGACTTTTGTTTCTCTTCTTGATTGATCCTTTTTTTCGGAGACGTTGTACGCTCGAGATCGTACTATCTTTGTTTGGGTGGATATGATGAAGGTGGTTGATTCATGGCTGGTTATCCCTAAAGTGTATCGTATCTAGCTCTTATGCGTTTGTTACTGCCGTAACCCTTTTTTTCAATATTGCTGTTGGAAAACATGTTTGTCAATACATCCATGTCAGCTTTGCAGGCTTTAGTTGCACTGTCAAAAATTGGAATGGGAAGATCCTTCCGATACACAGCTTGCACTGTACAGATGAGATTGAATCGAATCAGAACTGAGGCGTAATAATAGCTACCATCACGTCCCATATGAAATGCCATCCATCAGCAGTCCTCCCTGCGTCACAAAGAGAATCGCAACAGTTGGCGGATGATGACCGGTCCATTCTTCTCAATCACTCCCTTCGGAGCATCGAGACTGTGTCTGTTTCGCAACTGAAGGGGGGAGTTTATCGGCAATTGTCTCATTTAGATGTAGTGAGTGACCACTTCTCCTGTATCCTTAATTTATTGGGGAGTACCGCAGACTTTCCGCTACTACAGCAGGAAAAAAGCGAGCTCAAGAGATACACTTTTGTGGGCCAGTTTTCGAATGCTTTCTCCCAGACTTCATGGACAGAAATAGTCCGCCGCCTCAACCTGGAGGAAAGCTGATGAAGCGAGGCTTAATTCGAAGCAAGTAAAGCAGAACCCCTAGATAGTTCGTGTACCAAATTCTCGCTCCCGAGACTTGGGGGCGCCAGCTAGGGCGCCTTCCGAACTTTCTTGCAGGGCGATCCGGCGCTCCGATCGTTCCGGCGCCGAGTCATGGCTGTGCTACGATAGGGGGAGTCGAGTCGTTGGTCAAGCACCGCATTATTTCTGCATCGCAACCTGCCTGAGAGCAAGGAGCAAAAAGCAGCTCTGAGAGCTGAGCATAGCGGGGCACCTAGAGGGCAGAGGCAGTACAAGTGGCAGTACAAGTATGATGCGATCGTCGACTGTATGGTAACGCTGCCTGATATCATAGGGTAATACGAGTCTTCTGGGCTGTGGAGGGTGGGCCGGCGGACAACGTACATGCACAAGACATGCATGTGGAGCTGCCTTGTCGTTGCTGTGCAGTTGGTGCCGGCTGTGTGGTCTCGCGCTCAGCTGTCATCGTCTCGGACATGTGCACATGGCACGCGGAAGCTGACCGGGCATAAGGGAAAGTATATGTCTCAGACTCATTATAGGCGAACTGAAGCTGTACGGGAGGGCTGTATATTATAGAGCTGTATATATAGAGAGCCGTCTCCTGGGAATCTTTACCCCTCCCGCTGCGGCTCCCCAACGCTGCGCAACACCACAATGCATCTACTCACCCTCGGAGCCACCGTCTCCCTGTTCGCTACCTCCGCCCTCGCACGGCCCTCGACCGCCGAACACTCGTATGCCAAGCGAGACGTCATCTATTCCGGAGCGACCGTCAATGGCCAGACATACGACTATGTGATTGCCGGTGGTGGGTTGGCTGGTATGGTCCTCGCTGGACGACTGAGCGAGGATGCGAATAGGCGGATTTTGGTGATTGAAGCCGGTTACGACGAAGAAGGTCGACAGGATGTTACTGGTACGTCCCTGATTCTTCGCTCTAAAGCTCTGACAACCCTCGGAACTAATGGCACTTGCTGCAGACCCCAGTCGTTATCAATCCACCTTCGACACATGGCTCGACTGGCAGTACCAGACCACTGCCCAATCCTCTGCTAACGGCCAAGTTACGACGATTCGAGCCGGACGAATGCTGGGAGGATCCACCGGAATTAACGGACTGGCATACACAAAGCCTCACACGTTCCAGATTGATGCGATGCAAGATCTCGGAAACACGGGCGTCAACTGGGACTCGCTGCAGACATACATGAAGAAGGCGGAAGGCTTTGGTGCTCCCACGAGTTCTCAGGCGGCTGCCGGGATTACTTATAACACCGCATGCCATGGTACCAGTGGACCCATCTCCGTCCGATACGATCCAAACGGGTGAGTGTTCATCAAGGTTATTCAGTGGGGTTTGAAAGGAAAACAAGTCTCCAACTTCATCGAATTCACGCCTCCATAGCTCCCCTCAAGCGCTCGAACGCGCGTTCAACCAGACCGTTCTCGGTCTAGGTGAACCCTACGCTTAGTGAGTACCTATAGCCTCTATACCTTTGTAGTCTATGCCCAGCTTACAAACGTTGAATCGAAATAGCGATCTCACTTGCGGTAACCCCGCCGGCGCGGGACCTGTAGCAAATACCAGAGACGCCACTTATCGAATCGATGCTTGTGAGGCACTTCCGTATCCGCTACTACCGTCAACTCGTGCTGATATTGCGCAACCCATGCTCTAGACCGAGGTTATGTTTGGCAGAAGAACCGACCGAATTTGACCAGTTAGTTAACTTTCTCGTTACATCAACGTTCTCCAGTCATGACCGACTAAAACTGACCTCGCTTCCTATCGCGTCCTTCCGTAGTCCTTGCCGGTGCCACTGTCGGAAAAGTTATCCTCAACTCGGCAAACCCGCCACGAGCGACCGGCGTCGAGTTCCGGGACGAAAAGGGAACAACGTACACGGTGAATGCCGCGCTCGAGGTCATCATGGCCGCCGGTGCGATTAAGACCCCTGGCATCTTGCAGCAGTCCGGGATCGGCCCTCAGGCAGTGCTTCAAGGTGCCGGTGTGACGGTTCGTGTTGACTTGCCTGTCGGACAGAACCTGGTAGATCAGGTGACGACTACGACGACGTTTGGGTTTAGTGGTCAACGAGGGGGTGGTCAGGTCATTACCTTCCCGCGTTTCCAGGTGAGTCTCATGTGGTCCAGTATGGGTGTATGATGATTCGGTGATTGACTTCCTTCTTGGGTGGTGGCAGGATCTCGTTTCCGACGGAGATGCTGATCGACTCCGAAACATACTCAACAACAACCTCGCTAGTTACGCCTCCTCCGCCGTTGCTGCTGGAGCATTCAGCAATGCCGCAGGCCTGCAAAAGATCCTGGAAACGCAACGTGACTGGATCCTCAACCAAGGCGCGGGCATGTCTGAATCCTTCGACTATTCATACGACTCGACGCTGGGCTACGATTCCTGGTTCTTGCTTTCCTTTACACGAGGCAGTGTCCAGATCAAAGATAACGACGCGTACAGCGGGAGGGTGGACATTGATCCGCGGTACTTTGGGACTGAATTTGATGGGCTCGCGCAAGCGGCGACGGCTAGGTACACTCGAACCGTTTCCGGGACATCGCCATTGAGTGGGTTTGTGACAGGGGAATCTGCACCTGGCGGTAGTGTGCCACAGGGCGCATCGTTGGACCAGTGGGTCACTTGGGTCAAGGCCAACTTCAGAAGCAACTGGCATCCCGCAGGAACTGTAAGTACGACAGTTCTTTTGGACGATTAGATTCAGCGATTAATCTTGTCGTATTCTCTTAGGCTTCTATGATGTCCCGAGACCTCGGCGGTGTCGTAGATCCTCGATACAAGGTCGTAAGTATCGAATAATTAGCTGCGAAGAAATCGTGCTTGTTTTCATGGAGAGGTTCTATCGTTTTCATAGTATGGTGTCAATGGCCTCCGAGTCGTTGATGCGTCCATCTTGCCTTACCAAGTCTCGTCTCATCTGATGTCGGTCTTTTACGGTTTTGTAAGTCACTAGTCGCTCTTGGAATGCTTTGGGAATTGCTCATCAGATATCGAGCGACTAGGCCGAACGAGCTGCTGATGTAATCAAGCAAGACAACGCTGGAAACACCGGAGGTCCTACTGGATCTTCTACTACCACTCGAGCTACCTCTACTACGAGCCAAGCAACGTCCACCTCTTCTCAACCTGCTACTACCGGTGTCGCTATTCATCCTAACGGTAACTCGAACAAGTGTCTTGACGTCGCTGGGAACGTCCGAGCTGATGGAACAGCCGTCGAGTATGTCTCGCGTGTCCCAGCTACAAGCTCTGTCCGTTACTTAAATTTCGCATGACTTTATACAGCATTTACGATTGCAATAACTCTGCAGCACAAAAGTGGACCTTTACTCGAGGTACCACTGGCGGCCAGATCCAACTTACTGGCACAAACTATTGCCTTGATGCCGGAAGTAACCCTGGAAGCGGGATTAAGATGAAGATTTGGACCGTGAGTGACGAGATTAAGAGTAAGGGTACTCGGTTCCTAGACTGACGGATTTACTTTTTAAAGTGTTACTCCGGCTTGGCTGCCCAAACTTGGACATTCGGTACCGATGGCAGGATCAGGCTTCCATCAGCAGACCAATGCTTGGACGTCACCGATGGATCCTTCACCAACTTCAACGTCATGCAGACCTGGCAGGTAAGCCCATACATGCGGTGGCGCCATATGGAACGGTCTGCACACTGACTTTCGTTCTCTGTTAGTGTTCGGCTGGCAACACCAACCAGCAGTGGACTACTTAGTCATTTCATCATTCTCAACCTTGGACTTCTCAAAAGAAAAAGCTCAAGAACCCGCCGAGCGCGGAACGGACAATCTTCATAATCTCATCACTTCAAGTTTGAATGGACAATCAATCAATACGTGAGACCGGAACGGTGTGGAAAAACATTGGTGATACAGTATTAGATTAGCATTTACTTCTCGGTACCTTCCTCAATGTCTGCAAGCAAATGTTGAGCATCTCATTCATATGTAATAGTGAAGCATGCGTTATACGGTTATCCAACCTGTGAATTGTATGCGGAAGCATTATCTGTCTCTGCGAAATGCGCGAAGTCGAGTATACCACGTCTCGAATCATTGTGGACAGCGATTATATTCTAGCAACAACCTTGACAGCATTCGTGCATAGCCCCGCGTATAGTACAATTCATCTTGGACACACTTTTACTACCCTAAAACCCAAAATATGCTAACTCTACCTAAAGAATCAAGTCATCCAGTGTGTGATATATTACATGCCGCCTTAACACAGTGTAATGGATACATATGATCTGTCGATTCTGCAGCTTGATTTCGTTTGCCTTGTAGAGATACAATGTTCAAATCCGGTAAGTTGTTGTCATACGACGAGTGCAGGTGTACTATTCAGAATAGATCTCGGAAAGACGAAGGTACTTCCGAACACTATAATGAGTGCAGAATGAGCCAAGAACCGGATCGAGAGTAGTCATGCAAGGGTTCTTACCTTGAACCTATAAGCACATTCTGTAGATCTAAGCATTTCTACATCTCCTCCTGCAGCCTGGATAAAGTTCAAAATTACACTGGGGGCCTGGAGATCGTTCATTCCTCGGCGATTGGTTGGTCCATTATTGTTGGTGTTCGAACTGAGAGCGGGAGCAACACGCTGTGCGTATCCTTCTACACTTCGGGGTAAATCTTGAAGACCATCGAATGAGATCAGTACCCTCCAATGACGATTTACTAGAGCGAGACTTACCATAGTTAACGACCAAAGGGCACTGGCTAACTTCGGGTGTCTTGATCACAACGTCAAATGCTACTAAGAAGCGTGGACCCCGACCCATCTGAGCGGACTGTCGCCACTTGTTCAGAGTAGCTTGTCGCGTCTGTGTGGGCATGTCTTGCGTCAGAGCAACACCTTCCAATTGTCGGCTAGCAAGCTTGGACTGGTCGAAGGACTTGAAATCAGTCAAGTTGTGGGTCATGTCCACAGCTGCGACTTACCAGAACAGCTTCCATCGTGCTCTGAGACCCTACATGAATAATGGCTTGCCATAAAGGATATTCCTGCAGCAAGTCTGCCAAGGCCTCCAGCTTGTACTCCTTTGCCTTATTTGCTTCGCTATCTGGCTGCCTCTGCGTTGCTCTGCCAGATCCGATAGTGCCTGGACCCGAACCGGCAGCCGCGTCCCGTGCTGCTCGACCCGACGCTCCACTAGCAAGAGCCAGATACAAGTAATAATGTCGAAGATTTCCAGCTGTGGAAGACTCGTTGGAGCCACCAGGCCCGCCCTCGCGTCTAACCAAAACCCGAACGGGTTCTCGAACTTGAATAGACTGCGAGAAGTTGATCACGTCTGTCGGAATGGTATTGGAAAAAATACACGTCTGCCGTTCCGAGTTAACCGACAATTGCATACCGAGACCGGGACCGGATCTACCGGTATTTGCGGATTGAGATGCACTGCCCGGAGCAGATGGATACGGCATTGGGGAAGTCGGGTAGAACGGCGATTGCCCGTTGGCATCGAATGAGCTTGATGCTGCAGGTGTGCCGATGACACCTGCCCCTCCTGTTGCATTGTTGGGCTTCGACCGTGGTGCGGGTAAAAGTCGAACGATTCCACTAACGTTTTCGTACAAGTTCCTTGCGATCAGCTGATCTACCTCGTCCAGAACGAGCATCCTAACTTCAGATCCGGGCAGCCCGCCGTTGCCTGCATATTTCACAAAGACATCGTGCAGTCTGGCAGGGGTTCCGACAACAACCTGAACACTGTTCTGATGCATCATGCGCAAATCACCCGAGATGTCTGCTCCAGATGCACCAACGGCCAAGCCAGATCGAATCCCCAAGGGAGCACCGATATCCCTTACCAACTTGTGAGCCTGTGTAGCTTGATCGACAGTCGTGGTGACAATAATTGCACAAGGACCCTTGTATACATGCTGCGTCTGTTGTTGACCTTGTTGCTGCTGCTGCATAGTCGCAAGAGCCAGGCAAAGCTGCACGACCGGGATAACGTACGTGATGATTCGCTCTTGTGTCGGTGGTGCCTGAGCGATGATGTCTGACCCCCGGAGCATGAACGGTAATGCCCTGCTCTGAATCTTGTTGGGAGGCCCGATACCGTATTTCACAATTTGACGTTGAAGATCCATGCTGAGAGGCAAGTGTTCCCATTTTGAGACCATGATACCAGCAGGTCCGCCCGCAGTACCACCTGGAGTCGGCGGATCTCCACGATCTCTCGGGCCACCGCCTAGTCCAGGAGTGACCATTCCACCATTACCGACCAGGCCAAGTTTCATTCCATTGCCATTGTTACTCGCGTTGTTACCGCCATGCTGCCAATCGTTATAGCCGTGCGCATTCATGTTATGCATATTTTGCTGTTGTGACATGACTATGCTGCTTGAAACGCTTCTACCCGGATTGGGTCGAGTGCGGCCTGCCGGTGGGGCCAACGAACCTGGCATCGTATTGGACAGAGCTTGCTGCTGTTGCTGTTGTTGAAGTTGCCCCTGGCCATTTCCGGCATGAACAGAAGCTGTACTGCCAATACCTCCTTGCGAGTAATGTCTACCGTTCTGCGCCGGTCGCCCACCCATTGAGCCCATCATCCCACTTTGAGCTGAGCCTGCCATTGGCGGGAAATAATCGTGCTGAGCATGCGACCCAGTCGCAGCCGCACTGATTGGAGATGTAATGGAGAGCGTAGAAGGGGTCAAGCTCAACGTACTTGCAGTGTTGATGGGCGCAGGAGGAGGAACTCCAGAATTCATGTCTAGTGTCATCCCATCGTTTTCCCCTCGATTCGATCTCCGAACTTGACGACCAGGATTGTTTTCAGTCCTTCCCGGCTGTTCGTAGACGGAAGTGCCTCCCGTAGATGCAACTCGTTGCTCCTGGAACCGTTTAGTCTCATCAGGCGTTTCCCCCTCGACTAGCTCGTCTTCCCTCTCGACTACTGGTGGTGATCTAGCTTGCCCAGTCGGTAAGCTTGCCGATGATGCCCTCTTTTCAAGATTTACGCCCACACTCTGACTCTGCTTTGCTGTTTGCATTCGCTGTAACTGCGCCACGGAAGCGCTTAATGCAGCAATCTGGTGAGTCAAATTCGTAATATCAAGTTGTTGACTCGGATTGCCATGAGGGAAAGAACCAGACGTTGCACTTCCCCCGCCTGTGGAAGGTCCAGTCGGAGTGGCAGATGAATGACTGTCGGGAGAAACCATGCTCGGCGTAACAGACCCTGGGCGAGAGATGGCCGGTACCGAAAGTCGACCGTCGCCGGGGTACATGGATCCTCCGGTCATCGTTCCATTGTTGGTCTTGAACGGATTTGGACTCGGGATGGTTGCCGAAATCTGAAGGCCCTTGACGAGGGTGTTCAGGGATGCTACTTGTTGGTTCAGATCCGCAAGAGCCGCTTCAGTCCGGGCGACTCGCGCGATAAGTTCCTGCCGAAAATAAGGAAAAGAAGAGGAATATCAGCTTGAAATTCCGGCGATGCTTCAAATACACGTTCTGTATAGTATTGGAGAACACGTTCAAAACCCAAGACTTACCGCCATTGCCGGACTTTCCGCCCGGGCGATTCCTATGCCTTGTAAACCATTTGCATTCGAATTGACTGCCGCACCTCCGCCTATTCCTGAATCTCTACCACTGCCCGACGATCCATCTTTCATGCCCATGGTCTCTCCATATCCATATCCACGACTCGACATTGCGCTCGTCGGTCTATCGAACCCATTCGCAGTTGAATTCCCCGCCAGCCCTGTGCTTGACGCTCCATTCCTGTATCCATGGTTCATACCGACCATCCCTTGCCCTCCGTTGTGAATGTTGTTGTTCTGAGCGGAACTGTTGCTTCGGCCCCAGGGAAGAGGGGAGATGGATTCCGCAGAGAGGCCCCCAACTCGGCGGGAGGGGCTGGGCTGCTGTAAGACTCTGGTTCCGTTTCCGCCTGAAGCACCAAGGGGAGTAGTCGCTCCTGACGATGATGCTGCATACATCTGTTGTTGTCCGGGATGGGATTCATAGTAGCCTGTATTACCATTGTTGACGCCCGTCATTCCAGGTGCTAGGCGCCCAGGAGACGCGAGAGGGATGGAAACCGGTTGCGATTGATGGGGTTGGAGATACGGGATGTTGTCGTTGTGTTGGAATAGATTGATACTCGGATTGGCTAAAGGTGGGTTATTGAAACTCTGGGATTGGGAAAGATCGTGGACTTCCTCGTCCTCTTCAAGGTCAAGGGGCATCCGCATCGGTGCCGTGTCTCCCGCACCATCGAGGTTTGATTCCTCTTGCCTATTGAATCCTTCTTCCCTCCGCGATGTTTCGACAATGTCCGCTTCATTGCTTGGCCGTCCATCGATCGAACCGTTGCCGTTTCCTGTCAGACTTGAAGCAGCACTGAAATACACGGATCCTTCGTGCACCCGTCCGCCGGAACTGGCTCCACCGGTACTAGTCATTGATGTACTGATTTGTCCAGGTGACATTGGGGGTTCAGCTGCAGCTGCAGAATGTGTGCTTGAGGTAGAAGAAGTAGATAATCGATTATGTTGGTGATGCTGCTGCTGCTGCTGCTGAGAGTAGAGCTGCTGCTGTTGTTGATGGTGTAGGTAGGACTGCTGTTGTTGGGAAGGAGTTCCAATGGGCGTAGAGCGCGGCGAAGACTGCGAAAAGGGGCTCGTTGTGCTCGAATGCATGTTGTTCTTGCTGGGCGACGGTGCCGTTAACGTATGGGAATTACCCCAGATGGACGAGCTCGGCATCCTGAGCCTTTGATACTCTGGTCCCGCTTGATCCTTTCCCTAAACCTGGTGTGATCGTCCTTTTGCACGTTTTCGGTCGTGATCGCAATGTTGTTGCGGTCAGAAGCGAGGAAAAAACGAGTGACACGGCTCGGGCAGTCGGTGTTCCGCAATGAAGCCTGGTGAGTAGCTATTGTCACTCTCCGAACCTGGATCCTAGCTAGAATACATGTCGTCTCTACCTTGTATCGAATCAAGCAAGAATATCCACAAGAACGGGTATGAATTTCCGGATAGAGAATGCATGGACGACGCGTTTAGTCCCGCGAGTTTGGCCAGCGCGCGCGCTTGATTCTAGGTCGAAAGAGCTGTCGAACGGCCGGGGAAGACATCCACCCACTCCCAACAAGAACTCCAACAGCTGCTCCAACAAGAGCTTCATATCTTTTTGGCCCTTGGGACAACTCTTGAGACCTCTATCAACATCACCTTGGAGAGAAGCGCGGCTCGGTCTCGCCTGCCGTAGGGAGAGGAATGCGGAATGACCATAGTGTTTCAGGACCTTGCAGCACCGCTTCCGACTCTCGGCAAGAATTCCATCTGTCTGCGTTTCTAGATGACATAGATGGCCGCCTGTGTGCTGATTGAAAGCAGCTTTATAGCCAGAGCAGTCCACGAGATCCGTCGTACTCGGACTCTGATCTAGCGAGTTGATATGATGTGTCAATTGTATCCGCTCATTGCGTTTCAGATGCCAATCACTCATTTCCATCATCAACACACACCTCATGCTCCGCCTCGTCCTCACCCAGCCCTCCTTCCGTCGTCCCGGTTCTTCCGCCATTAGGGTTCTCGCCATCTCGATCAAATCATCAGCTCGATCATTATTATTGTACAACTTGCGTGGATGAAGATCCTTCCTTTCCTTCGACACGTTTCTTTCATATTCAATCAAAAAATCAAAGCCCCTTGCAATATGGCCGGGGATTGATGCAGGAGTGTATCCCTTGGAAGGACAGGCGGCTGACCTAGCTAGTTGAGTGGTCGACGTTGTACGCACCAACACAAGCCCGAATCAGGATATAAACATTGATATAGATTCATCCGTCGGTCCTTCCTTCCCATCTGCTTGTTGATTGACCAGCTATCAATCCTAGGCGAGTCGCTATCACTCAATAGGAAAGTGGCTCGCAATGTCATCTGCATCCCCTCCCAATGCGCTCATCACCTCTATGGTCACCGTCGCTGTATGTCTGCTCCTCCCTCACTGCATCATCGTTCTCACTCCTAACCTGATTCTATCGGACTCATCTTGCTTTCCTTCATCTGTGCAGCTTGTAGCGTACTCTGGCTTTCACGCTTACAAGTTTGACGGCGGGAAATGCCTGTTATGGCGGAAAGGCCAATATATCCGAACCGCCATGGTGGTAAGATTCTCCCTCCCTGTACTGAGGTCCTTAACCCGCTAAGTCCTACCATGCGTGGCGAGACAGTGGGCGCAGTTAGCGACCGCCGCTTGCTATTGCATTTGGGCAATGGGCTTGACCCATATGAAGTGGAAAGCGGGGTACATGCAACTCCCCGTGTATGGAATTATCCCTATTCCCTGGCAGCTATGGACTCCGGAACAACTGAAATACAACAACATATACGTCGGGTTTCTCTGCGGCGCATTCTGTCTGTACGGTACGTATTCGCATCCTCCTCATACTAGAACGGCACCGTTGCTCATCCGGTGCACCCAATCATAGACGCTGTCAATCTCGAGGAATGGCTCTATTGGATCTACGTCGTCCGAGCCGTCCGCTCCAAATCGCGCCAACACAATACCACGGCCAGCAACAACAATGCCGCGGCAAACCGATACTCTTCCCAACACAAACCTTCGTCCACCAATGTCTCGTCCACCACAACGTCTTTCACCCCGACCCACGAACACAAACCGCGACCTTCTCTCCCAGGGAAACGCGTGGCGAGGAAGACGGGGAAATGGATCACGAGTAACGTGTTCATCGTCTGGGCTGTCCTAAGCGTCGCCCAGACGGTCATTCACTACATTACAGCGTTCTTGGGCGATCCCAATGTCGAGCAGCAGTCTATTAGGTTGTACCTCACTGAAGGATTCTTCAATACCGCAACCGCGCAAGTTGCATTCTCTTTTTTCCGATTTCGCTGGTTGTTAAAGCTGAATCATCATCTCTCGTAGTGTCCTCTCCATCATCCTGGCTTGGCAATTTCCAAACTTTATTCGGCTGGTCAAGGATACAGGCGCAAGCTATGAAGTGATATCCAAGCTGCAGTTTTACCACGGTACGCATCTCTTCCCTCTATCATCTCACAGCTATCTCTCGCAGTTGCATTGCCATCTGATTCGCATGTGCTTTGGCATACAGAGCTGAACAAATGGCGAATCTTCTTCCGTGTCCTGTTCTCAATTGGCACTATTGTTCTCGGCGCCGACGCCTTGACAAAAGCGAAAAAGATAAATGTGAACAGGTGAGTGAGTAGTTGGAGAAGAAGCGCGGATAGCAGCTGAGATGGATGCCCTTCTATTTTCTCTAGCTTGGCAGCCGGTATGCACCACGTGATGAGTCACCACGTTACGTGGCTAAAGCTGACTGATGCTGATTGTCCCACGACCTGCAGATCTCTTGTTCCAACTAATCATGTTGTCGTTCTTCTTTGCGTCAATCACTTCTTGGATGGTCAGTCCATACCGCGCTCACAGTCCTTCACCATCTATTCACTTACATCAGCCTCACACAGCTGTACCTCCCTGTGCAGTGGAACAAGGCAACCTCCATCGGCGGCGATGGCGCCGCCCATCCACGAACGCAACTTCGTCGATATGCACCCGCCACTCATCGTGCCCATCGAACTGCTCTTCTTCCACTGGGACCGACAGACGTAGCCTCCGCCGCGGCGGTCAAAGCCCTTGCCTCGCCAACGTCCTTCACCTCCCCTTCCACCGACGCGCACCCGTATTCCCCGTTTGGAGGCGATGACGGTGAAGCGGCGCGGAGGAGGATTATCATGTCCAAGCATAGCGAGCAGCATCGAACGCTGATCGATTTGCTAAGGGAGAGGGGCACGATCAGTTATGCTGAGCGATTACCGGAGGACGATATTTTCGACGATCAGGCAGAGGCAGAGGCATATGGAGTAGGAGACTATCACGCTACTACTACGGGTAGTAAAGGACGAAGCACGGATACCGCCCAGCTAGAGGAGACGTACCACCATGATGCGAGACGAGGCGGCGTTCATGACGAGGACGACGAGGCGTTTGCGACAGCGTTGGGCGAGCCTTTATACCTTCAGGCACAACTGCCTGCGGGCGTTGAGCCCGTGTACGGAGCCAGAGAGACGACCGAACGAGTTCCTGTTAGCAATGATCTGTTGCCCCATGTCGTGAGTGTTTGCTTGTGTCATCGTCTTTCTCTGACATACGACTCACGTATCCACTTTCCTTGTGTCACCACAGCTGCAAAATTTCGACTCGCCAGCAGGTACATTTTCTCTCTATCTACATTTATGTCCTTCATTCAAGCTAACCGCAGCAACCGTCCTTGAACAGCCGGATTCTCCAGACTCTCCGTTCCACCAAAGAACGTCGTCATCAACGTCTCCCGAGACGTCGAGATCGACCGAGATGAAGGTGATAGTCGTATCGGCCGTATGGTATAAGTGTCGTTGCAGCAGGCTGGGCCTATATATATCTTGCCGGCAGGACTATATGGTGAGGCAGGTCACGGTGCTCAAGGGTTATAAGTGTACATATATTATTGTGGTTTGATTGTAAATTTGGGTAATGGGCGATGTGCTTGTGCTATGGGTGCATATGTTATCAATTCTGCGGATGTCCAAGGAGCACCAGACAAGTTCCAATTAATCTGTTGTCTGTTCAGGTATTTGCTGCCCGGGGTGTTTGAGTGTGTCCTCCACTTCCGCGTGACGATCGACGCCTGTCTCAGATGCTGACAGTCGACCTGAAACGCGCATTGTATCCAGTCGAGAAGATAAGGCTAGAAGAATCCCACTCACCTAGCCACGACAGCAAGCCGGAGGGCGCTTCCTACATGCGTCGACCTTCGGAAACAGCCCTGCAGGTCCTCGTCGAATCATGCCAGCCCCAAGACGCTTTGAGGAAGAGCTTGAAGGACGCGCTGAGATATGCGGTCAACAGGTGTGATCTAAGGCTCTTGGAGTGGCTGGTAGCTGTCCCTGATCCATCGGTAAGTTCTAACAAACACAGTTTTGTAGTACGCCCATTTCACTGATGATCACGGAATGTATCCTAGGCGACTCTTCTCGACGAGATAGCTCGAGACTTCCGGGACCCTGATGGATATCCTCTCGTATCTACATGTATCATCGCCTCAACCGCTACCATTTCCGCCAAAGAGGAGAAGGAACAGGCTGTGAGGCTGGTCGTGAAGCGGTGGCCGAGTACGGGACTAGGCCGTGTTGATCACGTTGCAGAGACGGGCAAGAGTTCGAGGACAGAAGCGCAGCAGGAACAGCGTAAGTTCTTTCACTCACACATTTCCTCTAAAGCGTTTATACTCAATTATCAAATCTGGGCGACAATCTCATCAGCGTCATGGACTCCCCTTCATCTCGCAGCTCTGCTCTCATCACCTACCCTGGTATCATTCCTGCTTACCCAGGGATACTCGCCATATGTCGCAACTCACAGAGGCCTAACGCCTTTGGACCTTATATCCGACATGGAGTCTCGAAGAGACGTGGCAGCATTGCTGGAAAGCATGATGGATGATGATGACGAAAGTAATGAAGATGGACACGGCGGCATGTCATCGCAAAACAGTATCAAGGCGAAACCCCTTAGCCCTCTTGCTGATTCAGACTCACGGCTAGACTTGCTCAAGTTTCACAGGAGCATGAAGTCCCGTCGTATTGCCCTGCATAATAAGCGGATCAAGAAGAGGGAAGTGGAGCAGGCCAAGGACGCCTGGATCATGAATAAGTTGGGAATTTCTGGAATGGGAGAAGGGAGCGAGTTTCTTTGCTGGGCTTTTGAAAGGGAAAGGAAAAGGTCCTCACTCATGGGTCGGAGGGGAGAGAACGTTGAAGAACCAGATGAGGAAGAAGAGTCCGAGGACGAAGAGGGAGAAGTTCAAGGGGGAATGGGTTTGGATGTCCGAGACGCTACAGACTTTCCATCTTTCAGAAGTCCCAATACCACCAAATATGACATTCAAGGCGACGTCAATATGTCTCTCCCTTCAACCACCACCTCCAGCTACAATCCCGACGATATCGACGACTCCACCCTCCTTGTCTTCTCGAGTGACACCTTGCCCACAAAGCTCAGGCACCTCATCACCAACTACCCTCCTCAAGCGTTCCCTCTGTCTAGGCGGACACTCCCGGCGAATAGTATCTATTTACTAGCTAGATATGCAGCGTATCGTGGCGGAGACGACATATCCGCTGGAGCGAATTTGGCCGGGCTGTTGGAAATGGTGATGCTCGAGGTGGAAAAAGTGTGTTTGGTGAGTGCTATTTCGTGCTTCATCCAAGGCAAAGCAATTCCGTATGACTCAGCAAGACATCAAATTCTGCTATTTGTAGGCAAATGTTGAAAGTCTACCTCATCTGGCCTTTTGGCTTTATAATATCACCATGTTACTACACCTCCTTCAGTCTGACGACACGATAAAGGCCATATGCGAGGAGGAAGATTTGGGTCTCATGGTAGAGGAGATGGTTAATGCCCTACAAGGTACGCAAACCAAGCTGTTCTTGGGTGGTTTGACTATAAGACTAATAGAGAAGTCAATACACCCTAATCGTTACAGTACACATCATCCGCCTTGTCGAAACCAAGCTGGATACATTGATCGACCCGGCACTGCTCGACCACGAGCCGACGGACGAGCCTCAGGTGAAATTCGAAGACGAATGGGCATCAACCTCGTTCTTTCGAAGTCTTACTTCTGCGGCTTCGCAGAAGAATAAAATGCGGAATCCGGTGCCAGATGTGGCTAGTGTCTTCGACGATAGCGGCTTATCAGGTTCTCCCAGGTCTGCCAAGCGGGCCGCCCCTAATGGCCCAGTCCTCCCGTCTTCTGAGAGTTCCGGCAGACCTCAGGGTTCTCCGAGCGCTTCTAAGGCAGGAACACTACATCGGCCAAGATCCATCATGGATCTTCGATCGTCAGTAACGGACTCGTTGCGCGCCGCACTGTTCAATTCTGTGTCGCCCAGTAACGTCACTAGTATTCTTTCAAGCACTCTCGTCGTCCTCCAGATCTACTCGGTCAATCCAGCGTTTATCCTCCAAATATTTTCTCAAGTTTTTGTGTGGATGGCTGCAGAGACGTTCAACCGGATCATCAGCTCGGTCTCCGGAAAGAGGTATCAATGTAGAAGCAAAGCTATGCAGATCAGGTTGAATCTGGAGGCCTTGGCGGAATGGGTGCGAGCGCAACATATCTTACCAGATGAGATATACAGGATGCAATTCCGGCGAGTGACTCAGCTTCTCCAGGTTGGTTTCTTGCTGCTTTCTGGCGTTCGCCTTGCCGATTCTGATGTGCTTCACGTTCTCCTGTCGCAACAGTGGTTACAATGCTTGTCGCAGATCACAGACGTCCAGGATATGGCATCAACACTTCAGCATCTGCCGGACCTAAATCCACTACAGCTGCAACGTGCCATCAGAAACTACCGATTCGAGGTTGGCGAAAGCAGGATCTCTCAGGATTGTTCAGATTACCTCGGTCAATTACAGCACGACTGGGAGCGGGGCAGAGTCAAGACTGACATCGACAGAATCCATCAAGAAGTACGGATGCGCAGGTCTGGAAGGACAATTGAAACCGCCGACAATATCGACAGCTGTGTCACAGTTCAAGATGAGGGAACAACAGACGCGGTTGATATCAATATCATATTCGACACGATGACAGGGTTAGCTCAGTATAGACCTGCGATATCACCACAATCAGCTTCCGAGTTCGACGATAGCAGATTCATGTTACCACTCGCTGTACCGCATAATCGGGTATTGCCTGCCTTCATTTTCGACCAAACTTATCACGCCATGGATGAAGTGGATAACAGTCTTTCTACCTTTGTCGACCGGCCTGCGTCTCTGACCGGCGTGCCACCCCGTCAGTCGCTGCAATATGGTATCAGGCCACCAGAAGAGCTTCGGCGTTTACCGGCTGATTTTCTGGACTGGCTACAAGCATCCGAAGCACAAGATGGAGATCGTGTACAGTACCCCTACGTATACGAACCGCCACGTAACAGAGGTCTCTTGCAACCATCCATTTCGTCGCATTCGATTTCTCTTACAACAGCTACGCCTGAAAAAGCATTACCAAACGGATGTTTCTCCAATAGCCGAACGGAGCAGAGTCCTGTGTCTCCTGCCTTTGCACATGACGCTCTTCGTATGAGAAACGATGCGACTATGCCACGGACACTGGAACGCCCTATTCGCTTACGCCAGCTTTCTTCTGGCTCCACGGCGGGCATGGCCGAAGAATTGGCAATGTCAACCTTCGCAAAGCACACCCTGGCAGCCTCAGCATCGTCAATTCGAAGTTTGAATCAGGAAGCATCTACAGCTCCAGATAGCCCTCTCCGTAACAAAAGCTCAATCGGCAGCAACGCTTTCGGCAGCTTGACTAAACAGTTGTGGTCACGCACCCAAAAGTCAAGTGATGGATCGAAGGATGGATACATGGACAGCAGTGATGATGATGATAGCTATGATTAGGTTTGTTCTTTGCCCTGGGGCATATCCAGGCGATCATCCTTGCGGAAAGGAGGGATGGAGCTTTGAGTGTGTGGTCAAGGTTGCAGGTCGATTGCCAACATAGTGGTGGCGGTGCATGCGTGACGGAGAATGTTTCTTGCTAGACAGAGGATAAACTTCATGCAAGTCGTCTTCTTGTTGCATATCGATATGTCGCGACATTGTTTCCTCAGCGTGATGTTGAGAATAGCGTTGCTCTGATAGAGTGTGTGATTGTGGATCGGCTAGGCGCATACTAGTGCTATCCCTACTATAACTGCGATTGTTGGGAGGGGCATAGATAGCGCGTGGCGACAAGTGCTGCAGATATGGTGACTCGTTCATCATAACAGCATTGCGAGAACGTGTCGCACTGCCGATGAGTGGAGACCGCGCAGCTCTAAAATGCGGGCGTACGTCGAGTTCACGCGAATCTTGTAAATGCAGATTATCCATCCGCAATTCTTCGGGCCGAAGCAGATAATGAGCGTCGTCCTCAGTGTGCCAATGTCTTGGCTGAGGTGTCTTGCTTGAAGGGAAGTTTGCGGTTCTTGAGTCAGATTCTTCCTGTGAATAGTTTCTTTGCATGATACCATGATGTAACCTTTCAGGCAACGTCTTGAGCCGCTCGGATTCCCGACCGTCTAAACTTAGTTGTGCAAGTGATGGCAAACGTGGTGGCCTAGATGCATTTCTCCTTCCTGACCGGGAGGAGCGTTGTCGACTCTGTTGACGGGGTTCTGGGTCAAGTTGATGGCGAGGTTCAGAGTGACTTGGATGTCTATGCCTTGCACGCGTGGTCACATATGGCGTCTCTCTTTCCTCTTCATCGGATGAACTGTCCGAGAAAGGCCCCACGTTTCTGATCCGAGGTTCGCGCCTTCGGTGCTCACGACGCCTGTGGTGGTCGTAACAGTTGCAGGGCACTTCTTCTGTCAAGTCAATATCTTCCCGATACTTTCCTGCTTCACATGCCGTACAGTAGTTACTGATGCCTCTGCTGTCCAGTGTTCTTGTCTCAATCGTGGGAGAGTCTGGGTAGATTGTTGAAGCGTAGCCATTTGCAGTAGGAGCCATCACATGACCGCTGCGGGCCATTCCCATAGGCAGATATGCAGGCTGCTGACCCAGTGTGCGTGAGATCCCACCAGCTCTAGTATCTGGCATACCTCCGGCGCAAGCATAGATCCCACTGTCGCATTTACCAATTTCGTGAGAGAGCGGGAGACTCCGCATGTGGTGATGACCTTCTTGATGTTCTCGTTGCTCTGGTAATCCAGAATAAACGCTAGCGTTGTAGGAGTACGCTGGCCCGGCAGACGCAAGTGAGTTGTGCTGTATGTATGGATCTGATACCCCCAATAAGGCACAATCATAGCTCGCCATTAGCGAGAGCGGAAAGTGAGATTCTGCGGTAGTCTGACTTACTTGCTACGCCATTCGTGAGAACAGCTCCTGGTACCATGACACTTTGTGAGGGTATCATCGATAACCCTATTGCCGTGGATGTTGCATCTGGCATCATCGCTGTTGACATAGCGGGATGCGGATGGGACATTCCAGCCATACCCAAGGCCCCCCCTCGGACGGGCAGAGCATGACTTGCCGGGGTTGGTGAGTTGATAATGGGTGCCTGCTGAAATCGAGAATAAGGAGCTGGGAACAGATACACAGGCATGGCTGATGGTAGAAGCGCATTTCCCCGTTTATGTACCGGGAATAGTTGTTTCGTTGAGGTCTAGGGAATGAGCGCTCAGGAAAAGGGTGTTTATCAACGGGGTTATATTGCCTCCTCGGTAAACATCAGCTAAATGCGTATGGCAGGCGTATGATCCAACCTGCTCCTCTTTTCAGAACCCAAGGAAACTGAAAGGGGCACTTTATAGGAACAAAGGAGAAAAGGACAGGGCTTTTACCTAAGATAGGCATTCTGCAACGGTCGAGGGTCGCATGATACTCATTATGGAACGCTATACCAGACAACCAAAAAGCTTACTCCGTGTGATCAATTCCTTAATGCATCTTGCAATCCTCTATCCCACCGTTATAGGCGAGGACAATTAAGCTGTATACCCAGCGAGTCTCTCTAATTCTTCCTTTTCCGCCGAACTGTCAACCAAAGCCCTGAGAAGTCCCTTTGAGTTTGCCAGTAATGCCTTTGGAGTGTCATACTCGAGAACCATGCCATCACCGAGAACCAACACGAAATCGTAGTCCATGATTGTGCTGAGACGATGTGCGATTGTTAGTATGGTCACCCCATGGAGGTTTCGAATCGCTTGTTGCACGAGATGATCAGTCTGGAAATCAACCGAGGCTGCACGAGATAGAGCAGAACTAGTAAGTTAGAGGTACACAAGCTTGCAAATCAAACTTGCATACCAGTGGCTTCATCGAGAATCAAAATCTTGCTATTGCGCACAAGCGCCCTTGCAAGACTCACCAACTGGCGTTGACCCTGGATTGCGGTGGTAAGCAAGCAGAATCGTCCAGCGCTTGCACCTTCAAAACTCACTTGGGATAAGTTGCTTCCTCCACTAGCAATTTCCGATTCCAACGTGAGCTTGGCAGTACTAGAATTCTGAGCTTCATCTCGCAATGAAGCGCCTCCTGTGCCAAGGCCGGATATCTTCAAAGCTTCGTATAGATCAGCGTCATCGTATTCGTCGAAAGGATCGAGATTGGTTCTAAGCGTGCCGGCCAACAAGGTGGGCTCCTGAGGGATCGACATGACACTTTTACGCAGCGCCGGGAGGTTCAGTTGCTTCGTATCCTGGCCGGAAATCGATATTGAACCTTCAAGCGGAATGAGGCGCAATAAAGCTAGAGCTAACGTAGACTTTCCACTGCCTGTTCTGCCGATGATTCCAACCCTGGAACCTGATTGGATTCGCAAAGAAACGTCCTTCAAAACCTGTGGACCTCCCTTGAAATACCGGGCGGAAACATTACTGAACACGATTTCGCCAGATGTCGGCCATGACGCAGGAGGTTCATTTTTCGGGATTGCTTCCGGTTCCTTGTCTATAGAAAGAAATTCGTTGATCCGTTCGATGCTGTTACATTGTACCTCGAACTCGTTCGACAGTTTCACCCAATGCAGGATGATCTCTGATACGGAGACAGCTTGATTGAGCCCAAAGCCAATAAAAACTGGGTCGAAATTGTTGGATCCATATACGAGGAAGATAGCAAGACCAGAAGAGAAGATTGCACCAAGGACGTCTACCCGAATGTTGATCCATCGATTGAGGTTGTACATCGCTGTAGCGCAACGCGTGTAATGGTCGGCTCGTTTTTGCAACTGAGCTTGGAGTCTAGTTTCTGATCCGTACGCCCTGATTGACACGATGCCGGATATTGCAGCTGCGAATTGCGAGTACAGAGGGCTTTTGGCATTGGAAGTCTCGCGCTTCACGTCCATTTGAGCTCGGACGTAGAACTCGCCTACTAATCCACCAACAAAACCTACCGCAAGCGCCAAAGGTGCAAACGCTGGCACCATCCAGATAAGCAAGACAAACTTCATCGCGAGAGTGACCGTCAACTCGCTGAAACCCTGAAAGACCCGGGTTAGTGCACTGTCACAGCTCTTGATGTCTTTGGTGAACCGCGAGATCATATTTCCGGTGGGAGTCGTATCCAGCCAACGAAGAGTCGATCTAAGCACTGAAGTCGCTAGTCTTCGGTGAAGATCCCGGGAAGCCCGTAAGCACCCAAAAGTCCAGATGAGAGATGATGAGCAGTATGCTGATATCTGAAGAAGCATGAGTGCAACGTAGATGCCCAAATAGTAGGGGGCCGAGACCTTGGAGGGATCTGTGCCTTCGTATGCTCGTGACCATATTCCAAGCCAGAGATTGCAGTACGCAAAGAGCACTTCCCCTAACACGATATCGCTGAAGTAGATAGTCCAGTAGAAGAAGCCACCTGCAGATGCGAAATACTGTAATATCGTCCTTCTAGATACTTTCCCTTGGGCCTTGTCCTCGCCGATCAGAAGTTTGCCGCTCCCAGTAGGTTCGCGGTGAATGACATCAAGCCCCTTGTTTTCATCCAGCAAAACGGAATCCATTATGGTACTGGAGGTTTCGGAATTACTTCCCGGATGCTCGGTACGATCGATGGGTTCCGGACAACCTACGACGCCGTCTGGAGAAATGGAGATCACGAAATCCGAAACGGGCTTCATCAGGCTCACGTGGTGCGTCACAACGATGACGGTGCGACCTTCAAGAAGATCACCACGGAATAACTTGTCGACAATGAATTTTGTCGTATGCAAATCGAGTGCGGCAAGGACATCGTCGAGAAGGAGTATCGGAGAAGACGAGTACACGGCACGAGCGAGACTGATGCGTGCTTTTTGTCCACCACTAGCCGAGGTAAGTGAGTCAGTAAAGCCAAAAGCATACCTATTTAGTCAGGCTATGCTCACCTCGCAGTAAGACCCTTCTCACCCAGTTCTGTCTGGTCTCCAGCATCCCAAAGCGCGAGGTCCTGGGTCAAGGCGCATTGATGCAAGACTTTTCGATATCGTGCTTCATCGAACAAGGATCCAAAGACGATGTTGTCCTTCACGGTGCCTTCCATTACCCATGCGTTTTGCATGCAAAGAGCCACGCCTTGAGCGCGAGGTAAATGCACACATGCTTCAACGTTTCGAGGTACTTGCTCCATTTCACCGAGAAGCGCCCTGAAAATGTGCTCATCAGATTCTGTGTTTCTATGAGCGAAGAGGGGTACTCACATAAGCAAACTTGTCTTTCCACATCCGGTTGGGCCATTGATAAGAGTCGTTTGCCCCAGGGGAAATTCAAGAGTGCCCACGGTGAGACGAAATGCAAACTGCCTTGACGTGCCGACTGCCTCGCTGTCATTGACAGTCTGCCAGGCAAAATCGCAATGTCGGATACATATTCCGTGTTCTTCGGTCAGTTCTTCTTCTTTATCGTACTGAGCGGTGGATCCGCTTTTGTCGAGGTCGAAACGGGCAAGAAGTCGAGTGTGGCGCACGAATTCGTCAAAGCGTTGCAGAGAAACATTGACAGTGATGAGCTTTTGCGCCTGATCCATAAGGATCCAACCTTGACTCCGAATCATGTCGAAGACGCTGACGGAGGAAAAGACTTTGGCTGCCGTTAATGCCTTGTGTTCCACACCAACATATAGACCATAGGACAATGCCATAGGAATGACGGGTAGCATCCAAACAACTCCACCAATAACGGAAGACAAGACCTTGGTCCGCTTGATGGCCTTGATTTCAGCATCTCGTTTCGCTGAAAGCTGCTTCATTACCTTTTCTTCCCAAGCGAATGTCTTGACGAGTCGTAGAGTTGTCAGAGCTTCGCTCACTGCCTGAACTCGTTTATCCGTCACCTTCATCAAGTCCGCTTGAGCAGTGTTGAGCAATTTCGCAAGCATCCCGGGTATCGGCAGCGTTATAAAGGTGACGAGCATACCGACAAGAGCTGACCAGGACAGGATTTGATAGAGAAAAATGGTACCAAGCACGATTTGTAAAGGACAATATACCGCAACCAAAAAGATGTCGCGACCATCCATCATCTGATCAATGTCTGCAGTCATCAGCGTAATGATTCTTCCAACAAGACTCGCTTGCTTCTCGGGTTTCTTCTCTTCGGAATCGGCATCCATCTGAGGGCCATTAATGGCCGCTGGGATTTCTCCTGTAGCGCTTTCAGTGACTTCGTGGCCTTTCGCCGGCTGCTCCTCCGAGAGATCCGGAATGAGCTCCGGTTCTCGAGCTGATGCAGGTAAAACTGGGGATGTGATTTTGGCCGCGTCGTCCTGTATTCGAATGCGAAGCGCGTGACGGAACAGAAGTTGGGTGAAAATGCTTTCCACACGCAGGACGGTAGTCGTCTGAAAGTCGGACAAGTCATTAGCGTTTAGTAAAACGATTGAAGGCAATGCGCTTAGAGGCCCTGCTTACGCTGAGAAGGCCATAGCACTGAGTGGCTATACTTGAAACCACTGGCCCAATGAACAAGAGGACGATCCAGATCCAGGGCCTGAACACTGCTTCCTCTCCATCTCTTTCGATATAGCTTCGGACAGGCATACGAATCAGACCTATAGCGACGGGTGACCTGCGGCAAATGGATTACTCACCTCAGTAGCCTTTCAAGGGCGATAGGAGACAGGAACTCTGCCGTGGCCTTGATGACCATCATACCCGCCATCACCATGGAAACGTTCTTGAAAGCACTCAAAAGGTTAATGACGAGACTTCTCTCCTTCAGCCCGCGCTGTCGCCTTGCGATCGGATCCACGATAGACATGTATTCCTCTTCCAGGCGTTTAGACCGGTCTTGCGGCCGGGTCGGAGGAAGCTCGTTCGCGCTGAAAGTCGGCTCGAATGATCGGGACGACCGGAAGGCGCGAAGCAGGACAGGATCCATAAATGAATAGAATGTGGCAGAAAAGAGAGACGCGGTAAGCTGCGGATGAGGCGTTGGGTCGCGGATGGAGGCTTCGGTAGCAACCTTGTCGCTGTCTGATATCTCATCCGGGTTGATATAGGAATAAGGTGCAGGTCGCGGTTGGAAAAGCGGAACGAACACTGCTGAGTTGGTCAGGCATGCGGACAGTGTCCACGCCACCCACTGTGGTTCGGAGACGGCGATGGCAAAGTATGTGGCCTTTGGATAGACATTGCGGTAGGCATTCAAGAAGAACAGAATAAGTAGCATAGTGTTCACCAAAACATAGGTTGATTTACGGATCAACGTGTGTCGGCGGGACGAAGCCAGATATACACTGGCGATCACCCCAGCGGTCTGTGCCAAAGTGGAAATTGAATGTCAATACACTGGGAGGCTATTGATAAAGGCATGAAAGTACATAACACATACCAGACAAGCGGCACTTGTGACCTGGAATTGCCATGTCCCAAGCGCAAACCAGATTCTCAGATCGAATCGATTGGGCAGACCCCGCTCGTTTCCGCTATAGAGCGAATGCTTCCTTGCCCATATTGCCGAATAGATCTGCGCCCCAGCTGCTCCGGCTAAAGTCGCCGTCCTAACGACTTCGGAGATGACGATCCCGGTCGTTACTTTGGGCATGAGCGCGCTCGTCTTGTTATCCTCTTCTGCCGGGAGATGAATGGGTCCATGGTTAGCCATATCAGGCGGCTGTGCTGCTGCAGCTGGAGTTGGTGGCTCTCCCGCTTCACACGAAGTTGTCGACTCTGATAGACTGCTTGGTGTGGACTTGAGCTTGTTCAACGTCTGGAAGGTCGAGCTGGTTCGTACGACACAGCACAACTTTAAGTACGCTACCGAATCTTGCGGTTGCCTAGTGGTGGTCTGACTGCCGATTGTTAAATGTCGATTGACACGCTGGTTGATAATGCAAAGGCTGCGTGGTAGTTTGAGCCTATTTCAGACAGTCCAGATGGGTAACGAGGCGCCGCGCTTCTGGGACGTTGGCGATGCCCCAGTGTCCGCCCTTGCTGCCTTGAGGGAGGACAGGCAGAGCAGGAGGTGACCAAGTCATACTGGACCCGCAATAGATAACAAAGCCGATAACAAGCTGAAAGAGCCTGAACAGTCATAGAAGATAGCGCAAATAAACCACATGGACGACGTGAGAGCTAATTACGGTGTCTGGCGCTTTGTCCCTGCAATATAAATAGCCCATACTCGGTCGGCCCCTGCGCCCACGCGGGTTCGCCATCGGCTCCGAGCGGTTGTCGAGTTTCGCGGACGCACGGACGGGGAAACAGCCAGCGGGGAAATTAGCTGCGTTCGTCACTGACGAGTAGCGAGGCTGTAGCGAGTAGTATCCACGCCTCACAACCACCTCCTCAACCTTGAGCCATTGCGGAATTGCTGCAAGCTGTCATTCACTTCTGAAGATAAGCCCTTGACAGCCCGCTCGCAAACTTACAGTGGATTATAGTGTGACAGTGGATTATAGTGTGACCAGGTCCTGAAAGCCCCCTAGAAAGGTGATGGAGCCGAGCACAATACCGTATGTTCGGCTGAATTCAGGTGATTCAAGAATTATCAGTCCCACGACAAGAGGCGACTGGAACACTTACTTATCCTGTTTCCTGTTCTCATCACGTTCTTAGGCTCCAGTATACCCCAAATTGGCCTGGGTGTATACGAATTGCAGGATGAACAAAGGTGCAAAGCTGTTGTCAGAGATGGTTTGGCAACAGGATATAGATTGATAGATTCTGCACAGGTGGAGTCGCTTGAGTTTACCTTATGATGAACGAGAAGGCTGAAGTTCGTAAGAACGCATTTGTGTGATCCAGTTCTATCAGAATGAAAAGTTTGTCGGCGAGGCTATTAAGGAGGTGAGTGAACAGTCATCAATTTGCATCATCCAAAAGGGCATCACCGACAACGGCATCATGACCTGAAAGTCAGGTCTTCGTCGAGAGGAAGTGTTTGTGACTACAAAGGTCTACCAGGGTTTCCACCACAAGGAAGACCTGCGAGCAAACATTGAAAAGTCGTTGGACGAATTTGGCCTAGGTGGTAACATGCACACGAAGTACGACAAGCGAAAAGGACTTATCTTTCCTGTTTGAATCTAGGCTACATTGACTTGTTCCTCATGCACTCTCCGTTATGTGGAAAAGAGCAGCGCATCTCAACGTGGGGCTTCTTGAATGAGATACTCGAGGAACAGAGCGAAAACGGAATCATTCGAGCTGCAGGTGTGAGCAACTTGTAAGTGAGGCTAGGTATCAGCTGTACACAGGCATCTCGGTGTGGGACTTAACTTGTACGACATTGCGCTGATTGGCAGTGGTGTCGAGCATTTGCGCCAGCTTGAAGAAGCCGGGCTTCCCCCACCAGCTGTAAACCAGATCGAGGTGAGGAACGACTCGGAACATCTGTTAGACCTGCACTCACGCCTCGCAACGTTTTCAACTTCGGAACAGCTACATCCTCATCTCCAGCAACACGATATCGTGGAATATTGCAAGTCGCATGATATTCACGTACAAGCCTACTGCCCGCTACTAAGAGGTCCACAAAGCCAGCAGAGTCTCGGTGACGGAGCTGATTGGGCTGGAATGCCGGGGAAAGGCTGGGACGCACAAGTGCTGAGAGAGTTATCCGATAAGGTGAGGCGACACATGGGAGCCGCATGTACCGCTGTCAAAGCGGGCTCTGACCTGACATGTGAACATTTTAGTATTCCAAAAGTATCGCACAGATTCTGCTGCGATGGTCCGTCCAGCAAGGGTGCGTTGCATGACTCCCATTACATCTATTTATGTTGCTTCGTTTAATCCTCACGGTATATCCCTTATATCGAATAGGTATGCTCCGCAGCCGAAAGCCAGTTCTCTTTCTCGTCTCAAGGAGAACATCGACATCTTCAATTTCATGCTCTTGCCGGAGGAAATCCAAAGAATCGATATGGAGATGGACCTTACAGAAGACGAAGCTTTCAAAGGCAAGAGGATTGCGTTGGAATGGAACCCGGTAGACTGTCCTTGAGTGGCTTTTCGCCCTTTAACCCCTGAACTCACGTAGCCCTTGCAGCTCAGGACAGCTTCTCAACGGAATGAATATATATATATATATATATATTTCCATTATGGTGTATGCCGAGATTGCAACAATCTATCGAGAGGGGGAAAGGCGTCTCACAATAAGCCGATGTCAGGCACAAGCGAAAGGTGGGTTTGGCCCGATCGCTCATTGCAGTCTCAACTTTGCCCCGCCCCGCCCCAGCTATTGCACCTCAATCCAAATGCCTTGTTTACTTTTGCTCAGGACGAAACATGACGAAGGCAAAATTCCCTTTACACGCCACAGGGCGAACTGTGCTTTGATATGTAATGATGGCGTGGCTTATGGGACTGATGTGTCGGATTGGCATGACCTTATTGATGACTGAACTTGGCTGCAGCCGTCAGCTTCGTTATGACGGAAGAAGGAGCAGTGAAACGAAGGAGCAGTTGGCTGCTTAAGCAGGTGACAGGAATTGCTGACAGAAGATCGACAAAGCCGGAACTCGACGAGTCACCGAATGCTGTTTGTCATCCATGAAATATCACAAAGTGCGGCCTCTACCGGCCGGATTGACAGGACTCTTGCATTGCGCAGGTGATACGACGTTGCTTTCCCTCTCCTCCAGCTGATCCGCAGGAAACGCCTTGATGAACGTTGATGAGGGGAACTGCTCCGTGGTATAACAGCAAGCGCAAAGAGGAACATTCGGTGCGCTTTCCATTCTGGTGCATTCGTCGTCTGTATGAGAAGACTATCAGTACGGCACTTCTGGACGGCAATACGGGAACACCCACATCCTGGTAAAGTCACCCATTCGGCAACACATACGCACTGTGCTCGGCAGATGGTTAGTGACTATTGGCGAGCGTGAGGATCATCAGAAGTACGCACCGAAGGCAAATGCTGCGGGATGGTTATTATTAAGAGTCTGAGTTCTCCAGTATCTGATGCGTCTGTGATGGGACGACCATCAAGTGTTTCGCCTGTCACTGAAAAGTACACCTTGATGACGAACTTGTGCCTGATGTTGACTGGGGACTTGGTTCTAGAAAAGGCAGATGAAGGATTAGAACCGCTCTACCCAGTATCTTGTATCAAACGTACCCGTCGCATGTACTCGGTCGGATATATGCCGCAACCGGCAGCCTAATCTTTTCCGTCTCCCAGCTGAAATTCTCGTCTTCTACAGCCGATGCGATAGTTGCCTGGGTCTTTGAGGCTTTATTATCGCTCCCTTGCCAAAGGGTAGGTGTATCTTTTCCAGGACGATTGGTTCCTGGTTTCTCTCCGATTCTGAGCAACACGAATGTATCCGATGGATATAGGTATTCCTGCGGATCGTAAACCCCGATCTTGTATTCTTCCATAGGGACGGCCGAGTACGTCTGCACGATGTTTAGTTCGATGCTGTAAATTTTGCAAGCTGGGGCCATATGCGAGAAATCAAGACGAGAACAGACATATGAACCGACTGAAAACTGAGAGGAATTCTATATCAGCATGGATTCGGCGAAGAATCAGTCCCCACTTACCGATTCACTCCAGATGAACGCATTCCATGAGCCTATACCGGGTGCCATACCCCTCTTGTGTATACGAAGCGTTCGTGGACCTGACGTAGGATCGGGATTGGCATTGATCAGGAAATTCTTGATCCATGTTTGCACTTGATGAGTGGAAACTGAACCGGGGGAAATGGAACCACTGGTGGTGATGGGTTCCGACACGAAAGGGACTAACGTTCATCCTTCAGTCATGCTACTCTTGTTCCATGTTGAGCGAGAAACTCACCATCTTTGGGTATAACAGATCCTCCTGACCAGATCTCAGTAATCAACCGATGTTGGTCGTGTATTATCGTACCGTCGTCGATATAAACAGGAGGTGCAATTGGCAGGGCCCGCAGAGCGTCAGGAGACCAATTCGCATAGTCAAATTCCACGCTGACCCTGATTTGTGGCGATATCTTAGCTTGTGCCAATAGTTCATATGTTGCTATATCTTTTGCAATAAGTATTCCAAAGTCGATTCGGCGTCGAATGACCCCTCCATTTTCACTGTAGCAAACATGAACGGTGGTTTCTTCCCCATCAACAAACGTCTCGCCTTGCTCGTGCAGTATTCCTTGATCCCAAGTATCCTTGCCGAGCCGCTTGTAACGATACTCAATCACAAAGGCTACCCGAATCGAACGGATGATGATGCTTGCATCCGAAGTAAGAGTGGCCACTCCGCTGACAATGACGTTTTCATTCGAGGACGCGCTAGATTCGGATGTGTCGCCAGGATGCACCACGATTCCCACGTTCTGCAGCTGAATATCAGCCGTCAAGGAAGAACGCTTCGGCGAGGCGTCTTTTCGGAACAGGTGCTTGAACATTGCTACAGGCTCTGTTGTAGTCGTAGGGGTGTGTATGAATGGTTACTGGTTGATGGAGGAAATTCGCACGGTTCATGACGGAATGTAGGGCCGTCGCAAGCTATCAAACCAAGGATGACTCGACCGGCCGAATAGAGGTGATTCGAGATTCTTGCTTCATTTCGTGCTGGTTAGTCACCACCTCGGGGTTACGATTCGTCGATTGCACGTCATGCCCGAAATTCCGAGATTCGTCCGAGATTCGGGATTCTTTCTCTTTCGGGTCGGTCCAGCTAGCGGTCCGGGCAGCTGTACGGGCTCTTTGAAGATAGCTCTCTCTTCAGAAGGACTGATCAGTGATGGACAATCAATATTCCGGGTCTTACAGTTGACAATCGGGAAACGAGCAACATCTATAGAATTGATTTTATACCGCTCGGATCTCCAGTTCGACGAATGAGGACAAGAACCTTTCAAAACAGCCGCAGTTGCGCTGCAGTTACGCTCTGTGGTCTTAGAGCGACACGCGACGGAGAGCGCCTATGGCTACACACGTCAGTGTCACGAATGAGATACAGCAGGAGCGAACGCGAGTCGACAAGGGCAGCATGGAAATCTCAAGAATCTCACTAACTACTAATCTTTCGCAGACGTGTTATAGACCAACTGCAGAGGTGGACCTTGTGAATTGTTCTTTATTGACGAAGAAGGCAGATGGCCTGATGTAGAAAGAAGCAGCGGATCAATGATGGTTGACTGCGTCTTCCCGCTTGTTTGCATGGACACGTATAATCGTCAATTCCGCATCGTCCTCTTCAGAGCGGTCGAACATTTAACTAGAACGTAAGCTTCCAAGCTGCCCTTTTACTACTCCCGTCCAATCTTCCAGCTTTACCACTTCCTCCTAATTCTCCAGAAACATGTATCCAGGGATGTTCGGCCCAACATACTGAAACCTCTCTAGACTCTTTCCCAATACCGGTCGTCCGGCATCACGAGGAAACTCGTCGTGGCATTATAGGACCCAGTAAATCGACAACCGTTATCGGGCGTCATGGCCGTTTCCCGGAGATATCTGTCAGTCATTCGTCAACCGCAGTGTGCGCATTTCGAACAGCAGAAACCGTCGGCAGATATAGGCTAAAGTCTGAATAGTCGTGGTATATTGCGAATAGTCTGCGTCTCGCTACTCGTCTCGCGAATCCATGGACCTGCTCGAGAATCAGTCATGTGCGATATCCTCAGACATGCCCTCAGACTCAAGAAATCGATGGTGATGTAGCAAGAACAATCTCAAAGTGATCGATACTAGAGTATCATGGCTTTGATTTGCTCTTTGAGGATCGGATGGTCGGGCTGCGTGGGCGATATCTATACCTGACAGCAGAACAGAAGAATGTTAAAAGGGGACAACCCTATATCTGCCAAATATGCTGTCGATTCCGAACGGCTGCATGAGAAGGTGGTGATGGATGGGAGGAGTAATGTACGGAAGAATATTATAGGTAGGCGGTCCAGCAAGATCGGAATTACTGAGGGCCGACAGCTGCCGCCGACTATGGCCAGCGGTAGATCAGCTTGGCTTGTACTGTAGATCATGATTAGAAAGTTGGCGATGAATGCGCTGCAAGGTCTGGACTCGCTGGATTATGAGGGTTTGTCTCCATGGATTGGAGATCTACGAGCTTATGCGAGTCGGTATGCCATCCATCTTTAGCATTCACAACACGCTAGATACGCTGCCACCCATCTGCATGACAATGCCCTCAATAGCTTTACTTTAAAGAATCTGAAAGTGTCTACAGCACGTTCAATTGGACTAATAAAAGCACTTGGAACGGCACCCTCTTTTGCAACCCTCCCAGCACTTTCTGGTCCCGACATCTGTCCGTCCAACGCGTTATTCCGACATGCCAAGCGAGACAAGCCGCACAATGGAAGAAGAGGGCTCTGTTTACATTCTTGGTAAAGCGCGTTTCAGATTCGAGCGTTGCCAGGGGCCAGGGATAAAGGACAATACCAGCTGCGGTTTGATCTGCCTCCCCGTTCTCGAATTCTATTGTCTGTACATTCGGGTTGATAACAGGAAGCTCGACGTTTCCCAGCCAGACGACTCGCCGTCAGACTACCCCGTCTTTTTTTCTTCCTCGGTTCGCAGGACGACTCTTTCGCGTTCTCGACCTCCAACGCTCGTTACTTATACTACATTCGTTACCCAACTCATTTACCAAACTCGACAACTCAACCTTCCACCGCAACGAGGCCATCTTGACGAAAACACCTACAATGTTCGCACACGCCATTCGAGTATTGGCTCTTGCAGCCCCTCTGACCACCACCTTCCTGGGTCTCGCCACTTTCGTGAGTGATTTCCATCAGCGATGCCTGAAAGGAATCTAACATCCTTTACAAAAGAACGCCAATGCTGTGTCAGCCACATCTTTGCATACACCCCACGTGAACCGACGAAGCAATCACGCTCGTCTTGCCTCGGCCCAAGTCGAACGGTCAGCCGACTCCAAGCGATCCCACGGAAAGAAACTCCGACGCCGGGGAGATACTAAGGCCTGCAAGGTCCGCAGCACCGGTGAAACCACGACTGTTGAGAACGCAGCGTCCTCCGGTGTAGCGTGGGCTTGGACCGGGTCTTCGAGCACTCAAGCTGCAGATGCTGCATCCATCACCGCAGGTTCATTTGCCGCCGCCTCTGCATCCGAATCAACAGCTCCTCAGTCGGCTCAAGCGTCTTCTTCCTCTTCTTCCGCGGCTGCGGTAGTTACCTCGACTCCCTCATCCGGCGGAGGCACCAGCGGTAAGCCTTTCGGATTGGCCTGGCCCAACGGTGATTGGGACGGAGAAGGAACCCCCGGTTATGTTGGTCAATATGTGGGTCCGACAACCGGATGGTGAGTACTCATTTTCTCGACTTTTCCATCGACGTCAGCTCAACGTCTTGACACCTAGGTACTACAACTGGGGCCCTCAACCTTGCTCCAAGGCAGACGCTCTTGGTCTAAAATTCGCACCCATGATTTGGGGTCCCAAGGACTGCAACGAGCAATTCTGGACCTCTCAAAAGAGCTGGTCCTCGAACGTTGAGACTGTCTTGTTCTTCAACGAGTAGGTCTTTATGAGACTCACCCTGCATCCATTTTTTCACTGATTTTGATCACCGTTATATCTTTAGACCGAACGAAATCTCCCAGTCTAACGTTTCTCCTCAGGATGCAGTCCAGTACTGGAAGGATTACATGATCCCTTTGCAAAAGCAAGGTTACAAGGTCTGTCACGCTGCTGTTACCAATGCACCCAGTGGTATCGAATGGATCAAGGTCAGTTATTGTCTTGTCCCGAACAACTCCGGGCTTGTTTTAACGAGACCTCGATAATTTGGGCGATTTCCGACCCAATACAGAAATTCAATGAGCTTTGTCCCGAATGCAAATATGACTGCATTCCCATTCATTGGTATGCTACTTCCACAGAAAACTTCAAGGAATACCTTGTAAGTCATGTTTCTGCTCTGTCAATTGGACATGGCACTAACACGTCTCCGGAAATAGCAATCATTCAAGGATGCGTTCAACGTACCTCTGTGAGTGTTCGAACAAGGTCAGGATCACAAGTGAGTGTGAACTGAATTCGCTTTATAGTTGGGTTACGGAATACGCTTGCCAGTCCTTCAACGCCGATCCCCAGTGTAGCAAAGATCAAAGTACGTCCCCTCATCTCTCCACGAAGCATTAATAAACAATCTATCCGCCGACTGACTGAATCGTTGTTTCACTTCCAGCTTGGAACTTGCACCAGGAGATGGCTAAGTTCTTCGACGAGCAAGACTGGTAAGCACGCATATGGATATTCCGCTAATGTGTGACCAAGTGCATTTCTCTAATCTTCTACCTCGTTCGCTTGCCAAATAGGATCACGAACTACAGGTAAGTCTACATAAAGGTAGCCGAATACAATGCTTCAACCTAATTGCTGGATTTCCGCTCAATAGTCCCTTCGGAGTGATGAGAGAAATGCAGGGTGTAAACGAATACAACCGTCTCATGGATGCCAGCGGGTCCATTACTCCTCTCGGAACATGGGTAAGTTAGACGGACGTAGTCTTGGAGTAGCGGCTGATACTGACATGTGGCCTATAGTACAAGGACAGTGCATAAGCGACTTTCTTCTACCTTACGACAAAGCTTGGACGGCTGCGATGGACACATACGATATCTTTCCCGCACTTATGACCACAATGACTGGATTTCCGCACCGTCACGAAGATTATGAACTCTACAAGAACCGTGATCGACTCTCACAAAATTTGAATTTCATTCATGAACAATGACCTGGTGTCTTGCTTCTCTATGTACTTTCCCCTTTCCTCTAATGGATTGCGGCATGATCATAACGATTCTATTATGTTTCTGATAAGATAACAATACTAGTTTGCCGGGGTATTGTGAATTGAAGTTTAGTGTTTGCAGCAATTCAGGGTCATCCATCATGTATGCAGAACGAGATCAACAGGGAAGCTAACAGGACCTGTGCAGAAAGCTGAGTACCCAGTACAAGCCTTGTCGACATGTACCAGATAAAACCAATCGTAATCTATATAGGATGTCAAAAAAGCTGCCGACGTTGGCTGTTGGCTGGCAGAGGAGGATAACTGTAGACGGGCAGTGGCTCTTGCGGTAGAGCTTCTGTTGCAACAATTTAACCGGCAGTGGCAGACTACCAGCATCACATCATGCACCGTGCTGTATAAATGATCTGAGAGCTTGTAGGAGCTTGTACGACCGCCGAACTTTTTCAGCTTCCGCGCTCGATTGCTTCATCACCGGACCATGCCCGAGCTTGGAATTTCTGATATCTTTGCAAAGGTAGCTGCACAAGTGAGGTCGTTGGTGATATCTACAAACGGACAGGGGTTCTAGGTGCACACATCTACTGCCATATCAACTCGCGCATATACGACGATCTCTGCAGCGATGGCTTCCTCGTCGTTTCAACTCCTTTCCATGGGAGGCACGAGTTTCAACAAGAGAAAGTTTGAGCGGGAACATGCTCTGTTCAACAAGGTGGGCAATTTTCGTTACACGACGGAACGTAATTGGGCACAACTCTAATCTTAATGGTTGATATTAGGGCGGCTCCAGTAGTAAAACAAGAACGAAAGGCTCAGCTGAAGCTACAGCCTTCCAATCCGAACATCTTCCTTCAGAGCTCGACTTCTTCGCCTCTTCCGATCACACCAGTTCAAAGCCGCAACAGAAGTCTTCAAGCAAGAGGAAAAGACATGGTCAGGAGGAGGTAGAAGATGGTCGGTCCGAGACAGCTTCTCCTGAACCGCAAGACCTTCCTGCACCGCCTGTCCAGAAGATCTCACTCTCAGGTCCGGAACCGCTGCCTCACTCTTTCAAAACGTTCGATGACTTTTTACCAGACTCTGACGATTCACTGCGAACAAATTTGCGAAAGAATGGTGTTCATCACTTGTGGGGCGTACAAGGTGCCGTCGCTGGGGCTCTCTTGGACGAAAACAACCGAGACGTCATGGTCATTGCGCCAACAGGATCCGGTAAAACGTTGTCCTATCTGTTACCTCTTATGGTTCGGCTGCAAAAGCCTTGTAGATCCGCATACAAGCTTTTCAAGAATGGTGATGCTCCGACACCAAAAGAGCAAGGCATTCGTTCCGTAATCATTCTTCCGACACATGAGCTGGCGCTCCAGATTTATAATGAAGTCTTGAAACTGTGTGAGGGACATGCATGGCGGACACTTTTATTGGAAAAATCGACGGAGAAAGCAGTTATCGACTCGACCAAGACCGATGGACCGACCGTCCCTCTAGGAATAGACATTTTGGTGGCGACGCCGGAAAGGCTACACAAGTTGGTTGACTCGGGTGCTTTACAATTACAGGAGTGAGTCTATCAGAATTTGCGGAAACATGCTCCCGCTTCTTTGCTTACAATTCATCTTGTTAGAACTCGTTATTTGATTCTTGATGAAGCCGACCGATTGTTGGGAGCGGATTTCTTACCGCAGATTGAACCGGTAGTCAAGGCATGCACACACAAATTGCTGCAAAAGTGTTGCCTCAGCGCTACGATGGAAGCCGGACCGGAGGCTTTGGCAAAACATTGGTTACGGGATGAGGGTGTGCGGATTGTAGTGGGTCTGAAGTGAGCATCCAAAACATTCTTCTCGGGGATAATCTGCTTATTCGCAAAGTCTACAGAGATGCTGCAACCACGACTGTCGAACAGAAGCTACAATTCTGTGGATCCGAGATTGGAAAACTGATGGCATTGCGAAACGATATCTCTGAAGGAAACTTGCCGCCACCTGCGTTAATCTTCGTACAATCCATTGAGCGGGCTGACGACCTGTACAAGGAGCTGACTATGGATGGGCTACGTGTTGGAGTGGTGCACTCAAATCGAACAAAGGCCAAGCGAGAGGAAGCGGTGCGGGATTTCCGAGAAGGCAAGACATGGGTGCTAATAGTGACTGAGTTGATGGCCCGAGGACTGGATTTCAAGGGAGTCGAGGTCGTCGTAAATTACGGCAAGTCATCTCGGATTTTCCGTAAACCGTAAAAAACAAAACATGAACAACGCTCCTTTCCAGATTTCCCGCAAACCGTACAAAGTTACATTCATCGTATTGGACGAACTGGCCGAGCAGGTCGGTCGGGACGAGCGATCACGTACTTTACACTCGAGGATGGCCCATACGTTCGCACGTAAGCCTTTCTTTCAGCATGTATACCTTTGTTCACCTGACAGAACTCTTCCTTTACTCGTAGCATCGCGAATGTAATGAAGACCGCTGGGGCTGTGGTAGAACCCTGGATGCTGAATATGCCGAAACCTAGCAAGAACATGAAAAAGGCACGAAAAATGAAGCCGGTGGAGCGCAAGGAAGTCGGGGGCGGCGGAAAGAATCCGATCAAAGGCGATGTCATGAGGAAGCAGTGAGTTCACGATATTTGAAACCATCTTGTAACATGGTGAACCTGATGTCAACGTTCCACTATTAGCGCGATGATCGAAGCTTCGAAAAAGAGGAAGAGCAAGGGACAGCAAGCCAATGGGAAAGCAGCCGGGGCAAAGATTTCCGAGCCAGAATTGCAGATCGATATGGACGAGTAGCGTGTGTCCAGTGTTGTAAAAGCCCCCTCGGTAATGCTATGATCGTCACATCGGATACTATTAGATTCCCCTGGTACATCCCACCAGCAGCACTTGTCCCCTTTATCACTGTTCATTCGACAGCCCTTCCTTTTCTGCCTCTGTCGGTGTCTTCAGGCGTAGGCTCAACGCATGCAATCCCATCTTTTCAAATTCGTCTTTTAGCAAACCGTTCACGAGCCGGTGTCGTGCGATCGCGGGTTTGTCTACAAAGTCGGGCGAAGCGAGGATGACGGTGAAATCTAGAGGCACAAAGAGATCGCTTAGAATTCGATTCAGGATGACCCCTGCATGGTAGAGAGAGAGGTGACGCTACAGATCAGGGAAAACTTACGGGTCTCGCCATTGCCACCTCCTTGCGCTCTCATGGCTGAGTGATGTGCATGTTTTGAAGAACTGATCGTGGCAACAGTTTGGGAGTTAGTCAACTCTCATCTCGTGGCTGTATATACATTTGCCCCCACTCATTCTGGATCTTGATATACGTTGGCTTGAGACTCTCGGTCAACTGAACAAAGTGGGAAATTCAGCTGTGACTTTCGCCAGGGCACTGAGAAGGGGACAGAACTTACCTTCTGGTGGATGGAGATCTCGACGGGACCGGGGTGCTGCATGATACGAAGCTTGGATCGAGTAACTGCTGAAGCAGGTGCGCTTTGCTGGATTGAACGGACAAAAAGCCTAAGAGGTGAAGTCATTGATCTTCGCCGCTACAGAGCCTTGAGGTGCTTAGGTCAGGGTTGGAAGCTGGCAGGACGATAAGCTGAGATGTTGGATGAAGAGTTTACAAAGCAGCTTTCACAGTACTTTTGGTTTCTATCTCGAGAATGTCTCTCGTGTTTACAGCGCAATCGGGGCACGACAATTGTCTCAGTTTGGTTCCGAACCATAGTTGTTCCTCCTGTAGTATTCCTATATATCCCAGTGAGCTTTCCAAAAGTCCATCTCTTCAGTGCCCTATCATCTAGTCTATTGGAAATCATCACAAATCAGAGCACTTCCAGCTATGCATCCTATTGACAGGCTATAGGGTTGTGCATGCTATAAATGGGGACACGATAACGACACAGTTTTGGGCAGCCATCGGCGTAAACCACTCCCGACGCAAGGGAGGGAATCGAGTGTGAGGTATATACGTCTGAACCGCCCACCTTTTTCGTGAACTGTCGCGTAGTTTGTCATTGGTTTTCATGACAAGCTTTACATCTCAACCGAATTGGCGTACTGAAATAGCTACTGAAATCAGTAGCGTTTCATGTTGTGCATTCGATCAAACAGTCAAAGTCCTTTGGGCCGCTCGCAAACTTCAAATCGGGGAAATTCGATGGATTAAAACAGTAGATAGTCAGCCAACGTGTTTCATGTTCGTTTCAGGAAGAAATGAAAACAAATATCTAGGAAAGGCTGAAAGGTGGCGGGAATGGTTGTCAAGGCTGATGTCCTCGACAGCTCCCATGCTGTAGAGCCCTTCCTCAAGAAACAATATGGTGTATCGTGCCTTCTCGACTCCGCCAGAGAATATTCGGTCCTCCAACGATGTCGCCCACCGCCTTCCCGACCATGCTTATTCTCCTCTGGTGAGTTTTCGTTTACCGCTGCGCTATCGCTGGAAGTTTCTGACCCTCACCGGGTGTCATAGTTCACCGCCGGTATCTTAAACAGCTCGCATGTATACGGTTATGACCAGGGAAGATTTCCTTCCCACTTGACGTTCCAACAGCATGTTCACCAAACCCCACGCAAGATTACCCCTAACAGGTCGGGTGTCCCATCACCATTTTCCGTGTCTTCTGCTAGTCCGTCGATGAAGAAGAAGCAGTCCTCGGCATCCTTGGCACGATCCTTGACGTCTTCTCAATCCGGATCTATTAAAACTCCCAGCAAGCTGGCGACCGAGAGTGACCCACGAGTGTCGTCAAAGCCGAAAATCGAATGGTGGAGGGGACGATCGTCATCCTTCGTGGCAAACAAGGAGAGAACAAGCGAGGAAAAATTGCTCGTCAACAAGGGTGGATGGTTAAGACAGAGTGACGTGTGGATGTCGCCGGATGAAGTGCTCGTTCAAGGCAATGCGTAAGTGATTTCGTAATGAATGTACAAACAAACGACTGAAGGGAGACCAATCTTCTAGGTTTCCTCGAAATGACAAACTCCCTGCATTGGGGCTCTTGCGACCTCTGCACGGCTTATCATTGCCGCAAGATACCGCGGTTCATCTCCCGCAGGAACCTCCCAGAATCAAAAAGAAAATTTGGTCCTTTCAAATTCAAGAACTTCTTTCAATCAAGTAAGGGCAAAGAAGGGAGTGTCGCCAGAAACCACAGGCTTGGGGAACATTCGACAGTGCTCGTTACCTCAGACCGTGTAAATCAACCAGATCAGCCACCTTACAAGACCGCAAGTTTGTTGAGTCGACGTGATCAGCGCTTAACCTACAATTCGCAAACGCATTTTCATCGACCTATTCCTCGACCGCCTCCGATCTGCACGTCATTTCCACGGGCAACCGGGTTTGAATCGCCTTACGCACCGACCTCGTACTGCGACTCGCCACAATACATCTTGCCGTACATGGCTGATGCGGGTGATGGACGGGACCCGCCTTTCTTGCCTTACCCGCCAACGGTGCCACAAACACAGCATACGGCCTACAACAACGAGTTTCCGTTTCACATCGTACCATCGTATCATGCAGAAAATGATCCGATGGAGCAGCTTGCCATGCAGGATGAATCCACAGAACGGGGGCGTGTGACATCTGCAGCTTTCGAGTATCAGGAGTTTGAGACAGACATTCGCAACTCGGCTCATCTGGACAGCGGTAACGCGACCAACGAGGGTGACGGGCGAAGCGACACCATATACTCCGCGAATGCCATGTCTCCTTTCGTTCAGGGTTCTTATATCGATAGCGAAATGAAGATGAAGCGGCTAACGAGCAGTAAACGCGAGTCTAAAGTCCTGCCGCTCATGCCCCTCTCGCCGCGAAGTATCCACTCAAGCCATCGTTTTCCAGTAGTCGAAGCCGTTAAGCCGCTGTCAATCGGTAGAAATTATCCCCGTTCTCGATCAACCGCTCTCACCGATGTGTACGGCACGAACGCGGATACTCTGCGACCGACCCATTCTACTCCAGGACACACAAGGCAACATGCCTATTCCGATATTGCAGGGCATACCCAGATTGAGGAGGACCCCAAGGATATTCGACTGACATGGGGCATGACGCGACAATTTTCGGATCTCGGCGTCGACTCGTTTGGGGACATGGAATCTGCAACGTATGATAACCCTCGTTGGTAATTCCAGTCGTCATTTGCATCGACTGGCGGCAGTCCCATCATCATCAAGATGCTATCCCTCTTACTTTACAATCGCGCATATAATTCAGTCAAACATTGCGAAGCTGGATATCTAGCCTAGCGAAATTCCGATATGTCGACCGATGTCCCGTCTGAGCCAAGAAAAAGACTTCGAGTCTTGTCTACGCGATTCATGCCTAACGATGTGAAGAAAGTATAACATCAATCACTGTACCGTCATGTAACATTTGGACGAAACTTACTTTGCAATCTATGGATGTCATGCTCGATCGTAACTCGTCTGTGGCCTCGAACCGAAAAACTGGACTCTTGCGTCTCGGTCATTGGAAGGGGTCGAGGTCGATCGTTGTAGAGGTAAGGCTTTGACGGGCTGGGACTGCATTGGTTTATGTACGGCGATCCATGTTCACGATCATTATTGCGTTCAGCGATCTTGATTTTCTTCTCCGGACTTGGTGAAGCAACTTTATCCTTGTTTGGCTCATCGAATATGTTTTCTTTCTCGATGATTTGCAATTTGGGTAGCAAGCGTTGTATCAATGCATCTTGATCCAGAACCCTCTATTTCCCCGACAACAAGGCATCGTTAGCGTACTGCAGTGTGGTAGACCGCCACGGAAGGAATCAATTACCTGTTGCCACTCAGCTACCTTCCCCATAAGAGCTCGGTTTGCGCTTTGCTGCCCTTGAATGATTGTTTCTTGGGTTCGGCTTCTTTCTCTGTACTGCTCACAAGTTGAGCAAAGTAACCCTTGGTGATCCTTGCTTGTAAGCGGTTCTGAAAGCTTTTGCTTCGAACTGCTGGTTGTATGGTTGTTCTCGAGTGAGGCTGATGGAAGTCCCGCTCCGTTGAGAGACGGAAGCGTTGCCGGTTGCGATAACGATCTTTTTGATCTCAGTTCATCCCCTTCAGCGACTGCTGCTGTCAGTTGAATCTCAAGATCTCTGATCCGTTTGTTTTGCTGGGCTTCGAGCTTGTCGCGGCCCAGCAACTGGTCCATTAGTTTTTGCGACCTCGCTGATTCCGCAAGCAGGCACTGCTTTAAGTGTTCGATCTGCTGCTTCATTGTTTGAACTTCCGTGGTAACAGATTCTGCTGCTGTCAAGCGGGCAAGAAGCATGTTGTGACTTTCCTTGTCAGCAGATCTTTGCCGCCTGAAGGCTTGAATGAGGTCGCTTGAAATGTTATTATCGCTACTGTCGTCTTCGTCAATGGGTGCGAATTTGCTGCTGACAGCTCGACGACTGGGGGTAGCGGGATCGGAAATTTGTGATACTTTCTCCGGATGCGCACGTATGAAATCGCTCACACGTCTTCGCATGAGTTGGCCGATACTCGAAGTCGTGGTTAGCGTTGGGTTGGAGTGTGAGGATAAAATCTCGCTATTGAGTGTTTTGAGTTGTTCGACCAGCCGATTACGGCGCTCTTCAAGATGCTCCAGTTCGTTATGTAGCTATTACCTCTGGTCAGCATTTGGTTTTTCGCCGTACAATATGACACTCTTACTATGAGTTGGGCCTCAGGCGCGGCGGGGTCTTCCCGTATTGCTTCCTGTTGACGATGGGACGTCAAAGTATAAATCTGTTCCCGTAATTTGGAAATTTCCTCTTCTTTGGCTTGTAACAAAGCCTTTTCAGAAGCCGCAACCTACCAAATTCGCAAACAGGCTCATCAGTCATTAGAATGTAAAAATTGGTCAACCGGAAAAACTTGCTAGTCCCTGAGTCGCCTGAGTCTCAACCTGAGCACATCGAGACGCGAATTTCAACGATTCCAACGTCTCACTGCTATGATGAGTTTCCGCGGACAGTGTGCAAATGACAGCAATGTTGGCATTCCCACCAAGCGCGCTTTCCAGTAAATGAGTGAGTTTGCTGTTCCGATAGGGAATGTGACTGCCCCTGTAAAATAAATCCATGAGATCTGTTTACCAATAATCACAATGATAAGACGAAAGACTCACGGTCGCCTATTCTTATCTGACAGCAGTTCTATCACGGTTCCCAATGCCAACAGAGATCGGTTGATATGTTTCCCCTCTGCTAATCTTTCCAAGTTCGAAGCTGCCTTCTCGCTTCCAGCCAGATCGATCAAGGACTAGATCCACACATCCAATTAGAACCCATTCCGGATGCACAGCCTCGGATGACTTACTAAGCGAGATTGCCGAAGGTCTTCCCCATCTCTGCTTTCGATTGTCTGTATTACAAGCGGACAAGTGATTAGTTCCAGTGAACAAGATCAGCTGGAGCCATGACTCGCCATAGTGAATACGCAGTGCGAGCGGGAACTTCTTTCGTTCTGAGCAGTAACCAAAATGTTAGCAAAGATTTCTGGCACAAGTAAGCTCTCACAAGGCTTACCCAATCAGTCGCCCCCGTTCTCCTATTCCTTTGTCCTCGATCAAGGAGGCCTAGTACCTCTTCCGGCGTGCGAACAATCTCCTCTTGAAGAGGCCTCACGACGACATTGCCCTTCAAAACAGAAGCAGCGGTCAGGAATGCTCTACGGCAGTTTCGCCGCACAGCTAACTTACATCGACAACATGGATAACCGGTCTATCCTTGTCATTTACTAATCCTCTCGATGGGCGCAGCATATCCCTCAAAGTTTCGTTATATATCTAGAGACAGGGGAGTAAAAATTGCTCAGTTCTGTGGCTGAAATCCGCGTTCATTCGTCATCGGGTTTACCTCCAAATACGAAACCCGCAGAAGATACTGTCGGCCAGGATTCTGAAGGATGCACACAGATGGATCAGTATATCAACTTTACCCAGGTTCAATACCCACGAACCTGTTCTATGGCCTCGAAAACTCCAGAAACTGCCAGAGGGATAATTCCAACATCATCACTGGTGCCACTCTACGTATGGAAGTATTCAGCTATTTGTACGAGCTACACATTAGCTTGACCTACCATAGTATGTGTTTTACCTAGTAAGGCAAATGAAAAAGGGTTGGGACGGTCCATTGTTTACATCGCCGGTAATTGAAGAGTAAAACTCACCAGAACCAGTCTGACCGTAGGCAAATATCGTACTATTGAAACCAGCCATCGCCTTGGCTACCAATGGAGCAATCTGCCTCTCGTATAAGGCTAATGTGGGTTCTGGAGAGAGGTATATGCCACCTATGTCGGAGCAGAAACGTCGATACACTGTACAGAGACCCGCGTTCAGGGAAAGGCTTACTAAATCGATGGGTATACTCTTTTTCTCTTCCTGCCTTTCCGTTCCGCTTAACGACCGTGGGGTGAGTGTCTGACAGAGTAAGTGTACTCTGATCCTCGGAGAACTCGTACGCATGGTAACAGTCTGGTGACGATGGAGGCTTGAACCTGTGAAGAATTGTATCTGTTTAGCGACTTGTATTTGGGTAAACAGCCAAGGCCAGCGCTTACCTCACGCATACCGTTACTTTATCAGCGTTAGTCCCGGAAATATTGGGAGAGGTGACTTTGGCTCTAGGCGAGGGGTTTCCCGAGTCCCTAATTCCCAACAATCTCGAGGAGCGCTTGATCCTTTCCGGCGTGGCTGGAACGGGAGCCGGGGATGCTATGACCGCCATTCTGGAAAGCGAATTCCGTCGTTGAGGGTCGAGAGTGGAATACCTGCGTGAGTACTAGGCAACGGCACTGTCACCTGTTGCGCAAAACGGGTGCAACAAGAAGACAAGGGAAGAGACGTGGTTGTTGACAGACATTCTAGCTGATCGCTGATCGTTGATGCCTTTCATGTGAACAACAGATGGGCCGGAACTCGCCAGAGTTGGTCAGAGGGGTTGGGTGTGTCCAAAGCCACTGATTACTCACGGACTGGAGCGATCAGCTGAGCGATCGAGTTGCAGCGTCCTGGAGGCAGACATACTGGTATGTGCTTCGAATCTGCAGAAAATATTCAGCAGTTCTTTAATCATATAGTACACCGGCATATCAAGGCTCTAAACCCTGAGATCAAGACTTTGCACAGAGAGGAAATTTCGATTCCCGGCCCTACCCTAGAAACCAGCACATTTCAAGAACAGAATGCCGCTCAACCCGGATCCCAATGCTGACACCGAGTTGTAGGTCTCATTACCCAATACCGTATTGCACTGTGAAACTGATAATTTGATCCATACCCATCCAGTAACGATGCGCTTCGTGCCCACGGCATTCTGCCGCCAAAACCTCCAACACCGCCGTCCCCCTCGACTTTTCTCCCCTCTCAAGCCGAACTCCTGCACTCGGCCTTGGAATCTTCGTCCGCCCAGCGACTGACGGAAATGGCCGAGGATGCTTTAGACTCTGACGACGAACGGATGTTTGAATCGTACAGGATGAAAAAGCTGCAGGAGATGAAGAAGGCGGATGCTGCTGAGCGAAGTGTTGCGGAAGGTCGAGGACTGCGGCAGATTGGGCGTGATGAATTCGTGAGGGAAGTAAGTGAAGGCAGTGCGAAAGATATTGAAGCTCTAGGCGAGGAAGGGGAGGGAAGGGGCACGGGCGTAGTGTGCTTCCTATATAAGGATTCGTAAGTCGGTGGTTCTAAGTGTATGCAGTTCAAGCGTTAAATCCCGTTTCCTGTAGGGTACCGTCATCCAACCATCTCCGACAAATTCTCAACCTATTGTCACCATTACATCCTCTCACTCGCTTTCTCTCAATACAAGGCGATCAATGTATCCCCAATTACCCAGATAAGAACATTCCGACGTTATTGATGTACAGGAACGGAGACTGTCTAGGCCAAGTCGTGGGATTGAAGGGTGGTTTGAAGACTACTGCGATGGGTAAGCATTGCGAGCTAGTTTCTGTAGTTTGTTGCTGATCGCGCAGAATGCCCATGATATGATCCCAGATATCGAACGACTTTTGCTAGGCTACAAGATGATCGAAAAGCTGAACCCACAGACGCCTCGTGTTTGGAAAAGACATGTGAGGTCAACGCGTTCCGGCATGATTGGTGGAGAAGCCTCTTCGGATGACAACGATAGTCTAGGAGAGTCGGACGAGGACGCCCAATTCGGAACGATCATGAGGGGCAAGAAGGGGGATGGAAGAGGACTTAGACAGGGCGGAACTGGAGTTGGATCGGGAAGCGGATTGGGGTTGAGCAGTACCGGGGGAAGACGTGCACAGCAGGACGATGACTCTGACTTTGATCTGTAATGCAGCGTTGAATGCTATGCAGTTTGGGTTCACCGCATTAGTCTCCAAAGACGTTTGATACTACTCAATTCATATCGATACATATTATGGCGCGCGGCAGAAGCTGGCGAATTGGGGTCCCAGACCTTTAATTCCCAATATCATATGGTACAGTTTGCATGCCCGACAAATGATAGTCTGCTAGGACTACACTTATACAATACGGCCGATACGACTATCACCTTCATCTCGGTCGATCTCGACGTCTCGGGAGACGTTGATGACGACGTTCTTTGGTGGAACGGAGAGTCTGGAGAATCCGGCTGTTCAAGGACGGTTGCTGCGGTTAGCTTGAATGAAGGACATAAATGTAGATAGCGAGAAAATGTACCTGCTGGCGAGTCGAAATTTTGCAGCTGTGGTAACACAAGGAAAGTGGATACGTGAGTCGTACGTCAGAGAAAGACGATGACACAAGCAAACACTCACGACATGGGGCAACAGATCATTGCTAACAGGAACTCGTTCGGTCGTCTCTCTGGCTCCGTACATGGGCTCAACGCCCGCAGGCAGTTGTGCCTGAAGGTATAAAGGCTCGCCCAACGCTGTCGCAAACGCCTCGTCGTCCTCGTCATGAACGCCGCCTCGTCTCGCATCATGGTGGTACGTCTCCTCTAGCTGAGCAGTATCCGTGCTTCGTCCTTTACTACCCGTAGTAGTAGCGTGATAGTCTCCTACTCCGTATGCCTCTGCCTCTGCCTGATCGTCGAAAATATCGTCCTCCGGTAATCGTTCAGCATAGCTGATCGTGCCCCTCTCCCTCAGCAAATCGATCAGCGTTCGATGCTGTTCGCTATGCTTGGACATGATAATCCTCCTCCGCGCCGCTTCTCCGTCATCGCCTCCAAACGGAGAATACGGGTGCGCGTCGGTGGAAGGGGAGGTGAAGGACGTTGGCGAGGCAAGGGCTTTGACCGCCGGGGCGGAGGCTACGTCTGTCGGTCCCAGTGGAAGAAGAGCAGTTCGATGGGCACGATGAGTGGCGGGTGCATATCGACGAAGTTGCGTTCGTGGATGGGCGGCGCCATCGCCGCCGATGGAGGTTGCCTTGTTCCACTGCACAGGGAGGTACAGCTGTGTGAGGCTGATGTAAGTGTACGGATGGACAACGGCTGTGGATCAAAGATGCCAAAACTGACCATCCAGGAACAGATCGATGCAAAGAAGAAACCCAGCATGACTACTTGGAACAAGAGGTCTACGTATCATCACATGTCAGAGTCAGCCTTTGCTATGGAGTGCGAGGGACAGCCCTGGTGACGCGTACCGGCTGTCAAACTACAGAATTCCAGGAGGACAGCCATCTCAGCTTCTGTCTAGACTTCGTCAACACCTGACTTACCTATTCGCATTTAGCGTTTTCGCCTTTGTCATGGCATCGGCACCGAGAACGATAGACGCCACAGAGAACAGGACTCGGAAAAAGATTCGCCATTTATTAAGCTCTGCATACCGCATCACGCGCAAAGTCAGATGGCAGCGTATGAGAATTGTGGGGAAGAGGTAATATTACCGTGGTAGAACTGCAGCTTGGATATCACTTCATAGCTGGCCCCCGTATCTTTGACCAATCGAATAAAGTTTGGAAATTGCCAAGCGAGAATAATAGAGAGGACACTAAACAACAGACCGAGGGCTTCAGCCCTTGACAAACAGCAGTTAGGGCAAGGAGAGAAAGACTGTCCACTCACGCAGTAGCGGTATTGAACAGTCCTTCGGCGATGAACAACCTGATCGACTGTTCCTCGACATTGGGATTGCCGAAGAACGCATTGACATAGTGAATGACCGTCTGGACGACGCTTAGGACGGCCCAGACGATGAACACGTTACTCGTGATCCATTTCGCCGTCTTCCTCGCCGCGCGTTTCCCGCCGGGGAGAAAAGGTCGCGGTCTTAGTTCTGTATCATAGGTCGAGGTGAAAGACGTTATGGTGGTCGAGTTGTTGCTTGACGAGGGCTTGCTTTGGAAAGGGTATCGGCTTGCCGGGGCGTTGTTGCTTGCAGTCATGGCGTGTTGACGCGATTTGGAGCGGACGGCACGGACGACGTAGATCCAATAGAGCCATTCCTCGAGATTGACAGCGTCTATTATTGGTGTGTTATATGAGTGACAAGACCGTTTCTTCGGGGAAAGATGACGTACCGTAAAGACAGAATGCCCCGCAGAGGAAACCGATATAGATATTATTATTCTTCACCTGAAGCGGCGTCCACAATTGCCAGGGGATGGGTATGATCCCATAGACGGGGAGCTGCATGTACCCCGTTTTCCATTTCATATGTGTCAAGCCCATTGCCCAAACGCAGTAGCACGCGGCGGTCGCTAACTGCGCCCACTGTCTCGTCACGTATGCAGCAGGCTAAGCGGGCCGAGGACAGCAGTACAGGGAGGGATAAGCTTACCACCATGGCGGTTCGGATATATTGGCCTTTCCGCCATAACAGGCATCTTCCGCCGTCGAACTTGTAGGCGTGGAAGCCAGAATACACCAAGAGCTGTGCAGATAACAGAAGGGAGAAGAAGGATGGGGCCAAGTTAGGATTGCAACGACTGACCGCTCGAGTTAGCAACGATCAAACGTACAACGACAGTGACTATCGAAGTGATGGTTGCATTCGGCGGAGATGAGGATGACATCTTGAATCACCTTGCTATTAATCGATGACTGACTTCGAGGGCTGGTTCAACGATCCAAGCAAATGCGAACGGATGGCAGAGGGGGGAGAGCGAATGGATTTATATCAAGACATCCCGTATTTGAGGTTTCGGGCATGTGGGCGGGGTCGACCGCTCACACAGCCGGTCCGTCCCATCGCTTGACCAGAAACCCGGACACTCCGTGGATGTGACCCATCATATCCCGACCTGTGTGCCAGATGCAATGCCATTTCGGGTTGGGAGTGATGGAAGAACATGCTGCCGTCCGAGCATAGAACTACCTCTGGATAGATGGCCCTCGCCGAGGATCCTTCCTGTTCTTCAGGATAGGAGTGATTGATGGAATTCCCTTCATGTGATGTCGCGGAAGCAAGCGTGTGTCTTGTTTGGTATTTCTCCTGTCGCCTTTGCGTAGATTGTTGTCTCCTTCGGCAGCGCTCCCAGCACGATGCTCCTCTCCAGCGTATGTCTTCCTCGCCCAGGCCCTCCACCTGACCGTGCACTCACATGATGCGTTTCCCTAGAAATCCGTGTAGGATGGCATCGACGTCCCGATCCATATACACCTCTGAATATATCTCCTCAGTCGGCAAGCGCGTCTCACACTCAATCCACCCTGTCCCAGCATCACCAGATCTTGGACCGCAGGAATTAGAGGTTCTAGGAATCCGGACATGGCAAGGAAATGCAGTTTTTACGAGCTCAAGTAAAGACCCGCTACCTTCACGCAAACCGAATCAATCCACAAATTCCGTGACCGACCTCGCGGAGCAACTCATAGACCTCACCCTTTCCCCCTCGCCACCTTCAGCAAGTACTTCAACCCTCTGCCGTCCGCGCGGCATCGCACGGTTCACCTCACCCTCCGCGCGCACTGCATACTCTCCCTCGAAACGGCGAAACGAAGCCCACACGGCAGATAAAGCTGTACATCCGTTCTTTAACCAGTGGAAGAAGAGTCAGGCCCAGGAATCCAGTGGTGTAAGAAAAGAACAAGCACGCGCGACCAGTACGATCACGAAGAGACCAGGGTCGGACGGCAGGAACGTCAAAGGAAAGACAAACGCACAGAATCCGTTCGTTTCTCCTCCCGTCTCACCGGTGCGATCAACTACATCGATAGAGTCATCGCCAATACAACCACCACCGGCATCACAACGACCTCGCTTCGCTCCAGAAGATTCTTCCCCGTCGTCATCGTCGTTTGCGTCCTCCCCAAGTTCATCAATCTCTACATCCATCTGGGAACTCCAACCCGATCAGGTATCTCCTTTAAAGCAACCTGATTTCCATGCGCAGGCTGGAACCAAGAAGACTCAGTCACCGTCTTCCAAGATCAGTCCGCTGCGTGTTATTGCACCCGCTGTCAAGAAGCCACTGAACGCGACAACGGTACAGAAGACTTTCAAGCCCGCGGCCAATCTTTCGGGCAAACAAAGTGCTTCCATACCGAACAACGGTTCTTCGAAGTCAAATTTTAGTGGCGAGACTTCTTGGACATTTACTAAGCCAGGGTGGACTCGACAACGTCCGGCAAAAAGCAGTGTCACTCAGAATCGGCCCCCACATACTATTCCTTTAGCTGCAACTCAGCAGAGCATCCGGACAGATCAGAATACCACCACATCCGATTTCGCTGAAGAACTCGTAATGGAGATGCAGCAACTAGATTTAGAAAGAGAAGCCGCGGGTGATGTCCTCCCGCCAAGCGATTCATACACACCCTCGACCGAACCCTCACAACCTAGTCAACCAATAACGATTCCCGCACCTGCGCCATGTCCACGATTCGGCGGCATGTTTTCGTATAAAACTTACCACCTCTGCAATCCGCAGCATACCAAGCCGCCAACGATCGCGTACACTGCAGATCCGCAGGAAGCGAACGAGTTGTTGTCGATGGTAAAAGGGGACGCGATCGCGTTTGATATGGAGTGGCCCTTTTCCCGGGGCAGGAAAAAGGTAGTGAGCCACGACGGGAAGGTGCAATGGCAAGGGTTTCAAACACAGGGCAAGACGGCATTGGTGCAGGTCGGAGACGGGAATTTGGTTGTACTGGTGCACTTGTCAATGATGAAGGGTAAGCATGGGTTGGGGTCGCTGGTCGGCGTGATATAACGGTCGCGCGCGCGTTGACTTGAAATCTTCCTTGCGACGCAGAATTCCCGTCCAAGTTGCGTGAAATCATTCAAGACCCGAAGACTTACAAGCTCGGCGTCAACGTCAGTGGCGATGCGCAGAAGCTCGTTCGCGACTACGGCGACATTTATATGAAGGGCATCCTCGACTTGTCATATATCGCGCGCGCTGTGGACGCGGCCAACTGCAGGCCCGGGAACACAAAGATCGCCTTGGCCAAGCTTTGTCTGGCGTATACCGGGTGTGAGCTCGACAAGGGGCCTGTGAGGCAGAGTAATTGGTCCAAGCGGCTTAGTCAGGCTCAGATGGACTGTAAGTCGTCGCTGTGCAGAGGCTCGGCTACTGAGCTACAGGGCTAACGCAGTTCGTTTTGTGGACAGATGCTGCGAATGATGTGTATAGCACGATGGTGATCTACAACACACTTCTCTCCCTCGGCAGAGAACGAGGAATCGACCTAAACCTCGCCGGACTTTCGTCCGACCTTTCCCCCGAATTGTACCGCAAGGGGAAACCCGTGTTACAGACTAGCACAGGCGCAAACGTCAACTCGAACGCGACACCAACTTCCGGCGGCGGCGGCGGCGGCTCCTGTAAACCCCTTGCTCCGAGCAAGATGCGTGCGTTTTCCTTCTTTCGGGAGGGTAAATCCGTGCTGGAGATCGGACAGGCAATGCGCACGGCGGAGAACCCGCTGCTCCCCAACACTATCCGGTAAGATTTCCTCCTTGCACGAGCATGCACCGCGCGCGCAATGTCTAACCTGACCCTTTCGGCGGCGGCGGCGGTGTAGCGGATACCTGTTGGACGTGGTGACCACCTCCTCCGCCACACTCGAATACGACAAACAACGAATGTACGACCTTCTCTCGGAAGACGTCCATCGGTGCAACGTCCAGCGGAACAAGGCCTTTTTGGCCAGACTCGTCAAACAGCTCGGCAAACAGATACCAAAGTCCCCTCCGCTCGGCGACGGGCAGGGCAAGTTGGTGAGCTCGGATGTAGAAGCGTCACAGGAAGCGCGCAAGGCAACGTTCTAGCGTCTGTAATAGATACTCTGCACCGTCTCTGCTGGTGTGGTGCTACATTATTATGATTCTGTACACAAGGATTACTTTCTCCGGTCCTCACCGCTGATTCTCCTCGGCATACACCAGATCATACAACAACTTTACCTGTGCGTCAGACTGACACATGACCGCTCGCTGCTCCCTCAATATATCAACCAGGGTCGCGATCGGGTCCTCGCGCAGTGGTTCCGGCAGCGGCCCGATGGGCGACTTGAACGGCGCCTGCGGTAGCGCGTGCTGTGCAAGGTGACGGGAGGAATGGTGGTTACTTGTGTCGGACATCATCATCATCATCGGTGGGTTCGTGAGCGATGCAAGAGCAATGTACGTTCCCGTCCGACCGACACCTGCGGAACTGTTCACACACACACACACACACACCGCAAAAGTTATTAGCGGGCGTGCGTGAAAAGTGTGGACGAGAATAAGGGGGAAACACACCAATGCACCCATACTTCACACCCGGTACCACCGTCCTGCTTCTGCGCATCACGTTGTGTTCTCCCGACTTCCCTGATGAGTTCCTGCAACTTGTACACGTCGTCACCCCTCGGCACGCCGAAATCTGGCCATCCGGCAAAGGCAAAGTGATGCAGGGTCATGCGCGGAATCGCCGCGCCTTCTCCTGTGAGGGTAAGTGTGGATTGTACAGACGAGGTGTGCTCGAGCGGGGTTGTGCGGTCAAGGGTTAGCTTGATGTGCGGTTGTTTATTTGCTATGTGCGCGGGGGGGTCGTAGATGAGGGATTCGCCGGGTCGTGTTCTGCGCGAGTGGGGGAACGGGGGGGTCTAAGATTTCCGAGCGAGATGGAAGGTGGTGGTGGCAGGATACAACTTACGGCAGATACGGATGCGCTTTGACGACGTCACCTTCGTACAGCCCCGTCAGCTGGACGATGATCGCCGTCTTTGGCGGGGAAACTTTCGCGTGGTGTTTGCCGCCACCGTACAGGTGGACGTGTTTGAAAGTCGCTGAGCGGGTGAGGATCGCCATCAGGAACGGGTGGATGGTTGCCGGCAGCGGGGCCTGCGGGCAGGGGGGGGGTTAGGGCGTTCGGATGCAAAGGGCCACGGGAGAGACACCCACCTGACACGCCACCCACCAGCTTCCTTTGCCGTCGTCGATCACATTCGCATTCAAGTACCCGCTCTCGTCTTCACCCAGTTCCTCGACATCTCCGCCTGTGCGGAGCCACGTGTCTACGTCGTTGGGGATCCTCACGGCTGTCCGGTCAAACGCATAGATTTCCCGGTACCGGTTGAGCTGTGCGCTCTCCTTGCTCCTGCGGATCGAGTAGAATCCCTCGGCGTACTCCTGCGCTGCGCGGGTGTCGAGACGCAGCAGGCGGTACAGGTCGTGCAGCACCCGCTCGTATGCCCCGCGCGAGGGCGTGGAGGCGAGCGAGATCAGCGAGCGGAACTGCCCGCGTTCGTTGAGCGCGCCGACAATGCGTTTCATCTGCGCATCCGTGGGCGGGGCCATGGCAGATCAGGGGTAGATCAGCGCGCACATGAAGGAGGAGGTCAGGAGGAGAGGACGCACTGTATATATTCCTCCTGTCGCGTGATCGACGATCCGCGCTGGATTCGTCATAGCTGCCCGTGCTGTACTCTGCTCATGTACAGTGTCTGGCAAACCTCATACAACTGGCGACTGACTGCGTTGAGGATCAAGGAATTGACGACAAGGGTGGTCACGGAGGACTGGTACAAGAGGCAGAAGGCGCTATAGCAGTGGTGGGGTCGGTCACATCGCAGGAGTGGTCCTCAGGCGCATAAAGTCACATGCAATATCGAGCGAAAGGCCGAGGACTTGCTGTGAACAAGAACGCCAAACCTGCCGCACCTTGGACTCTGAGATACGAGTAGAGGAGGAGCAAGGTGATGATCGTTGGTAATCCCGCCAACGAAGGAGCTGCAACCCACTCAGTCGTTGTCATTTTATCAGTCCCGCCTAGAGAGTGACAATACCTATTGTCCCAAACCGGATATACTCGCCGCGCCCTATACGGAGGTAGTAGACGGTCTTGGTGAAGGGGATGGAAGTGGAGCCGGAAGAAGAACGTGCTGACGAGAGAGAAGAGGGCGGATGTGCCTTGCAATCGCTTGATGGTCAAGCTGGGATCGCTGTTCCCGGGTAAAATCTGACATGAGGATGGTTGTCTTGGTACTTTAACAATGACAGTCAAGTCACACGTAGACGTCGAGGAGGCTGCTCGACTGTAACGGGGTCACCAGCGTGATTCAAGGGATGGACACCCAGGTGACATATATCTTATCGCATGCAGCTGTTCAAATAGGGTGTTTCCCTTCGAGTTTACCTTTTCCAAACTTTGACGTCGTCAATAGGAGACCTGCCTGAACCGCTGCAGCTGTTAAGTGCTCCTCGGCCGCTGCTGAAACGCAACGCAACTCTGTGCCTCCTGTGTATTCTTCGTCGGGGTCCCTTTAGGGTCCTTCTGCACCCTCCAGCTATTTTGGAGAAAGGTCAACCACATCCCTCCGGATTCTCACGAACCGCGGTAACCGCAGCACCACCATCACCCACTCCATCAACTCGCCTCACCCTCTGCGTCGTCCTTCGAGTTCCAAATTGCAAGGAAACAAAGGTTCCTCCTATTCGAATAGCTGCTAAGCTTAATTGAGCTTTCAATTGGTCACATAGAAAATTGGCCTACCCCCTTAGTTAGTATCTTCGGAGTACTGACCCATGCCATTAGACAGCTCATTAGAAGATGATTGCAGTTCAAGCCCGCTTAGAGTGTTATCGTGAAGGGTCATCTGACAAGCTATCTGACAAGGGTTTGTCGTTATACTCCAAACGCGATCAAGTCACGTCCGTAGCAGCGCTCACATCTCGAGTAATGATCTAGAGCAACTGGGCTACGAGCGGCTATTGATGCTTCTTGGGTGCATTTTACTGCATTCCAAGATAACATGGGCCCCGGGTAACGATAAAGGGGCGTCGCAATGCTCCAGCACACCAAAGCATCGTCGCGATGGTATACCTTGCTCAGTTTCCTAAACCTTCGTACCTATGGCGGCTTCCGGGTGGCAAGACCTGAGATAAGTGCCCCTAGCCAACTTCGAAGCACATGCAGCTTTTGCACACACGAACCAGCAGCTCAAGAAACTGCGCATCTTGATGTGGGACATCAGGGTGACGGAAAGGAAAAAGTCCATCTCAGTGCCCGTCTTCACGGTACGTTCGTTTTGTGCGAGTCTAGGAATGCATCTCCACCCAACATCATCATAAAAGCTTTCCTCCACCAAAATACAACCCAATCTCTTACGACCCGCGCACTCCCAACCTGTCCAAGTATCCTATTCTGCAAAGGCCATAGATGGTATCGAGCACGAGGTCATTCGAGGCTGATTCGTATGTGGCGATTTTCTGTTTTCTTGATGAATGGAAGGCGTTTATGCTGATGCGACTTCCCTCAGACGACGCATGGTCCTGTATAGCACGGGAACAAACGAAACGATTAGTAACAGTAGTAGAAAGGCGACAAGCGTACAAGCTAGTGCTGAGCGATGAAGGAGAGAGGATACTCACGACCTGACGGTGGCGGCGGAAGGAGTACCCAAAACGTAAGCACCACCAGCGTACTTCTTGCTACAGGTCTTGGCCTTGCATTGCCAGATACCGACAGCGGATCGTCGGACGGAGACCTTTCCACAAGCAGGGCAAGGGTACTTGGAGTGCTGGGTGATTTCCATCTTCTTGACGCTGTAAAATCAAGGCGACAAGGCAGTCATATCAGTCAACAAGTTCTGCAGCGGCGATTGATGCAATGGAGAAGCTGCTCACGTCTTCCTCAAAGAGGCACCGTATCGGGTACCGTATTTACCGGTGATTCCGACCTTCTTGGTTCGCTTAGTCTATTAACAATGATGCATAATGGGTAAGCTCCTTCCCTTTGATTTCTTGGCAGACGACGGCGGGCAGACGGAGTGGGACAGTATTGTGTAACGTCGGAGGCAAGAACCTTGCAAATCGGTTTGTAGCGAATCCCCAGTTACGTCCTCAGTCCACAATCGGCCTTGATTTGCTGCTTTGTTCCAGGATTCCAGTTTCACAATTGACCTCCCCAATCCTCCCCAATTATTTTCCTAACACCTCGAAACCCATCCAGTCATAGTCGTCGAGGTTCCCCCATTCGTCGTCGTCGACTGTGCCCTGAATTCCATCTGCTCGCCGCATTCCGTCTGCCGTGTTATCCGAAATCGCGAATGCTCACCATTTTGTCGGAGGTCTTGAAGAAATGAACCAAGTGAAGCTAATCCTTGAAAAGCTTGCAATCAGGCCACCGCGCGATGATGAAGGCGATATCGTCGGTGTGAACAAGTCGGTCGTTCCGGCTGTTGGTAGCGGCAGAGGTTCGCCATTCGCTAGGCCTGCGATGCGCGGCGCGCGTCAGAGTGTCACCCAGCAGCGAGGGCGAGGCAGTGAGAGGGACTAGGCAGGGCGCTTCTAGCTAGAGTGCGCCCGGCACCGAAGTGTGCAAATCAGCTTCAAATCCGGAAGGGGGAATGATATTATTGCAAGAATGGACATCTCGAGCGCGGACATGCAGTCTTTCCCACCCATCTCTCGTTTCAGCTTGAAACCATCGACCTGTGGAAGCTGCCTTCAGAACGACTCGAAGGTTCTCCATACAGCGCACATTACTATGCTCACCGCCGTCATCTAGGGTTCTGCCAAGTCGATTTGCTGCTTGTAATCAAGCTGACAAGTAGCTTGCGAGGCAGTGGATGAGTAAAACCCTCCTCGTGCCAGACCTGGCTTTCAGTCTCTCAGGCCAGTCCAACCGGCTATAGTCTTTGCTTGGATCTGGTGATACTTCATATAACTGTTCGCATCAAACTCAATGATACTTGGGCAGTCATGCATGACGGTGGGCTGCTCCTCCATTGAACCGTCGCCGAAGTTGGAGGTGCTTCCCTCGTCGTCGTACCCAGCTCCGTCTCCCTCCTCAACTGGGTCCACCTCCATGCCTACTTGGATCACCCCTAGCTAGATCATCTCCCTGGCTCAAGCATATGGACTGAGTGGAGAGCTAATTGAAGCTGATTGCAGGGAACTTGTGCAATGCAGCACCGACTCTCTTCTGCAGAGCTTGCGTCATCTTGCGCCTGAACCGCGGAAAGTTGGGAAACACGCTGCGTTTTTCCGAGAGTTATGAGTCATATCTTAACCTCCTCCTTCGACTTTACCCCAAGTTGTTCAGTCCCGGTGCACCGCGAGCAACCAACAGAGGCTCACTATGTCATCACCACCAGCATCAACTCGGCGGCGCGGCTCCTCATCTGCCTCTTCTCGACCTCCCATGGAAGCACGAGCAGTCCCCATCGACGTCTCCCGCGCCGAACGACTTGAATCGATCGGCCAGTCATCTACGGGTTCATGGGAAGGTGGAAGACTCAGTAAACTTGCGAAAAGTCCGGCAGCATCTGGTGTGATGCGTGACCTTATCGAGGAGGAGACGTTGGTTGACGGGAGTCGGGAAGGCGCGTCCGCGGGTATGAATCAGGGGAGCAAGTTGTCAAGGGATGCTTTGGCGTTTCAACCGTCACCTAGTGCCACCACACTGCCACCTACGGCAGACGTTACCGATTCAACCAATATCCCGGATCTTATCCCTCTATCGCAATTTCAATCGACGTGGAAGGAGAAGCCTCGACCCCAGCGGGAAGGTTACGGCTTCCGACCTCGCTCCGGTGCGTCAACGCCGACGGTGCAAGTCCCCTCGTTCGGAAACCCTGCCACTTCCCCGTTGTCGACCCTTACATCCCAATTGCAGCAGCGCACGGCGCATAGCCAACGTGAACAGGTTGGCGGGGGAGAACAAGAAGACAAAGGACTCGCTACACCCGGTAGTTCCCGCGTGCCCGACACTTATTACCAGGATTTAGCGAATGCAACTGGCGGCGTTGCGGGCATGAACATTAATGCTCGACAAGCAGCCGCTGCCGCACATTCACAGGTCAGGGAGGGCAAGCAGAAGTCCTCGGGGGAAGAGTACGACGAGGAAACGGATTTCCAGGGGTTCAGTGCCGCTGAAGCGGGATACTTTGACGAGGCGGATGATGTTGATATCGTTAATGCTGCTGGTCTCGGATGGCCAGGTACGCTTTTTTCTCTCCCTCTGGCAGAATTTGTTGCCTTTTTCCTAACACAAGCCTGGACATGTAGCCAAATATACCGACCGCCGTCTCGAATCCACGCCGGAACAGAGCAAGGAAACGATGACCCGCTTAACTTCGGCAATTCGAACAGTACTGGAATGTATAGGCGAAGACCCCAACCGGGAGGGCCTAGAGAGGACGCCGGAGAGGTATGCAAAGGCGCTCATGTGGATGACCAAGGGTTACGAGGAGCGACTAAGCGGTGAGTTTTACCCTTGACGTCACTGATGCGTGTTAGCTGATTTCTCGGTTATCAGATGTCATCAATGACGCAATCTTTGCGGAGGACCACGAGGAGATGGTCATTGTTCGCGATATTGATGTATTCTCACTCTGCGAACATCACATGGTCCCCTTCATCGGCAAGGTCAGTCTCTTTTCCCCCTATGTGCCTCGTTCAAGGAAATGCTAACATCATCACTTGCAGATCTCTATCGGATACATCCCCAACAAGCACGTGTTGGGATTATCAAAGCTCGCACGGATCGCCGAGACGTTTTCGCGTCGACTTCAGGTGCAAGAACGTCTTACGAAGCAGGTCGCGCTGGCGGTCATGGAAGCAATTCGGCCGCGAGGTGTAGCTGTTGTCATGGAAGCATCGTGAGTCCATGCAAGTGGCACGAGGTCCGGGAAAACATGCCTGATTTGGCTTCATTTATCCTAGGCATTTGTGTATGTCTATGCGAGGCGTTCAGAAGCCAGGAGCTTCGACTATTACTTCGACCATGTTGGGCTGTTTCAGAACACAGCAAAAGACTAGAGAAGAGGTAAATATCGTTTTATCGCCATGTATTGCTCGGCGGCTGCTGACTTGTGCTACGATTATAGTTCTTGACTCTCATCCGATCTGATCGTCGATGAGAATGTCTATCACCTTATTCACAGTAGCCTTCCACACAAGCCCACTCAAACACACGCGCACGCGCATATATTTCTTACCACCGCTTCTCCATTCAACACTTCGCGCGAACACATTTCGTCAATACCAGTTGTATAGTCAACCGATACACTCCATCTCGAGTAAACGTAAATCCAAGTCAGGCACGTATCATCTCTTCGTGACGAAAAAAGCATATGTCAGAACCATTATCGTAAGAGTCACAAGCGTTGTATTTTCAACCGATACAATCGAGTTCATTTTGGGTAACATTAATTCGGCTAGTCACTCGTCACTCTGCAGAGTACGCGTACGGAACCACCTTTTCCGCTCACAACAACTTCTGCTTTCTTGTTCTTGTTTGACACTATCGGTTTCTTCCCTTTTCCTGATCTCGTACATCCTCGCCTCCCAGCGCTCTTCCCGGGAAATATCTGTCCCACGGGATGCGACCGACCCAAACAAGTGTTCTTCAGAGCGTTTTGTTTCGGCTCGGAGGTATCGCAGGTACGCAGGCGTGATCATAGGCAGCTCATCGTAAACCGGACCAGTGAGATGTTCGCCGGAGCTCCGACGGGAAGAAACCTCCGAAGTCGAGAGTGAGGACTCGGAAACGGACGCCAGTGTGGTGATGGAGGAGGTCGCGACTACAATTTCGGAAGACGACTCGCAGCGGCGGTATTGCGATCCGTAACTATCCTGGAATCCGATCTCCTCGCTGGCATATACCTGGGTTTCTGATTTCTTTCTCCTCAGGACATTGGAGGTAACACGAAGTTTCTTATCCATACTAGATCGCAGTTTGCCGGACCGGGTAAATATCGCACTGGACGATGTCGGGCTCACACCGGAGGAGAGGTCGAGGTATGAGGACTCGATCGGGTGTCCGACCAAGGAGAGCGATGAAGATTTTCTCGATGAGCATGACTGGGAGTACTCTTTAAAGCTTGAAGTGCTGATCATTTTGAGTTCTAAACGGAAGTAATTGAAGCAAACAACATGTCAGGTGGTGTCCAGGTGGATAGATGACAAGGGTACTCACAAAATCGCTAATATCAGGTTGCTAATAGTGAACGAGTTTCGTAGCTAGGTAAGTCGCGGAGTCGAGATGTGAGATCGGCTGGGATGAACTGGACTTGGGAGTGGTGCTGATGCACATTATTACTACTTGTCATCGGGAATCTACTTTCGAACATAGCTCTTGATATATACCATATCCTCCATTCAACCCAACGCACTGAGGTGTCTAGGTAGAGTTGTATTGACGAGCAGACTGATGGTTTTCGCTGATCAGCAACCAACCGCTCACTATCTCGAGCGACGACGAACAACTCCTATTCTGTTCCATAGAGGAATCAACATCAATATTGAACAATAAGCTGACACCGATTTGCCACGAAATAACCCCTCTCAGGTAGTGAGTCCGCTGCTGAAGCAAGTATACTATCATCCTAACTTGCGGACTGATGTGATGATTGAAGTGATGCGTTTCAGATTTCGTCCGGACAATAGGGGATTGGCGAAACACGATGTGAGACACCAATTCTGAAACGCGCTGATTGTTAAGAACCTGACAGAGCTGTAAATTGCTTTGCCACGTAGTGGCAAGAGGCTAAAGTACGAAGAGCTTTGTTGCAATCCTGCGCAGAGCTTTAGCTTGGTTCGCCACTCAACGGCTCACTCAACGTAGCTGGAGTGCTCGAGGAAGAGAGCGCTTCACAAGGGCGGCAACGCATCTAGCGATTAGCTCATGCGCAGAGCTTCATACTGTGGATATTCCCAGCGAGAGTTAAACAATGACAGCTATCTGCCCTCGCACTATCCAGCTTGCGCATGACCGTATCAATGCTTCATTCTCTGCCATTGCCTCTGGGCATGGATGAATGTCGTTATGTCATACATATCGTAGTGGGATAAACTGGTATAGGAGCGGGTCTATACTTGGTATACGGAGGAGGAGGAGGAACAAGGACTTCAAACCCGGTCCATGTCGGCTCGCGAATCAACCTATTACACATTTTGTGGGTATGTGATGTGGCTCTTTTCCCTTAAAGGACCATCAATCCCATCACGAAACCAACAAGAGCGATCAAACCGCCGGCGACTTGAACGGTCGTTGCACCACTGGTTGGGGCGGCGCTGGCAGATGCCGAAGCAGAAGCGGCAGCGGAGCTGCTGCTGGAGGCTGATCGGGTCATTGAGGAAGCCTTAGATGCGGAGTTAGAGACGGCGGCAGCAGCGGCGGACATCGAGGACGATGCAGAGGATGAGGTGCTAGCGGTAATGCTGGAGGAAGACGAAGTCACGGCAGAGGTAGAGTCGGCTGTGGAGGAACCGGTGGTCGAGTTGCTGCCGGAAACGAGGAAGCCTGTTCCCCATGGGATTGAGGCACCGCCAGGCTGCGTGGAATTGGTGGGCTCGGTGGTGGACCCATCAGCTGCGGCAATCTAGAGACGGCAAGACATCAATCGAAATACGAGAATCAGGTTAGCTGGTGCAGATGGATATACCCGGGTAAAAGTAGGAAAGAACGTACGGTGAACCGGGTTGTCCATTCGGGCATCGTTGATGCGTTGGAGGAGAACTGCAAAAAGTAGATCTTGGAGTTGGGAGTGACCTCCGGGACTATATTGCAAGTAACGACGTATAAATAGGCGATTCCGTGGCAAAAGGTAGACTGTGAACATACCTGTCCAATCAAGCGAGCCGGTAGCAGTGCCATCGACGTTCTCCGCAATGGCTGTCATTCCAGGTGATCAGCTTTCCCGGCAGTCTACTCTGCTTGATCGACTTACTGGTGACCTCTACCATGTTAAAGTTGTCCCCCGTCATCAATTTGATTGTCACATCGGTCCAGGTACCATTGGTATCCTTGGCCCACGTAGTTTCGGCTTTGGCTCCGACTCTGACAACCGTGGATCCATCAGGGGAAGAGGGAATGACATCGGCGCGAACAAGAGTGGTGAAGGCGGCCAACAAGGGAAGGGCGGTAAAGAGGGACTTGAAGAACATTGTTGGATATGTGTTTGTGCGTTTGTCGTTTGAGGACTGAGCTTGCAGCGTAAAGCGACTTGTATTGAGCTTGCGTAAAGAGCGACTAGGGTGGACGTTTCACAAAGAGAACACGAAAGAGCTGTCAAAGCTGTCTTGGTTGATATCTGGTAACGAGTGTGGGAGAAACAAAGGCAAGAATCGGTTCTATCTAAAACCAGCAGCGGTATTGTTACCTTTCACAATAATAAATGCCGTGCACCGCTTGGGACCTTTGTTCAGTGTTGTTCCCAGATGAAACGCGCGACGACCGCGACGGTCGCGTCCCACGGCGCGGCTTCTATGGCGCGTCCCAGTTGCGTGAATGCTTGTCTTTTTGGTATTATTATTTATTGTCGAAGCTATTGAGCTGGCAGGCGAGCTAGTAGCGGCACCCCCAATCTCACATAATCCCAATCGCAGATGGCTCAAACAAGTACGAAACTTTACATTTCTTGATTCCTATTGTGACTTCCCTTCATACATGATTCGACTGTAATGCCGAGTGTTACCCTTTCAACCGTCTCCCCCATATGGGGGCCTCACAACTTTGGCTTGACCTTTTCGCCAGTCCCATCTAGCCTGAACGATCCCTTTTCCTGCATCCTCTTCAAGAACTGTTGTGCGTGAGCTTGGGGCATGAGGGGACTGACTTCGCTTTGGGCACCAGCGACGGATTCGTGATACGCAAACCTCTGTAGGTGGCGCAAGACGTCAGCCAGAAACCATGAGAAACGTCAACCTCGGAATAGTGTATCTTACCTTCATTTCGCCCCAGCTTCCACCTTTACTCTTCGGTCCAATCTCGTTACCTAACTGGATCGCCCGTTCTTGAAGCTGTTTCGCGGGAACAATCTCATCCACAATACCCTCTTCGAGCAACTCCGGCGCGGTGAATCGATGACCAAGAAGTGTCTTTCGGAGAACGTTGGCGGAACGGGTATGTGACAGACGGAGATGGAGGAGGCGAGCGAAGAAGGGAGGCATGGGTGCACCGAAGTCGATCTGTGGCAGGGAAAAGATGCCCATCTATCAGTACAGGGTAGTAGGAGGGATAGAAGAGAGGCAGCCTACCTCGTTCATGCAGCACCACGCCTTACCGTCTGTCATGAGACGGAAGTCACAGCAGAGAGCCATCATGTATCCTCCAGCAAAAGCTGTTCATATGGTCAGACGCATGCGGAGATAGAGGAGAGTTTCACGACGGGCAAAAGCAGTTTATCAGGAAAACAAAGAAACAAAGAGGAAATATAAATTGAACGAACCATGTCCGTTTATCGCAGCGATCGTGATCATGGGGAAGGTCAACAACCTAACAGAAACAGGGTTGAAGACTTCTGCCGGGCGCAACAGCATTCGGGTCAGCTTCGACAGCATGCGTAGGACGGCTATGGGTGCCTCAAAGCCTCGTACCTAGATGAAACTTTGGGTTCTTGATCGAGTTCTCGTAATCCAAGCCGTTGCTGAAGAATTTAGTGATCTCGCTAGTGAGGATAAGGGCTCCGCCCTTTCGCTTTGCATCGAATTGCTTGGACCAATCGCCTGTGACACCGAATTCCGCTGTTCTGTTAGCGGTCATGAAGCACCTAGTTTCTTTTGATGGCTCAACACTCACTCTGCTGACGCCATTCCAGCTCTACTTGGTCAAGGGCTTCCAACAACTGCTTGAGCATGTCTTCTGTCAACCTGTTATCAGGAGGGCCGTCGAAAGCGATCCTCCAGCAGATATCAGATGGTCGAGTGACCGTTAAGGTTCGTTTCTGCTCTGGTGACATTGCGGTTGTCAATGTATGCTTTGGGCCAAAGGTGGTTCCAAAACGGTGGGGATGCGTGGGGTTGTTCAGGTTCGTTGCAAGATGCGGCCTTTGATTCTCGAAAGTCGTGAGCGAATGATTTGTACTTCAAGTAGGTGCAGTAGTCGTCAAGCACGAGGAGCGGAGGGAGTGCAGGTGGTATCTGCTCCTCCCTGCATATAGAGGACTACCACACGGAAGAGGATTCACACTTTGGCCCACAACCGGCAACGCTACTGTACCGGGATTACCGAACATGCCAAGGCGAAACGCCGTTGTTGGTCGATCGCATCTTGGAGCGCATCTTTCGTCACTTCTACCTTGTCTGCAGACATGGCAAGCTTGCTATGAGCTTCGTGGCTATTGGCTCCCTTCTTGGAGTATACTGTCCCGGCCTGGGGTGCTACAATCTTGGAGATAGTTCCTGGAGAGAGCGAATGATACGGGGAAGATGCCAGGACTGTAGATCGTAGAGAAGGATCACGGCCAAGATGGAAGCAAGGCAACAGTCCGGTATATATAATTAATGTGTCTTCATGCACTACACACCTCACAGCAGACTGTCTACGGATCTCGCTGTGCCTCTCGACGATGTCCCTAAATCGTGCTAGCAGAGTACAAATGCTAAGGCTCTAATGAAGCAGTGATACCTTCATCGAAAAAGAAGGGATGTTGAGACTGATAGCGATGGCACCAGGATCAGTTTTCCGTTTAAGTATCATTCTGCAGCCTGTCATACGCCAGCGCCGCAAAACCCTTGGACCAAACACTGTGAAAAGTCTCCGATTAGAAACGATAGGCTTGGACTAAAAGCTGCAAGCAAGAGACAGAATATGTCTGTACTGGTAAAGACATTGATTTTATGCTCTGGGCAATTAATGATTACATTCAATATGCCACTTCAGGCACTGAAGTTAACTCACTTACATCGAGATGATATCGCATAGAATTAGTCGCAACAACAGACATCCCGTTATCACTATACGATACATTGCGCCATTAGCTGCCTAACAATTGCAAGGGGCTTTTGTATTTTTTAAACGGTAATCCAAGGGTATTGATTATCATTGCTATGTAATTAATCGAATGGTATCTATACGAGGCCCAGGAAGGATTCAATGTAACTTGCTTTTCGAACACGTTGTACCTATATGGTACACTAAAAGTATTCGTTAAGATTGCCAAACAATCTTTTCGAAAGAATGGGTCGTTCGAATTGGCATGAAACTAAGCGATCGCGAATGAGCACAAAATTTTGACTGGAAAGGCGGCATGGATTCGATATTCTTCTACTCGTGCTTTGAAAATAATCAAACTTCGCCAATTTTTCTAATATATCTCTTGGCACTTTATTGATTCAATGTATGGTTATTCATCGCAGTAAAACGTAAACGCAACTAGGCTATGGGTGACGATTGTAAAGGGTCGCTTTGTCGTGCCCGAACTAACATGCGGTCATCCCTCGTCCAGAGGGACGGGTCAGAAGATGGGAAAGCACAAATGCAGGCCGTCAGATAGAGTAGTCCCACTCCGGACAGAGCGCGGCTCTTGACTTCTCTGGTGAAGGTATACTCCTCACCTCCGTGAAAGGTAGAAGTAAGCCAGCGGGGGATGAAGAAGAAGAGTCCGGGAACCACAGTTGATAATGGATCCGATGATCTGGACGAGAACTGTGGTTGAAGATGACAAGCGACCAGGCAACGTACAAGCTGGAGAAGGATAAACCCAAGGCGATCGTGAACAAGAAAGATCTATAACTCAAGAGTGCGCTCGAGGATGCAAACAAGAACCAGGAAGCAGAGAACGCAAAGCGTCTTGAAAGTCGTCATGTGAGCTCGTCCTGGAACGGAGAGCTGTTGCAGTTGTAGCGTTATTCTCCATTGATTCATTGACTTGTTGCTGCTGGAGACAAATTTTGCAACGTTGTTTGGCGCGCCATCAACTCTTCTATTCTCTCTGCGATTCTATCCATTCGGTCCTGCGCTATTGCCTTTTGCGTAGATCCGGTAGCCTTCTCTCGAATATGGTACCAATGCTGATATTTGCCGAAATTCGCGTTGACCTCCGTTTCAATGTTGGTTAATTCTGTCTGAACATCGCTTGTTTCCTGCTGAGCTACTGATTGACTTTCCCCAGGTGTCGTTGACGAGGTTTGTGCGACGGCCGCAGATTGAATATGAACGTCAGGTGGATGGGAGATCGCTTGTTTATGAGAAGAGCTTAGTTGTGGTGTAGAATGTAGGTGACTGAGCGGGCCATTCGCCGCTGGCACAGTAGGAGAAGTTGCGAGCAAAGGTGGGCTTGAGGTCAATTGTAAACCCATATCCATATCAGCGCTTTCTTCGTATATTCCTCTTGTAGGAGCCTCGTTGACCTTGCCTGGTATCTATACAAGCAAGTATCTCACTTCAAAACAAGAAATGAAAGGGTTAACCAAAAGTTTTGAGGCTTACCTCAAGAGCTGCAGATGACCCAAGGCCTTCATTCGGAATTGCCTTCCACTTTGGCATATTGACTCCATTCTCCGGCTCTGTCGGTGGAAATTTCGGCTTGGCTATCGGATTCGCTGATGGATTTGTTCCTACCCTCTTCCAGTTTATCTCAACGATGTCTGGTTGTTGCGCGATACTCAAGATCACTCGACCGGGTTCCTGAACACGGCAACGTTCGGCAACACATTTCGCCCATTCGTAGTCCACAACACCGCCAGGCCAGAACTCGCGATATGTCCCCTTTTCTCTATCCAGTTCCCAATCTAGAGCACAGCCGTCGTCCCTCCAGAGAGTTCGCGTGACCCTTTTGCAGTCGTTCTCTAACTGTATCTTCTGTTTACGAACAAACTGTCGTCGATTCCAGCGTCGGTCCTCGGCGTCCATAACATACATAGGATTGCAATCGGGTGGCATGCTAAACGAAGATACGACAAGAAGAAACAGGAAAAACGAGTCAATAAGGATGCAACCTCGTTTCGAAAGCCATAACTAACGGGAAAGCTTGCGAGCCGGACTTTTGCTCGCCTGCGGCTGTTATATTGATGATGTCGTCGTCCATATTATGGTCCTCTTTTTCATCTGGAGCGGTGACGCTCCTCTTCTTAGTTAGAGTCTCTTGTATCTGCATCGCGACTGAAGGAATAGGGGAAGTTCGAGCGGCAGCTGTCTGCGATGACACGGGATCAGGATTTGTGTTAGTTTGGAGGGAAGGGCCCAGGTTCAATCGATCCTGTGATGCATGAGGTTCAGCCGCCAGGCGCCCTTGCAGAAATTGAAGCACTTACAAGCATTACTGGAGTGGATGCGGTTAAAGAGGGAACTCTTGTCGGAACTTTAACCTTCCTCCACTTGATCTCGCAAACCTCAGGGAGCTCGGTGACACCCGTGACCTCTCTTCCAGAATCTTGTTCACGGCAGCGTCTGATCTGTTCGTTTACCCAATCAACCCGGTTGATTGTCGTTTTAGGCCAATATGCGCGGTAAGTCCCGGCATTGCGATTTAGTACCCAATCCAGGGCTAAACCATCGCTCCTCCAAAGCGTCTTCCCCATGACTCTGCAGTTGTTTTCTAATGATATCTGCTGCTGACGAATAAATTGGAGGCGATTCCGGCGTCGTTCATCTGGATCCTTGACCTTGGTACTGCAATTATTTGGCATCCTGCAATGGAGGCGGTCAGCTACAGACGTGACTTCCTCGAAGGAAAGGCGCAGACTAACGGGAAGCAGATAGTTCCTGACAATCTTTCAACTCCATCGACATCCAAGACTTCTACGTCTTCATCAATGTGACTTTCCTCCTTCTCGTGAACTGCATCTATCTCATTCCTGTCACTAATCCTTGATATATCACCCGCTTGGGATAGCGCAGGCCGAGAAAGCATAGACGTGGAAGCCACGTCGCGATTCGAAGATGCTCTTCCTTCCAGCCCATTCGACATCCCCCTGACGATGACATGATTCTCGTCGTTTGCGACTGTATCCTTCCGTGAATTCACCGGCTGATTGCGCAATTGTATATCTTCTGATTGGATTCGAGTACGGGAGTAAGGTGTTTTGTTGACTTCTGGCGGATCATGCATCACGCCTTTGCCTTTATCAAGCTTTTGAGGCACCGACTGGCTCCTCAATGTTGTTTGCAGCGAGCTTGAAACTTCCCGTTCGACGTGAGGAGCCGTGACTGGCGCTGCAGTAACAGTGTCTTCTAAAACCACGCCCACGCCCGTAGAGGCAGGAATGGAGTCGGGTGCAGGCAGTGACCAGTTGTCATGCGTCTCCGAATTCCGATCACGTCTTTCGGTATCGGTATCGTTGAATGAGGCTAAATTTCGCGCATTCGGCCTTCCCCCCGGAAAATCGCTTTCGGACGATGCTTGCTTCCCTCTTGCATTCTTCGCAGAGTCGTAAGAAGCTTCTCCTCTCGGTCTAGATGAACTTCCAGAAGGTGCTTCGCTCCTGTCTGCGTTCCGGGCGGGAGTCTGTTCGCTGATCGAGGCCTTCTGCGCCTCCTCTCTCTGGGCAATCACTCGGGCTGCTCTTTTTTGTGCCTTTTCTTTTTTGGACATTTTCGGTATCGGTCTGCCCTGTGCTGCTTCACGATCCTCTTCGTTTCGTTTACGCTTTCCCGAAAAGTTAGAAGAGGGATGTGGGGGATGGTGTCTTGGCCGACCCCGCCCAGTGTGCATAGAATGGCCCCGTGAGTTATGCATATATCCACCTCGCCGGTTGTCTATCTGTCCTCCCCAACCACTTGCAGGTCTAGGCAGAGGGGCTGAAACAGATTTGATTTCAGGCGGGGCGTCATTCGCAACTCCGGCTTCCAAATTGGGCTGATAATCTTCATCTCGGCTTTCCCTTGGACCAGTCCCACCAGCAGCTAGTGCTAATCTCCTGCCATGTATCGTCGACTTTCCTCGGTATCCGCTACGGCCACCTCTTCCTCCTGCAGGAGAACTGATACCACGAGTCGGGCCGTAAAGGGCTGCTAGCACTTGAGGATTGTTGGGACTGTAGAGGTCGGCAGGACCTGATTGCGAATCATTTGATCTTGCTGGTAACGAAGGTCTGATGGTCGGCGGACGGCCTCCGGTTTGACCGATATGTCCAGCAGATGCGTTGCCTCTAGTGCCACCGATCCCTCTCCTAGCTATTCCAGTAGAAGATCCCGGCTCGCCTACATTCCCTGGACGCACCGGATGCTGTTGATTTACTTTCTCCGTCGCCTTGGATCCCGAAGGATGACCACCAATCTCCATATCCTTGAAATATGCGGCCATGATGCCAAACCGTTACCGTTCAATCAGCCGTTGCCGATCGAATGGAAGTCGTCCCACGCCGATACAATGGCACCTTTGGGGGTGCATCGAGCGACAGCAGTGATACCGAGGGTCTGTCGAAATGGGGCCCAATTGTACGGCGGATGGTGGCAACTCTTATGCAGGAGGTCTGTAATCACTTCTGCTCAGTTCATTCATGTGCCTGAACCCAGTCGATCAATGCAGATCAGAACGTTATTTATCATGACATCATTCAACACGTCATTTTGTCATAATCCTAGTAACAGGAACCCATTGCTGTCAGAGCTGTTATCAGTCGCATGAGGTAGAGCAGCTGGTAAGCCTGCTCGAGAGTAGGCTGTGCGTGTCAGTCAGACCGGTCTAGGTGAAGAGACCTGGACAAGGCAATTGTTAGACGGCGATGATGGTAGCGTAAGCAACCCGTCCGCCCTGCAACGGCCATGGACGTCACAGGACTCATCTTGACCAGTTAGGCTAGTTTAGCTGTCCAGCTACGAGTTGCCTCCTCCGACCTTTCGTGCATGCTGATATCGCAGTATTCGGGGAGGACTGTCAATGGCTTTACTGTAATGATAATCTACAAACAATTGTGCTGAATCATAGCGCCTGACTCTGCTTCGGCAAACTCACTAGCAATGCGACTAACTCTTCTTCGATCCTCGACAGCTCATAACACATCATAATGAAGAGCTTGTATCCACTGTGTTCTGCTTGTCAGCATGATTCAACCAGCTATTCAACCTCTTTCAATACCCTATACCAGTCATTGACGATTAAGGCGTGCTTGGAAGGTTGACCTCAATGAAGCTTTATTTACCGGAACCAGCATGCAGGGATACGCGATATGCCCAGTATGTGCTGGTGGTCTGTGTCTTTTATATAATCGCTTGATCGAATAAGGGTCTGGGCAACATCTAGGAGTGCATAAGAGCAAGAACATACTTGAAGCAGGAGTAGCAGAGACTAGCAATCTCGCAGTATGCTATATCCTCAGGGATAACTTGTTCTCGCCCTTCGCCGTTTATTTCTTGTGTCCTCTCCCTTCCGCAAGACCAGACTGCCAAACAACCCCCGTGCACAACCTTGATTCTGCTATAGCCCTCTTGTTATTCAAGTTATGTCATCATACCATGATCAACACTTGTCATTGAACCTGCGCCTATGGTGGCTGCATTCATGGTGAGAGCGCGGGTGACACTGTGATGTCTGCCGTGCTCTTGGTGAGAAAGTTTCATCAGATGGGTGAGTGAGCTGTTGACTGAAAAGCTGTGTGAAAGCGCGTATTTCTGACATCCCAGGTTTCATCTATGCTCTGACATCGATCGCATTCGCCTAGTCAAAACGAGAAAGATCGGCGAGCACAGCCTAGCCCCAGGCTGTGCGACAAAGGAAGGTCATCTATCTGTACGTTGTTTGAGGTTTCTGCGCTCTTTTCATCTTCTTTTACTTGACTGTTTGGCCATATAAAGAATCTATGAAGGTAGTATCTAAATAATGGGCGTCCTCTATTGTTGCAGTCTCACTGATCCTACCCAAGCAAGCCGAAACGGATTGTCGCCCATTTCACCAAACCTACAACTTTACAGCGGGGGCACTATCATTCGTTACATAGTCTTCTTTGTCCTTTCAAATGTCAGTGTGGAAGCCATCTATGGCCACCTTGACGGAAGAGCTTGAGGAGGATGGCATTGAAAGCTTTACTGGTTCTAAGTTAACGACCTGGTCCATAAAAATTTGTTGTGCAGCAAATAGCGATAGTCACCCGAATACACCCCAATCCTCACCTGGCAGTACTATATTCGACGATTCTGCATCGTCATCTGGAGAGTCCAAGTTTACATCAGGAAGCCAGTGCGAAATGACCATGAGGGAAGAAGCGCCGTCCTTCCGGCCTCTTCTAGATCTTCAAAAGAATGAATTGTCCAATTCTGAGATTGCACGGAAGCTAGAAATGTGGTTCGAAGTATACTACTCGCCAACCGAAGATGACGGGGAGGTTACCGATATAGAAGACGAAATTAGTGGAAAAGGAAATTGCCCCGCCACAGAGCAAGACGGAAGGAATGTGAACAAGGTGTGTGAGACTGGAACTTCTTGTGATGGTTGATTTCAGGCTCCGACTGCTCTTTCCGGGTTTCGTGCAGATAACGTAAAAAGTCCACCAACCGTAAAGCGGCACAGAACAAAAGAAGAGGAGTAAGGCAGGTATCCCACGTTTTCAACATCAACACCATGGAACTTCTTTCGTTGTGTTCTTTGTAGCCCCCATTAGAAAGAACAAGACTCTTGCTGCTATATAAAGAGTGAAGAGGTACTAGAAGGAACATAGTACCTTGCCCTCAGTCAGCTACTAGTGATCAGTTTTGCAAACTGTGTCATGGCCAGGACAACCAAGGCAGATGTCGTGATGTCATAGTGCCTGGCCTGTTTAAGAAAAGATCTGAAAGGACTGTTGTCGTTTATGTTGTTTGGTATAGCAACTTATAGGAAGGTGGCATGTTGTGATGTAAGGTGTATGCAGCATAGACACAATGTGATGCTATTGTAGCTGGTATCCTTTCCAAGCAGCGCGGCCGTTAATCACCCTGACAATTTGTGGCCGCAATCCTCTCACAAACGACTTATTGGCATTATTGCGTATGCCGAAGTAACTCCCAGATGTATCTGTCTACCTTAACCGTGACTTTTTCCACGAGATTTATTGCCGCTACGTCGTTCTGTCTGGTCTTCGCTTAGAACTCCGCTAAGCTATAGCGATCGGAAACTTCCGAAAAATGCAGGAGCAGAGACGGTCGCACAGAAACATGCAGACCAAGGTACAAACACGGTAAGTGCGGATGAGGCAGGGAACGTAACCTATTACAATCAGTTCTGAATGTCAGCTCCCTCGATATCCAGCTTCGCTACTCTGAAACACCTCATTTTCTCCTTTGCGGCCTGAGAGTGATTGTTGATTTGCCCAAAGAATGCTTTGCTGGCATCTTTCAGCTGAGGCTCAAGATCGCTGCCATTCTCGTCGTCGACCACTAGCGTGGGCAACGCGGAGAGTTTGAGCGATTGTGGCAGCGTGAACTCAGTTCCCGCAGACTCGTAACCGGAATCTATAGGTGATGTTGTACCGCTTGCTGTACGCTTGGACCGCAATGACGTATCGGAATGTTTAGCACTGCGATGGTGGCTGTCTATCCGTGGCTTAATAGACCAATTCCGCAACAAAGCTGGTCCTCCAGGCTAGAAGGTAGTTACGATCAGCGACTAACAACGTCAAATCAAGCCAGTTTGAGCTCACATGGATATCCAGGTATCCTCCGACATCCACGATGTAGCCATCGATCAGTAAGAAAACGGCGCCTTCGTCAAGCTTCAACTCCCTCATCACGTCCTGCCTTGTCCATTGCGGCAATTCTGCGTCCTCTTTGGCTCTCTCGCTGTGTGGTATCTGAGAAGTCAGACGATCCGCATGAAGACGATGAACATGAGCGCGGGCTTTCAAGACTTCGGCTTCCGGTGTTGTCGATATTGTCGGCACAAACGGAGTGTAGCGGTGTAGAACCCAGATGATCCACTTAGTCGGATCCCAATCACTGAGAAGCAAGGTGGTGTTTCGAAGATGATCAGGAAAGTGAAAAGATAATGGAACCAAAGGAGAGGGATGCTTACGCAGGATGCGGGCCGTTTCTGAAATCCTTGCTGTAGTGCACGATAACATAACGCAATTTATCAGTTGATGGGAGCCTAGCTCTGGTTATTCGCCGTTCTCTTACGGGAAAGCATGGTGAAAGCTGATGAGGCTCTATAAGTCAGAAAGCAGGCCACTTTAGAAAAGTAAAGGTAAACTTACTTGTGGTTTCCTTCACCGCTGGTCAGAAGCGCAAGAAGCTGCAACATGATCCTCAGACCGATCTTCCACACAAAACATTGGATAACCTTGTTCGGACTTACGTAGTTCCCCCGAGCGCTGACTTCCTCCGTGTATGGTTGCAGCCCGGACCAATGTGCGAGAGAATTGATGCAAAACGTTGTATGCCTGGACATTCGTATCAGGCATTTGAATTAGGATGTGACGATGCTATGCTCAAGACTCACCATATTAGGAGTCGCGCTACCAATCCACCCCAGACATACCCTCCCATAGCATCGTTCCACCCAAATTTGGCGATTAGGGTCGGAAGCACGAGGCCGGAGAAGAGCGCAATGGGGATGTAGTATTTATGCTGAAACACCACGACTGTAAGCGAAGCAGGGAGGTGTACATCAGCTCTCAACGACAGCCACCAAAATCGAATCACGTACCAGGGTCACTCTCCAAATCATCCCGCTCAATGAGCTTCATCCGACTATACCTGGGCTTGAAGAAAATCCAGCCGCAATGCGCAAACCAAAGTCCTTTTGTTGCAGAATACGGGTCATGTATTGGGGAATCTGTGAATCTGTACGTTCAAATCAGGAGCGGGAAGAAGGAAGAACACCTTGTCAGAACAGCAATAAGGGAGATAGCGAGATACCAAGCTTATCTTGTCGGTGATGTTACTTACCGATGGTGCAACCGGTGTCTCAGAACCCACCATTTCGCACTTCCCTGGAATCCCATACTTGCCATCCATGCAAGAACAATGCGGAGAGGAGCCGTCGCTGTAAATGCTCGATGTGACCAGAGGCGATGATATCCTGTTGCGAAGATACAAGTTGTCGGATCTTTCTCGGAGGTAGTCGTAGCTCGTATAACTTACCGAGAGTGACTCTGCGAGATATGAGGGATCAGCCTCTTGCGTTAACTCATGACCTCAGAGAGACCTACCCAAAGCTTGCAAGCTGCCAACTACTGAAACAGAGTAACCATGTCTTCCACGATATACTTCCTGGTGGCGAGAGGAATACCATTCCGTATACCGCCATTACGTGTAAAGCTGTGATACATCGGCATGTAGTTCGAATCAGCTGGGATTCGACCTAAACCCACGATAGAAACATAGATCTGAATTACCAGTAAAGAAGATGCCATTACTCCACCATATCTCAGGTTTCCTTTGGCGCTCCTCGGAAGAGGAACGTGGCGTTCGAATGGCAGGAGCGGCGTCGACTTGCATTTCCTACGAGTCTTGGGATTCTATGGTGTGCGTTTCGGCTCTCTGAATGGCAAGTGACCTGTAGCGTAACCGTTCTGACAGTAACGTGGAATACTAGAGGAGTACTGGCTGAACGGTTTGTCTCGCGATCAGGGTATAGGTTCTAATGCGCTCCTTTCTTGTTTGCTCCTCGTCAAAGAGGCACCAAGCTTTGACCTATGGCCCACTCTATGTCACGATGTCTATCCTGGATCCAGGTCCGGCCATCCTCCCAGACCAAAACGCCCAACGTCCGTATCTCACTATTCCGATGGGAGAGCTGCTTGGATTACCTCATCTGGACCCGCAGCGGCAATCGATTCAATACGCTCGGCATCGGCCCAGCCACGTGCTCCGGCCTGAAGGTTGCTTCCCGGGCATGCTTAAAATGATCCCGAGCGTCCTCCAGAGTTGTCACCGCTCGCCCCTGCGCCAGCTTGGGTCCATACAGCTCTTCCGACAGACTTGCATGTTGGCGACCGCTCATTTAACACGCCAGCCGAAAGACCCGCCTCCAGAGAGCCGATTCCCTCGACTTCGCGGTTTCCTTTCCAGCGGATATAATGCACATATTATTCGAAAATGTTGCGAAGCAGCTCCTAGACATCTGGGAGGGCAGCCACCAAGACAATGCACACATCTTCCTCTCAAATGTCTTCTGTCGTATACTCTTGGTCCCGCTTACCTGTCAATCCACTGATGACACCTCCGGTAACGTCTCAACGTGTCCTCTATGCTAGCCCCCGCGCTCTAACATCCAAGCACATAACAGGGTGCGCAGCTGGAACCACCATCTGAAGCATACTCACCCAGCGAGCTTTCATGACGTGTAATCAACAAACACCAAAGCCCGAATATACAAAAACAAATCCCCTTATGCATCCGCTCTTGCAAACGCGCCCCAAAAAGTAGGCGGAAACGCGTGCGGTCGAGGAGCGAGGATGGTACGATCCTGCCGCGCCTGGAATGTTAAGGAGCGGTCAGGTGAAGCAGCGTTTGACTACTGTATCGTAAGACTTGTATCGATTACCGTGTTTCCGCTATCGCACCCCTCACCACATTGATCCCTTCTCAAATACTCCCACTCACGCCAACTCATAACGCTCCTTAAGAAAACCGCGTTCGTAACCCATATCTTTAGCCTTACAGCACGACTTTGCACTTTGCCACCATGTCTTTCGAACGACCTCAAAATGTTGGTATTCTCGCCATGGAGATGTACATGCCCAAGCGAGTAAGTGTCTCTGGTACTCCTACGGTCGAATAAATGGATTTCCGCTAAGTGTATCGTCGGTTTTGCAGTGCATCTCTGAAGAGGAATTGGAGGAATTCGACGGTGTCGCCAAGGGAAAGTACACCATTGGTTTGGGACAGCAGTACATGGCCTGTACCGATGACCGAGAAGACATCAACTCGTTCGCTCTTTCCAGTGAGTATAGGGCAAAGGATGATATTCTGCCAGTTGGCAACAGCTAACGCGCTCGGCGTTCTTTTTTGCAAGCCGTCAATGGTCTTCTGAAAAAGTACAACATCGACCCCAAGTCGATCGGTCGTCTCGATGTCGGTACCGAAACCATCATCGACAAGTCCAAGTCTGTCAAGACTGTTCTGATGGACCTCTTCGCCGAGTCTGGTAACACCGACATTGAAGGAATTGATTCCAAAAACGCCTGTTACGGGTCCACCGCCGCCCTCTTCAACGCCGTCAACTGGGTTCAGAGTGAATCCTGGGACGGACGAAACGCCATCGTCTTTGCTGGTGATATTGCCATTTACGCGGAAGGTGGTGCTCGACCCGTTGGTGGTGCTGGTGCCTTTGCCGCATTGATCGGTCCCGATGCGCCTCTTGTCATCGAACCCGTCCACGGTACCTACATGACCAACGCTTGGGATTTCTACAAGCCCGATCTTTCTGCTGAATACCCCGTCGTTGATGGCCCGAGAACTATTGAATGCTACTTGGGTGCTTTGGACAACTCGTACAACCGATACCAGGAGAAATACGCAAAGCGATACTCAGCTCAGTCCGCCAAGAAGCACTTGACCAACGGTCACACCCATGATGCCAAGCAAACCGCGCAGGAGGCTACAAACGGCGTGAACGGTCACCATGAGGAAGCCGTTCAGGTCCAAGTCAGCGCTGAAAGCTTCGACTACGTGCTCTTCCACTCGTAAGTGTCATGTCAATCCCGACACGCGAGAATGAACTGACATTCCTTGTCTCGATACAGACCGTACGGCAAATTGGTTCAAAAGGGACACGCCAGGATGTTCTACAACGACTTCCTTGCCAACCCAGACTCGCCCAAATTCGAATCCATCCCCAAGGAATTCGCTCAGCTGGACAAGGAAAAGACTTTCACCAACAAGGCTGTCGAAAAGGCATTTGTTGCGCTCGCCAAGGAGCACTACCAGAAGTCCGTCTGGCCAGGCACCGATTGTGTCCGACGATGTGGTAACATGTACACTGCATCGCTCTATGGCGGTCTGGCCGCTTTGTTGGCCAACGTGCCCTCTGAGCAACTGGTGAGTATTATTTTTTTGCTGCGAAAAAGACCTGATGGAACTGATGGGTGAAAATGTTGCCATCTGTAGCAAGGCAAGCGATTAGGTTTCTACGCCTATGGCTCCGGTTGTGCAGCTTCATTCTACGCTATGCGAGTGAACGGTTCCACAACAGAAATCGCCGAAAAGATGGACTTGTTGAACAGGCTCGCCAGCATGAAGGTTGTTCCCTGCACGGAATACGTTTCCGCCCTCAAGGTATGTTACTTTTCTAAGTTCATCCCTTGCCTCATCCCGCCATCTAGGGTTCTTTCGCCTGACTTGTCTTTTTCGTAATCTTCACAGCTCCGAGAACAGAACCACAACGCCGTCAATTACACTCCCGTTGGTGATGTGTCCAACATGTGGTCAGGCGCATACTACCTCGACCATGTCGACCACATGTACAGGCGTACATACAAAATCGCGCCCTAGGCAACAATGTAGCGTAATATAATATTGATATCAACTGTATCACAGGATTTTCATCTTGCAACTTCGTGAACCCGTTCTTTCCTACCGAGGTTTACAGTACAGCCAATCCCCTTATGATGCTGCGATGCTCGAACGAGGTGTCACCTGCAATTGCAAAGGAAGAAGCTAATGAATCCAAATGTTGAGCACTTCTACGAGCGATACAGCCGACTAATTCCCTGCTTAGTAAACCATTATTCGAAGCCTCCTGCAGCTCGCGTCAGAGTTGCTAGAGCTGTCTCTAATCACTGCAGCTTCAACAACGGTATCAGGAGTTCCCTCGGATAAAACGCACTCTCTGAACGCCGCGTTTCAGAATGTCTTTTCCATCAAGCACCGTTCCTTTCGCAGTAATTCCCGGGCATCCCTCCGGATCTTCAGTTAAAAACATTTATCGATTGCATGCCGATCCCCTGTACTGAGAGAACTTCGGATCAGAAAGCAGAAGGAGCGGGGCAACTGTCGACCAAGAGATTAATTCAACTCAAGGGTGATGATCTGTATCGATATCGATAACTAACGGAAGCCAGCAGTAACGGGTGCGCCTTTTCCCTCGAGGAACCCTGTTCCCCCGGAACCTTATGCGTGTTGTACGAGCTGGTGAAGCGCCGATGGATGGCAAGGACGTACCGGTCATACGGCTCGTTATATTCCTGATGGGTGGTTTGTCAGTGGAGAACACTGGAATTCCCCCAATAATAATGATTGAAACGAGCCATCACATCGTTCACAAGCTGCTTCGATAGATAGAGGAACTGTAGCTACTTTGACAAAGATTTGGTGGTGAGGGGCGGCTGAAGCGATAGAAGTAGTTATAAGCGATCGCTTGACATCCTTCTGTACGGAATATTCCATGGAAGCCATCCAGGGCCCATCAATAAGTATATCCGCCATCAATATAAAGCAATGTTCTATCAACGACGAGAGTTATGACATTATTATCAGGTTAGAAAATGAGTGCGAATCTGATGAAACCGCTGAGGGAAGAACTGTCCCGATTGGTTTGCTGATCTGTGCGCCGAGCGTGGTATAACGGGTTCCGTTCGAGCGCAGCATCCCAAATCCCAAAGTGGCTTTCTAGCAAACGGTTTTTATCCCATAGCACCTTTCGAAGGCACATCAGCGGACTTGGGGCATCTCAAGAGCTAGCTCAAGTAGAATCGCCACAGCAGCTTTATCGTCTCCTCATATAACGTGAGAAAAGCCGTGCTATCAGCTTGCTTTTATTCACGAAGTGCGATATATCAACGAAGATCAACTGATATAAACCCAACATCGTCAACGCCCTTCAAAGGTCAAGGTAACTCGTTCTCGCATCCATTTTATTCGACTTGCATCATTCGTTCTGCCAGAGTGTAACAATGCACGTCAACTATCCGGAACTGCTGGTTCCCGGTATCATAGGCCTCGTATGTGTTCTTTACGTCCTGCCATGGCATATCCGCATGCGAAATCTGGCAACGTTATCCATGACATTCTGGATGGCCTCCTTGAACCTAATTCACATCATCAATCGTGAGTCCTCCATGGTGCGTTTCCACCGTGTCGGTCGCGAACTCGCTAACAATATACTTGTACCGCATTTCAGCCTTGCTCTGGAATGATGGCGTTGAAAACAAGGCGCCTGTCTGGTGCGACATCAGTATGTTCAACAGTCATTCGAGTTAATGGTACATGCTAACCGATTTTAAATGTACATCGTTACTGCAAGGCTCAGCCTTGACCGTGGGTTATAACTATGGCCTTCCGCTTTCCCACCTGCTGTTGGCGCGACAACTAGAGGGCTTGACCACACTACGAAAGCGATCGATCCTCTACGATGATCGTCTTAAGAAGACTAGGATGGCTATCGATTGGAGCTTGGCCGTGGCTTTTCCCATTATCGGCATCCTTTTACATCTAACCCAACAGGCACGTTCTCTGTCTCTTCGCGCCTGCCTCGTGCAAGTAGTAACAAACTCATCCGCAGGAACGCCGATTTTACATTATGGAAGGCGCTGGCTGTATGCCCGCAACTTATTGGAATGCCTGGGGAGTCCTAGCGATGGCCTTTGTCCCGATAGCCATCGCCGTAGCTGCCTTGATCTATACCGGTATGTTCTGTTCGTTGTTTAGTCGCACAAATTTTCGTGCTGACGCCGTCACTATAACTGCGCTTGTCGATCTGACTAGTCATGGCCTTAGTGAATATCTATTTGCGTCGGCAGCGAATGCTTTCGATGGTCTCTTCCGACTCCCAGATGGCCCGCAATCAATTCGTCAGGCTTTATATCGTCTCTATTGCAGAGATCGGTACTTGCGTGTAAGTCACAATGACCCCGGAATGTTATGCAATCTTGCGCATGTATATTGATTTATCGCCTTGAGTCAATTCAGTATTCGAGCGATCTTCAACTTGGTCTCTTACACAAATGGTCCCTCGCCTTTGAGCAAGAACACGCCACCCAAGCCTATTTCACTCAAAACTATTGGATACATACCGAAGGATGAGATTTCAGACTCGCAGTGGCAAGTTCTGTTGCTGCAATGGTACACAGTGACAGCTTGCTCCATCGTGTTCTTCTTCTGTTTCGCCACTGGTAAGCGTTTCTCTTCCCATATGTTCTGGTCTATCGAAAACGGGATCTTCATGCTTTTCCATGTTCGAACAGGATCGGAAACTGTGAGATTCTATGATCGCTTGATCAGGAAGATCTTCCCCTTCTTACCCGAACGGGGATCGAACACCTTCAACACTCTGCAGACCTCTAGGTAGGGTTCATGACGATTCGCATCCAGTTCTCGATGGCTGATGTTTCCTCATGCTGAGCAGTACCTCCGGTGTTTCCAGCAAACCCTCCCAATCCGATTTCTCTTCCTCGTACAAAACCACAAAAGGGGAGAGCAACGACGTCATGCCGCTCAACTACTTGCCCTCACCCACTCGCGGAAACGAAACGATGGCGGCATACGCTGAAAGCGCGCCGTCGACTCCGCTCTCACCTATTCGAATACCTGACAATCACCCTCCGCAGTGTCAGAACTGCTCGACCGCCGTATCACTGCCTGCGGCCGCGATGTTTACGACTACTGTCAGGGGCGCTGATCTCGAGCTTGACCTGGAGACCGGTAGGCAGCGGACGGTGAGGCTCGATAACGTTGCCATCGATGAGGACGGCGAAAGGCGCGAGCGAACGGTAAGGCATTCGCAGATGCCTTCGAATCTGTCTGTTCAGACAAGTTATTGAAGCAGGAATGGTCCTCTTAACGACTATGTGTTGGGTTGGGTCCTGGGACTTGACATAAATTAGGCGGTGCACTGGCTGTCCATCGCCTCTCTACTGCTTTACTTGCTCTACTTGGAAGGTCTGTTGAAAGGCCATGTTGAATCGCTTCTTCACTATAAATGTATTATGGTTTGCTGTTCTGTTTGCCATTGCTCAGACATAGTACTATGAATCTATAGTAGCTTGCAGGGCCTGTGCAGCATGCAAAGCTGTATGTAGGGTATGGGGGAACTTATGGAGTCGGGAGCCGCTTATTTGGCGAAATCCTGAAATAGCTTCTAGCATCGGGCTTAGCGGCCAAGATGACGCAAGCAATGACCTTTGGTTTGCCCCGAAACCCGTGAATAGAGAGTGACGGCGTGCGAGTCCCTCGACGATAAGTTGCTTGGCCTTGTTGATTAGCAAGTCGCAGGTTACGACCCAGCTGCTACACCACCCTGCCGTGTCAGACCCGGCTTTCTCCCGGCGCGTCCGGCAACGTACAGCTTAGAAAGCTGGGAAGAAGATCGGGCCTGCCCCCGTTGCTTCCGCTCGTCCGAAAAAACGGTCGGGGCCGTGGCAAATAGCTCGGCAACCGAGCTCTGTGGCGTTAGGGCGAGACAGCGAATCGCGCTGATCGTATTTCGGGTTAGGGGTTACCTTGCCGGAACCACATGTGGGCTGAACAGACATTTCCTATATAGCGCCCACCAAGACACTCCCATCGCCACCCCTCCCGCTCCCACGCTATCGTTCTTGCTATCCCTGCTTCCTCCCGACATCATGCCTGTCGCTACTTCTGGTCCCCGAACACTCTACGACAAGGTCTTCGATGATCATCTCGTCTACAGCGGTGAAGGCGACACCCTCATTTACATCGACCGACATCTAGTCCACGAGGTCACCTCGCCGCAAGCATTCGAAGGACTGTGAGTAGCAATCGTCCCACTCGTTCTAGGCAACTTATCGCTGACTTCGGTCGTGGCGAACCTCCAGTCGAAATGCCAAGCGACCTGTACGACGACCTGACTGCACTCTTGCAACCGTAGACCACAACATTCCGTAAGTCGAGTCGACCCTTCCCCTTGTGTAAGGTGTACTAAAATATCGTACTTCACACCAGCACATCATCACGAAAATCATTCAAGAATATTGAAACCTTTATTGCCGAACCTGATTCACGTGCACAGGTTGGCGCACTCGAACACAATGTCAAGGAATTCGGTTTAACTTACTTTGGTATGGGAGATCGACGACAGGGTATTGTCCACATCATTGGTCCCGAACAAGGCTTCACCCTACCCGGTACGACCGTCGTCTGCGGTGACTCGCATACCTCAACACACGGTGCTTTCGGTGCACTTGCTTTCGGTATCGGCACATCCGAAGTCGAACACGTTCTCGCAACTCAGACGCTTCCACAGAAGAAGAGCAAGAACATGCGAATCAATGTCGAAGGTGAATTGCCACAAGGCTGTAACTCAAAGGATATCGTTCTCCATATCATCGGTTTGATCGGTACTGCCGGTGGAAACGGTGCCGTCATCGAATTCTCTGGATCTACAATCCGTGCGCTTTCGATGGAAGCTAGGATGTCCATCTGCAACATGTCCATCGAAGGTGGTGCTCGAGCGGGTATGATTGCACCCGACGAGATAACATTCAAATACCTGGAAGGACGACCTCTTGCACCAAGAAAAGACAACGGAGAATGGGACCGAGCCGTCGAGTACTGGAAAACACTCAGCAGCGATCCTGGAGCGCACTACGACGTTGAAGTCGAGATTCGAGCGGAAGATATTGCCCCTACGATCACTTGGGGTACTTCACCGCAGGACACTGTAGCCATTACCGGTGTCGTCCCCAACCCTGCCGACGCCAAGGATCCTATCCGAAAGGCTGGTATGGAACGCGCACTTCAGTACATGGGTCTTCAAGCTGGAGAGGTGATGGAAAAGGTCAAGATTGACAAGGCTTTCCTTGGATCGTGCACCAACGGTCGAATTGAGGATCTTCGATCTGCCGCTCAGGTTATTGCCGCTCGTGGAAAGGATGCCAAGGTCGCTGATGGCATCTACGCGATGGTTGTGCCTGGTTCCGGTCTCGTCAAGCAGCAAGCAGAAGCAGAAGGCATCGATGTTATCTTCAAGAAGGCTGGATTCGACTGGCGTGAAGCCGGTTGTTCGATGTGTCTCGGCATGAACCCTGATCAACTTTCGCCGCAGGAACGATGTGCTTCCACCTCCAACCGAAACTTCGAAGGTCGTCAAGGTGCTGGTGGTCGAACCCACTTGATGTCCCCCGCCATGGTTGCTGCCGCTGCCTTGACCGGATACCTCACCGATGTGCGAAAGATTCTGGGAGAAAACGTGGCCGAACATGCCGACATCAAAATCACTCAGGCATCAGAATACTTTGACGTCGCGAAACCCGCACCCAACCCTATCGCACAGGATACCCTCAACGGCGACAACAACTCCGCTCTACCTGAAGAGGTGGAACCCGCATCTGCCGGTCTGCCAAAGTTCACCGTGCTGAAGGGTATTGCTATCCCCTTGTCGATTCCCAACGTTGATACCGATATGATCATCCCCAAACAGTTCCTGAAGACCCTAGAACGGACCGGTCTTGGCAAGGCTGCCTTCTTCGAACGACGATTCAACGCTAAAACTGGCGAAGAAAACCCCGATTTCGTATTCAACCAGGAGCCTTACAGGAACGGCAAGATTCTGGTCAACACCGGCGCCAACTTTGGTTGTGGCTCAAGTCGAGAACACGCACCATGGGCACTCAACGATTTCGGCATCCGATGTATTCTTGCACCTTCTTTCGCCGACATCTTCTTCAACAACTGCTTCAAGAACGGCATGCTACCGATTGTTCTGCCTCAAGATCAGCTCGAGACGCTACACGCTGATGCTTCGACTGGTCAGGAGCTCGAAGTCGACCTCGAGAACAAGGTTATTAACCGACCGAACGGTCAAGGCTCGATTCCATTTAATGTCGACGACTTCCGACGTCATTGTCTGATCAACGGTCTCGATGATATTGGGCTTACCCTTCAGCACCGAGCAGAGATCGAACAGTTTGAGTCGAGGAGATCTGCCACATGGCCATGGCTCGATGGTCTCGGATATGCTAAGCAGGGTGGAAAGGTTCCGACCGGGCCTGTCAGCCCACCGAAAAAGCAGCAGAAGATGGACTGGTAAAGCTGTTTTGCATGCAGCAGTCACGGGTACAGGAAGCTGTACGGAACGGCTTGGGCGATGTATCTGCTCAGTCGGTGAAAGGATGGATAGATTGTTTACGGGGATATTCTTGTTGGCCAACATATTGTATTGTATGTCTACTAAAATGTATCAAAGTATACTACGAATCGCAACACGGCTGTCAGGAGTAGTGGTGCGCTTGAATACCCCAATGTTGAGTGAGCTGTGAAGTGTGCGCCTCGGTGGGACACCTCTGTTCACTGGCACCACCACAATAACATCAGTGGGACTCGACTGACCTTATTCTAACTGGCGGTAGCATATCCCGCAAGGGTCTGTTCATGCATTTAGCTTTGTACACACATTCGAATTCGTTGGTAAAGCTCTCTGTCATCTACACTCTGCACCTCTATCGGACTTCAAGACCATCCCCGCCCGATCGCCCCAATGTCTCATACGGGATTTCATCGTGCCCTAGAACACAGTTGAACATCCATGTATGCCGTGTCCTTCTAACAATATATCTCTGCTGCATAGACGACCTGTTGCAACAGCACACTGCGCAGCACGTGAGTACATCACCGGTTATTCAGGCATACCCATCATTGCCTGGAAGCAGCTGTCGAACCCGTCTTAAGAATCAAGAGACGTCTTTTGCAACTATTCATCGTGACGAAGGCTCTCCGTTTCTGATCCGAAAGTCAAGGGCCGTATAGGCAAACCAAACCAATGTCGAAATCTACACAATCTTGGGAACCGTCAGTGGCCATCATCGGTGCTGGGTACGTTTCACCTAGGTCATTCTACCGTGCTGCAAGCTGAAGCCAGCTCCTGTCACAGTTGCTCGGGTATTATTCTCGGTTTGAAGTTGAAGGCGATAGGTTTCCATAATTTCGTGGTAAGCATTATAAGAAGATTGGGTAATATTCCTTCTGGTACCTAGCTTCTGATCATCATCGTTGAATAACACCAGATCTATGAGAGAGACTCGGATGTTGGGGGAACATGGCTCACAAACACGTATCCTGTGAGTCTATATCGAAAGTCAAGTCACGGAGCTTACTCTAACAGCAAGCTCTACACGATTGCCAGGGGTGTCGATGCGAGTACGTATGATATGTCCTTGCCGGATCATCAAATTTATAAGTGTTGATGTCTCCTCGAACGAGTAGTGTTCCGGCCCACTGGTACTCGTTGTCCACTCATCTGAATCCAAACTGGACCGAAACCCATCCTCCCCAGACCGAAATATTAGCTTGTACGTACCCCCCTACTTTCCCGTAGTCTCCGTTTTGATCTGTCTCTGCGTTCATCTTTCAGACTGGCAGAAGTTGGCTCGAGACAACGGCTTGTACGAACACTGTCAATTCCGCACCTCTTTCATCAACGCAAAGTGGGATGACAGCACCTCATCGTACCGAATACGACTCAAGGAGGGCACTCGTTTTGGCCCAGATGCGCCTGATTCGCAGTCTATCAACAACGGCCGATCCGGTGCCTACGACGGTCAAATCGTGGAGAAAGAACACAACGTCCTCGTGTCATGCATCGGAGGATTTAGTTTCCCCTTGATACCCAAGATGAATGGCCTGCCGAATCCTTACAAGGATGACAAGCCTATTTTGGAGAAGCCCGACGAAATTCTTGCAAGATTCAGCCATGCTGCAGCTACCAGAGATGACCTGACAGAGCAGCATGGAGAAGACAAATTCAAAGGGTTGGTGTTACATCCTTCTCGATGGCCAAGACAAGGTGTAGATCTTCATGACAAGAAAGTCATTGTGTTTGGAAACGGCTGTTCTGGGCAAGTCTTCCCTTCACACAATGATTTCTGGTGTATTGCAAGTTGACGGTGATATTTATTACCAGTGTTCAAGTTGTGCCCGAGATCGCAAAGGATCCGTCAACCAAGGTCTACGCTGTAATTAGATCGGCCCAATGGCTGTTACCTGCGTGAGTACATATATTTTTTCGATATGCGCGCATACTAGCTTACAGATACCGAATCGCAGTGAAATTCGGCCTATCTCGAAATTCGCACGATACTTGTTCAGAAAGTCGAATCTATTGCTCAGGCTTTACCGTTTCCTCGTATATATCCAATTGGAATGTGCGTGGTTGTTGTTCCCCTACAGCAACAAATGGCTAAGAGATATCGTGGAGAAGGTGCGTTCGTCTTATTTCGTATTTATGATAATCACCATAATCAAGCTCGTGCTGATCATCTGCGCAATTTAGAGGCTCACCACGCATATCGGAAAGCATGCTCCTGCAGATTGTGCTGAGAAGATGGTCCCGTCCTTCCGTAAGTGCGACATCCTCAGAAGGTCTAACCACTGGGCATCATGCTCAATTTTCCTACATTCTCGCAGCAATGGGCGCGAAGCGAATCGTCCGAGACGTGTCAGTGATACTTTCGTGGGTTTCAATGCGTCTTATACTTGATGCTGACCGACTGCCCGTAACATCAGTGAATATCTCGAAAGTCTGAGCAAGCCCAACGTGGAAACCGTAACATCGCCTGTTGAACGATTCACGGAACATGGATTCGTGACGGCCGATGGCACGTCTCATGAAGTGGACGTCGTAGTACTTGCTACTGGATACGACGTGGTATGTTTGCCAATACTCGATACCTTCCCGCTCATGGCTTGACGATTTGGTCTGAATTATAGACCGCCAGTACTCTCGATGTGACCGGTCGAGATGGTCTTCGAGCGAGCACTGCTATCTTGGGAGACGATTCCCCCAGGGGGTACCGAGGAGTAAGTCCCGCTTTGAGGTTCGCGTATATGCCTCAGATTTCATCTAAATTTGGCTATTTGGTGATCAGCTTGCTCTCCCGAAATTCCCGAACCACTGGCTCTGTCTAAGTCTGAATACCGCACCTGGCCACGGCTCGTGAGTTCGATCGACAGCTTATTTCGTACTGCACAAATTGAACGCGATCTTACCCATCTTTCCAGCGTGTTGACCAACATCGAAGTCCAGGCAGCGTACATCACCCAATGTATCAATGCAATGCGCACGTTTGGTGTCAAAGTGCTTGAGGTCAAAGAAGAGCCTACGCGAGAATACAACGCGTGGTTGGACCGCAGGCTGGAAAACACCGTCTGGGCCAAGGGAAGCAGTTTCTACCGATTGGGCAAAGAGAGGAACGGTCGAATCTTTGTGAGTCTTGGACATTCACACATGACAGCGAAGCGCCCTTCGTATCTGTCCGCTGACTTTGAGATGGCACAGACAAATTGGCCGGCACCTATCGCGCTGTACTGGTGGCAAAATTCCTCGCCGAAATGGCAGGACTGGATCGGCGCGGACCAAATCGCTGCGAAGGCTCAAAGTCGACAACGGCGAATGATGGTGGATATCGCCTTGGCTTTGGTGGGTTTGGCTTATTTCTGGACAAAGTTCGGGCCCAAGTGGGTTTAAGTTGTGATGCTTTGGGCGACAAGAATGAGGAGTATGTGTGCCAGTAGCGAAAGAAGGTTTTTTGAAATGACTGTAACAGTGTTGCCGTTCTCATGGCTCCAATGATAGACTCTGGGTTATAGATCAATGTTATATTACAAGCGAGTTTATTGTGGCGAGAGGTGAAGAATGCATAGCATCTCATGTCAACTATTACAAGCGAATCTCCTGGAAACGTCCAACGTTTGTGCAGATCATCTCTATTTCAGTTCCATCCATTTCCATTATGACTCCTCGGTGTGTTCAGTCTGCCTGGGCTTCGAAATGATACTGATTGATCCTACTCGAGTGGAAAGCCATGATTCGCGATTTATCAGTAAGATGATACGGCAATTCCTTTGGGCAGTCCGCAGAAACGTACGATGTTGGAAGAAAGCCTTGGGTTCGGCACGGGTACCATCTTCATTCTCTCGTTGCTTGAAGGTGAGATCTGCTTCGACATAGACCTTGGTGCTATAGAAGGTGGCAAGTTGGTTGAAACAGTCTCAGTACTAGAGGAAAGCTGAGAATGAGGTGAAATACGAACCCTTTAGTCAGTGACGCGAGAGCTCCAACGCTTCCCTCTCGGAAAGACCAGATCTGGTAGAAGTTGGGCGGGTTCTGGTGTCGTTCTGGGATTCGCATAACCCATTCGTCAGCGTCAGGAACAGATCAAGGAAGATATTCATCAGGCCTACTCACGTCCGTTTTCATCCGGTGCAGTGTACCCCTGTCCTACAGCAACGCTGTAAGACACGTAGTCCTTGTCGTTCTTCGTCTTTCGGACTTCAGGGTCGTGGGTGAGTCGTCCAATGAGGCTCACTCTGGCGAGATCGCGGGCAGAGGGCGTAGAGGAGAAAGTCTATGTGAATGGAAATGCGAGGGCATGTGCATTAGCGAGCAGACAATGAATAGGGGTTTTTTGAAGGTTGATTGATGCTTACCCGAGCTTGCACCATGGAGGCGGCTCGAGAGCCGGCCAGGATAGAGCGGGAGAGGAAAGACATCCTGTTGAGTAAATCGGTATCTGGCGAAGCGGAATGGCCCGACGGGCGGGAGTCAGCACAGGCGAATGCGAGGGAATATATAGGCAGGCCCGAAAACGCACCGCAGTAAGCGCCGCGTTGGTTGTTGGGGATTCGGGCGTTTCAGGTTGGCACCCAGATGAATTGATAGAATCTCGTAGAACAAGGATTGCGCTGGTTGCTGGGAGTGATCTGATTTGCATCCGCCGGCCCCTCCGCTTGCGGTAATTAGCCTACTGCTTACCTAATCGACTTGTGATTTTTGGCCGGAGATGGCCGTTAACACTTGCATCACCCGTATTGAAGCAGGGGCCTGTCTGGTAGCTCACTTGTGAAGACGGGCGGGCATAAACGTTTCCGATAGAAACTCCTTTCGGCACTTATCCAGTGCGCAATTCGAACGCGCAGCCTGCGCTTGTGGGAGAGCTCCGGCTTATGACTCCTCTCCAGCACCTAGCTCAGCAGCCTTACAGTAACCAGCAGCCGTTAGCCTTCCGTTTCACTTTGCGTAAACACAATGTCAACAGCATCTCCAGGACTTCATCAGACAGTGCTCGGTGCGATTTCGTCTCATTCCCCTGGCAGACAAACCCATCGCGACAATTCAAATCAAGACAGCTATGATCAAATCGCTCGAAGTCTCCGGAAAGCGCTTCGTGATGATGATGTTGAGATGGAGGATGCCAGTGGATGGCCGGCGAACTGGGAAAGTGAGGGGGAAGGGGACGTGGAAGCCGAGTGCGGAAAGACGGGCGTTATCCAGCAAATGAGTGGCCATGTTCCACACTTGGATAAGACGAACGCAAGAGAACCCCGAGCCATTACCTATCTCGCACTCGACACCAATATTTTCATATCGCATCTCAGCACAGTAAAGCTTCTTCACGATGCAATCTCCCGAAGGGATGACTGCGCGAGACCTTCAACGCTTCCGGAAGTCAGACTGCTTATCCCGAACACAGTAATCCATGGTGAGTGTCAACATATGTCTTCCTGATCCTTCCTAGATTGCAGTTGGATAACATCTCCCCAAGTTTCTCGTCGATCAAAGAACTAGACCGACAAAAGAATCGATGGAACGAATCGTGCTCGTCGCCCTCGGGAAAGGGTACGACCTCCTCCATGCGGATCTATACTCGCTCACTCAACGCTTCCCGCCATGCTGAGAGTTCAGAACAATCAGGATTCGCAAGAACATCTACACAATCACTTGCTGTCGCTGCTCGAACTGCTATTGAGTGGCTCCTCAAAGTTCGACAAACCCAGCGACGGGCTCGACAAGATGTCGCGAGCGCAATGGTATTTCAGAAAAAGGAGGAAGCTCTGAGTTATGATGCAGTGAGTTCCCTGGTTTGACCCAACGTTCCTCATCTTAACACTGACGCACTGATTGCACACGCAGATCGCAAAAGCAGACGACCGGATACTTGACTGCTGCGAGTACTTTCAGAGTCAGGGTATGCAGCCTGCTGCTGCGATTAGGCGCAAAGTCATTCTTTGGACAGACGACAAGAATTTAAGTCTCCAAGTGAGTTATCCTTTTCCCAATGATCTGCGTTTGCCCTAAACATAGCTTGGCTCTATTAGGCGGAAATACACGACATAGCTTGTATCGGAAACCGTTCTTACTCGGTTCAGCAGATTTTCGATTCGATATGCAGTGATGCCGATCCTCAGGAATTCAAGCCATCCAGCACTCAGAAAGCTGCAACAATCTCGAACACAACAGCAGCAACGTCAACTACGCCAACAAAACTCCATGTATCCAACATCTCGCACAACTCGACTGCAAAGAAATCGCTCATCCACGCATCACACTCGCAATCGCATCATAGAAATAGAAATCGGGGTATAGAGTCCTCCATATGGGCTGATCGTTCGCCAACAAGTAGAAAGCAAAAGGCATCATCTTCCATACTTTCCGCGAAGATTCGCGCTACAAGCATACAGACTGCCTCCATCACGCCCTCGTCGCCACCAAATCAATCTGTACATAAAAACACGATTATCAAGGACGCCATAGACATCATAAACAGTCAACCTCCTACGCCGACTCGCATCAACAACATACTCGGCCATCTCATTGCCTTTCCGTTATTCGACCTTCTCCTCGATCATGTATGCAAGGGTCAGCCGACACTACTCCGCCAATTTTTAGGGCACGATAACCCCGGTCCTGGGCATTGGAACGCACAAGGCTGCCTAGAGCTGATGGCCAAAGGCTGGGATCTCGGGTTACACGCCGTATATGCGCCGGTCAGCGTAGCAACATCATCTATTCCGTCACACATTGTTCAAGAAGCAATCATATGGCTGCACGGCTTTTTTCACCATTACACGACGACCGATAGTGCGTTTCAGCAAACCATCGGCATGACCCAGACAACCGATTGGAAGAGGGCAACGCAGGCTATCGATATCATTTTCATTCGACATACGTCAGGTTGGTGGTTAAACGCAGACCTTGTTCATACGATTGGCCTAGTTATTAGCTGGATAGACCAGGCCGAAATCCCGTGACTTGATCTTCCCTTGTCAGGCTGTAGCCCTCGCTATGTATCTATGGGTTTCAGATAGCTTTATGAATCGCGGTATACTGCACTGCCCTTCAATGCATCATGGTCCTGCTCATTGAAAGCCGGTCCGCCGATCAATCGTTTCCTATCTGTTGGCTATTGGGAAACGCCGGAGCATATGTTCAATTCCAGCTCCCATTCCAAAGTTAAAAGCTCGTCTGCGCTAATCGCCGAGAGTCGATTAACGTTGTGGTGTTACATGCCAAAATGAATCCCCTCACAAATTAATCACCTCTATACCCCAAACATACAAAGTATGCCTCGGAAGATTCTGCAATGAAAGGCATATGGGTCTCAATACCGGGAATGAGGATTGATACATGTACTCTGACTAACCGCTTCTCGATTCTTTTGGCTTTTCGACCAGCACTTTCTCGAATACTGGTTCCAGCTGTCTTTTTTTGAACTCGTTGAGCAGAGGATGCTGGAAGAACTTCATTCTGCGAGTATGGAATGTATTAGCAGTAGTCGTAATGACTCTGTGAGTGTACTTACAACATGCACCCTCTGTAATCCTTCATAGACAACGCCCTTTTGTCGTTGATTGCCGCTTCCGATGGCTTGGTTAAACCACTCTTCAGTCGGCCCTGGGCGAAACCTAAAGCTGTCTGGCATAGTTCCAACGACGCTTCGATGTCACGCAAACGAATTCCAGACATGTTGGCCATCATATCAGACAAGATGGTGTCTACTCTTGGCGCCGGATGTCCCGACGCTTCCGCTTGAACGTCGTCCGAAGGTGTCCTGCTTTGCTTCTGCCGAGATGCAACCGAAGTGGCAATGACATGTGCGAGTTCCTCTTGTATTGGAGGGCTAAGGAAATTTCCTTGAAGAACCGTGACATTCCTAGCAATAGGCAAAATTGGCAGCAAGTCGAGAGCGATTACGTGACCTCTTGATCCAACTTTAGGGGATGCTACCTGAGACCAACCGCCTAGATTCCTTCGATATCGAGAATATTGGGTAAGAACAACAGGCACACGTAGATGTCCCGCAGTACTCAACTCACCTGGCGCTGCACCGAGATCTATAACAAGCCCTGCCTTGGGTAACAGACAGGGATACTTTTTCGCCATGGAAACGAGCTTGAAACTTGACCTTGACCTATACAGAGTGTCCCCATTATTTCCGTCGGCTCCTGCTCGTGCGCGGACGAAAGGGTCATTCTGTTGCCGTGTAAGCCAGCGACCAGAAGAAGACGATTGTTTCGAGATGAAACCTGTCGGGCGAAACATGTGGACTCGTAATGCAGTTTACTTGTAGTGCGGTCCACGGTCGGGTATGCGAAGTAACGTCGAGGAATCTATGCGGAACTGGTGACGTGCGTGCAGCAGGCTATATTCACAGGCCAAGCGAGGATAGCTTTTGCAGAAGGATTGAGAGGATGCATCGAGTTTCTTGATTCTTTCGTTTCTTTCTTGCTGCCCCCCGTCTTTGGTTGCTCGTCGATCACAAAATCAGCGTCCCCGCGGCGGAACCACCATCCATCAAATTGACTCGCGACAGTGCCGCCATGACATCTGGTCTGTTCATCCGTTACTGAATCTCCGTGGTACAAATCTCCCATGAAATCAGCTCCAGATCGACAGACCTGCAGGTGTGCGACTACAATTCTATGAAAATTACGAGGAGGGATATCCCAATGCTTACACTACAACGTACCGAGCTTCTATTACATCGTACAACAAAAGTATGACCTTTATCCATGATACAAGTTCTGGCGACTCCACTCCTCCGGAGTCAATCCCTGTCTCGCTGCGAGGCCAGGGTAATCAACTCCGTCATCCTGGTCTATATCCCCAGAAGGCCTGGCGAAGAGCAACACATGATCGTCACGCCGTGCGCTAGTTTCGCCGGACGATCCAGTTGCTAACGGTCCATGACGCCTTACTCGAGCCATCAAGTCATTTCGCAAGTTACGACCAACCCTTTCGACTCCATTAACAGCTTGGCCAAATGCTTGGGTGTAGAAGGCTAGTTGTCGAGGAGAGGTAGAGTGATCTGAATTTGTTGGCCCGTTTACCAACTCGTTTGTTGGGTCCTCAGCTTCCGTATTCTGGGACGCACGAAGTCCGTTTTCTAGAAAATGAGACATCAGCAACGCCGACAAGTAACAAGGAATGATAAAAACTCAATTTACCGAATCTTTTCACTCTCCAAAAGCCGCCGACACTAGTAATAAGGAGGAACCATCCAACCGTCATCAAGATAAAGCTAAGCCATTCATTGGCTTCGCCCACTTGCTCCGCACTCGGCAGATTCCACATCTCTTCCTTGGTCATATTATGAGCTATCCTCCAATCCTCTGAAGCATCGAAATCAGGGAATTCTGGGGCAATCTCGCCGGATGCGGTGGTGTGTTTCGGGATTTGTCCCATCCAGGTGCTACCGAGAAGTCCAGTGGGGTCATCGAAATCGCCGTTATCGGACTCCATGCCGTCCGATGGGAACTTTCCAGTCTTGATCATCTCCTCAGCTCTCGCGCGCAGGTACAGGCCGTATTGTATCAAAGTAATGCCGAGACCCGCACGTGAGCCAAATTTGGCTGCGTGACTTGTGTGCAAAACGTATGTGAGGAGGAAACCTGTTTCAAGAAGAGTGATCAAAACATGAAATCCGTTAGACCGGTTCAGAGCGACTTACCGACAAACTGGAATGACATGCTGACAAGCACTGTGAACGTAATCAGAGAAACGTTAGCGATAAAACAAACCTTTCTTTCCGATGCGTTCGAAACCTACTATTCCAACCAAAAGCAAACAGGTTTCCGACTGGCATACCATCGATCAAGACTTCATCGCCAGTCATGGAGGACGTAAGGGTACCTTAATATCGACGATAAATCAGCAACTTATACCCAACATCCTGTCTCCGCGGCAATCATACTCACCGAAAGGTGATGACTGTGACGGTAACACTACTGTAGTCTCCCAATACGGCGGAACTGCATCTCGTAAAGCGGTCGCATACGACTGTGCGCATTCCGTGAAATTCGGATTAGCCTTGCGGTTGTCTTCATCTCAGTTTTCTTTGTTCACCACTTACGGGAGGCGCTTCCTTCTGCGATTCTTCAGGAACCCATTCAGGTCCTTCCTCTTCTCCAGGTCCCGGAGCCCTCCTTCCTGCATCTGGCCTCGCAGCTAGATTCGCGAACACCCCTGTATTCCCACCTCCAACTGCAGGTCCTGACGGAGTCGTTGAATCGGACCCTGAGCCCCTGTTTCGACCGTAGAAAGATGGCAGTAATGAACCGATGAGTGAACGCGATTGAGACGAGTTGTTCGGAAACTTGGGAATGTGACTGAGATCTGGGATGATGCCGTTGTTGTTGCCTTGAGCCGGTTGCCATCGAGAATTCGGCTGGAAAGGCGGTGGTGATTCTGCAGGTACCGGTGGTGGCAGAAACTAACATAGTAAAGGGAGGGGCATAAGGATAAGCGTACCTAAGACGAACAATGTTTGTGAGAAGACTTACGTAGTCCCGATCAAAGTCGTAATCTCCAGGCATACGACCTGACTGCTGATCTGGTACAGCTTGGGTATCGTGATCCCCCCTAGCTGTCGCAAAGGATCGCTAAACACGCCTTGAACCTCCTTTGCTGCTTTCTGTTCATCATCATCTGCATCACTATCATCATCTCCAATCTGAAAGTGATTTTCATCCCTTAGCTGTCTCCCATCTCGACCGGTGTTTCCACTGAGAAGTCTCCTTCGATCGTGAGCGCCCGTGCCGTCGTCCGAGTCTGAATCCGATCCATCGTTGAACGCAGCCTCGAGCTCGTGCGAGTCGGCATATGACAACTGGGAGTTCTGTCTGTGCGACTGTGACGCTAACGCGGAACGCTGAGACCGGAGTGAAGCGTCATCTCGTGAAACACCGGCTTCGTTGCCTATACGCTCATAGCGGCTTGACATTACGGAGAAGTCGTTGATGCGTTATGTGCTGTGTACGGTTGTGGTGATCTTCCTCTTGTGACGTCTGGGCAGTCCGGATAGCAGACGAAGTGGTGTCCAAGGTATACGAGGCGATGACGCGGCTGTGTTTATGTCTGTCGTGAGAATTCGCGTGCGACGACGTCGTTTGGGACGTGGATGGAGCTTACGAAGTGCCTCGTACTCGAGGTTTTGTGTGCTTGTCAACCCTTGCTCTGCGTTGCAACGAGAACCCTATGCAGTCTCCCGTTGATAACAAAGCAACCGTAGCCGTAGTCTCTGCACTCGATTTTGGCTGTGGCTTGAACTTGGGACAGCCAAGACAATCGGGCTCGGGACATGGGCCGTTCTTTGCCACTAAGGATTCCGCCCTTTTGAGAGTCGGTCCAGGTCTCTGAACTCGAAAGTTTAAAACCCATACGGGGCGTGGGCGCAGGTAGCAGTGCCGGTAACAGCATTGTGAAAGCCATCGTGAATGAAGCCAGTGACCGGATGTAACAGAATGTCTTGAACTATCCTCCAAGCCTCAATGATTCGCAGTAAATATTATAATACGATAAATGCCATCGTCTTTAGCTTTGGAGACGAATGGGGGACAGCGATGGTGCATATCTTCAGCAGGATGGCCAGCTGGATGAGCTAATTACTTACCACTCGATGAATATGACCTAATTCGGGCGGCTATTTTAACTCTGTGCTTTTGCAGCGAATTAATCTGTATCGTCATCTTTGAATGTCAACGCCATGAGAAGTGAGAACCATTGAGATATCATTATCGAAGCTGCTGCACCTCATCCTTTCTCCACTCATATTCATACAAGTCTGGTAGATCTACAACGTAATAGCTGGAACCTTTTCAGTATGCTTTTCAGTGTGAATCTACGCGAGCTCTTGCGGTGTAAGATGGCCGATATAATGCGTACTATAGACAAAGGGAAATGGAAGGGTATCACGTTAAGTCGGCCTTCGTACAGGGGATTCATTCGAGGTATACGAGGAATGCATCGCTTACTCTCCGAACCCTCCGACATAATATATATCGTGAACGTCGAACCGCGCCCACACGGAATAATGTGGCGAATCTTCTGCACCAGGAAGCCAGCCCTTTGCATCAGGGTGATATCGAGTGTAGCATTTAGCGAGTGATTTTGAGTCATCGCTAGATATATCGTTCAGGATTGTCATGTTCTGATCAGAGGCAATGCTGCAAGTTAGACTATGAAAGGCTGCTATTTCGACCCGTTTCGACCATAGTCGTCGAGACGAGTAAGACTTACGCCTATCAAGGAGACCCTTCCATGATCCATGGGACTCGCCCGTCCTTGTGATGAACTGACTGAGTTATATGGCTCCTTTAGCATGTACGATGTCGAGTGATTCATCGTATGAAGGATATTCCGGACCGAAAGTGAGACGGGTAAAAGCAGGAAAGTGAGAGACGGTAGTGAGTGGCAAGGTGCATCTGAGGAGGGAATTGCATATGCCCATCAGCGTCTTGTAAGACTGACAAGTACTCTTTTCCGAGATGGACTCACGATACTATGTGGATTTCACAGGAAAGAGGGCAGGTCCGATATCTCGTGAATATATGATAGAGCCTTCGTCGAATCAGAGCACTCACCTCGAGCATCGCGAACGGTTCGCCTGATCATTGATGCTGAGTCAGTGAGATTGACTACGAGAGGAAGAACCTTTTCGTACCAGCATGATCAGTCTCTTCAGGAAACACGGTAGCGATTGAGCCCATTGTTTCCTCCGTCATTAGCCTTCGCACATTAGCGGCTACATATTCGATCATCAGTGAATACTCTCCCCTTCGGAGAAGTTGTTTCAGACTGACCTGCCTCTGCTCTAGTTTCCTTCTTCGTCCAGGACTGTTGTGTCGGCGAAGCTGATGCCCCTGTTCCTACCGCTAGACCGGCTAGCAGTATGCAGGTCCACAATCGCATAGTGAGAATATACCAGGATATGAGTTTCGCGGGGGAAGAGCGGCCGATGTATGAGGTCAAGAGGCGATCTCTGGATCTGTGGCTCTGTTTCTCCTCCGAGAGTATTGAGCTGATAGAGAGAGCTGTAGAGGGCTGACTTTTAGATCGAGAGCCCGGTCCACATTCAAAGAGCAGGAGAGCAACGAATCTGAACGGCGGGCGCCGGATCGCTGATGACGAATCACTCGGGCAATGTTTCAATCAAGTCCAGGAATAGAAAGTCATCAAACCACCGATTAAGAGGGTCGAGTTCGGTAAGACAGTAGCATTGGCCGTCTCCCGCCACATGAACTGTGAAAGCTACCCGACTTGCCCCCAAAAAGCCTTGTACCGTTCGGCAGGACGAGCACAAAAGTCGTCCTGCTCCACCCGCAGAGGGGTACTGGACAGCTGTGTGGCTCAAGATGTCAGCAGAAAACGAGTTGAAATGCAACAATCTCAAGTGTAGAAAGCAGCTGGCGAGTGAAGGTAGAGCGGTCGTTACTAATTGCTCGCGTAAGTTGATTATCCTGATTCTCGACTGTATTCGCCACATTCTCGTGTACTGATGCGGTTTTGCCTTGGGATACTGACCAACTGAAGATATCTTCTGCAGTAAGCATTCACGTATGGCCAAACAGTGAATTCTCCTCAAAGATCTCTCCTAGTGGCCTGTGCGGAGAAAGACTTTGGTTTGGAAAGGCTGTGTCCAGCATGTGAGATACAGTTGACAGAAGCGTCAGTTACACTTCATACTTCATCCGCATTTCGCAGAAACGCCTTTAACGTACAAGAGCTCCAACCATGCCTCTCACTTTTGTCTATAGGGATGACATCGTCGTACGTGTCTAATATCTCGAACCGCTAATGATCCCTCGGTGAACCGAACTCTGCCGGACCAGGTATGCTCTCTCGCTCCAACAACAGATTATAAATCAGTATGAACACGCTACTATCTACGTTTTCAAACGGGAGCTGAACGGTTTATTCTATTATCACAGTCTATCCTCGCTGGCCTATCTCCAAGCGTGATCATGGAGATCGCTACTAGGGCAATGAACTTCTGGACTTATCAAACATCTCAAGAAAGGTGAGAATCCACAGAGCCCTCATGAGAGCCACCTACGCGTACTCATCTCAAGATGTTCTGTCGGTCAGCGCTTTTCAGGCTATGGTACTCAAGAACGCACAGGAGAGATTGATGGCTGTGGAACGACAAACCAACTCAGGTACGCTTAAACCTTTTGTGACGAGCGGGAATTCAGTACGCTAATTCGTCAACACGCAACAGTCCACGAAGAACTGCGAGGTGAGACCGGATTCGGGGCGGATCCTCGCAAGGAGCATCTATTGCGAATCAAGTGAGACTGATATACCGCTTCATTCCTAAGGGGCGAATGTGAAGAATGCTAGCCTTGTTGCCGAAGTTGACACGCTGAGTCGTAAACTTAGAGAAATGCTTGAACAGATTAGGGAGAAAGACAGACAGATAAGCAAGTTGCAAGGTAATTATACAAAGGTGCGCAATTAAAAAAAAAGTACAGTCGGAGAACGCACTATTGCTAAATGCTCCAATTTGACATTCCCCGGATCACAGCTGCAGAGGAAACATCTCCTGGGCGGATCGTCAGCAGCTGTGGCGAACGCGATCAATGACGAAATGCAGCATTCGATGGCGAATATTGCTCATGCGCCTCGGTCGTTACGAGTCCAGAGCTATGGGCCAGAGGTAAGTGGTAAAAGATCTATTTTCGCTCATCCGGGCGCAACTGAACACAGTGCGTCTCAGGGCTTCTCCGCGCAACCTCCAATCCTCACCACTCCAGCAAGTAGATCTCACCAGTCCCATCAACCCCAAGCTTTCATTCCCACATCAGCCAGAAAGAATGAAACTCCTGTCAATCTCTTCAACCTTCATCGCAATCGTTCTTCTGAGGACCTCCAGCAACACGAGGCACATCAAGCGCAGAGAAAAGCCGATGCATATCCTTATCAAGGAAACCACACTGCTACTAGTACTAATCAAGCACAGTCAAGACGCCATCCTACCATTTCACCAGAACAGCAAGCCCTTCTGGCAGGTGTGGTAACACGACACTCGTATACATCCAGACAGCCTCTCGGCACGTTATCTAACAACTCGAACAATGGCGGAGGAGATGCGAGAATACCGATGTTGAATATGGGAAAACCCCATGCGGAAATGAGAGCCCTCAATGATTCTGGATTTGGAATGAAGCCACCGATGATACATGCAAAAGTAGTTTCTGACAAGCAACAGCGTTACCAACAGCTGCAAGTTAACCGACCCAGAGCAGAGAATCAAGGCGCGGAAAACATGTCCAGGATGCCCGATAAAAGTGGAACGGGTAGTTATGCTGATCGCGTCATGGCTTTACAAGGCAGGGTATTGCGAGGTGGTCAGCAACAAGGGGGAGTAGATAATGCGCTTCGAAGTGAGTCAGCAAAGTCCCGGAACAGACCTTATCAGCCTTTTTGATGACGTCTTTGACAGGGAACGCTCAGCCACGTGGGAACATGTGAATTCGTAAACTTTACCCTCGGGCCTCTCACCATTCGTTTCCAAACGCATACAAGTTTTTCTGTTGCAGTGACAATTCAAGTCGATATGGGTCGCGGTTGACCAGCATCCTCTGCTTAAATGACAGTCTTTCCTTCTCTCTTCGGAACTTCTGTGCCCTTTGGTTTAACACAGACACACACAGCAAGACATGACGCTGCACCAGTCGCAAGCAAAGGAGTTGATAAATATCTACGGATTCAGAATTTCAGCAGATTTGGCAGATTATGAAGAATACGAAAAGTTTACAGCTATTGATGAATATTAACTTTGACAACGATTGCTTGAAACAAGAAGTACACATTTGTATTTATGGTGGCGCGGGCAATGAATTCAGATATGCTTCATTCCTTGTCGGAGCGGGTAGCCATGTGCCAGCCCATAGCCCAATGGGCAAGACGGGCATCAATTGCGAATCCCCTTCTGTCATACTCTATAAACGAAGCAGGAGAATCTTTAGCTCCTCTCAATCTTCGTGCCCAGGCGAGTGTAAGCTTTCGGTCAAAAACTGTAAATTCACCTTGTAAAACATTGTATAGTTCCTTGACTTCGACGATTCGCTTAACGATGTGTTCCCCCTCATCAAGCTTCTGCTTCGGCTCCGGGTCCGACTCTGTTAGCTTTACCCGAACGGTACATAGCCGCATGTTGGCATTGGTCATGCTAGAAGCAGACGTATATCAGTGACAGTAGCGTGGTAGACCTTGTCCTGAATCTGATTACGCACCCTGGATCCGAGACCTATCCATACAGATAACACTTCCATCAGTTCTCGCACCATAGCTACGAAATGAGCATGAGAAACTGACCAAAATCGGCGACATGTCCTCTACTGTTGCCGTTCCAGCGCCCTCGACATCTCCACCGTAACCAGTTTCTTCCATTAGTTCTCTGACTGCCGCTTCCCTAGGGTAGAAAAGAAGTGCTATTAGGTCAAGGTATAAACCTGAACTGCTCCTGAATAGAACGGCACCTACTCGGGAGTCTCTCCCTCGTCAACAAGTCCTGCAGGAAGCTCTGATCCGTAAAAGCCTGAGTTTCAGCCTAGGTATAATTTTCACCAGCAAATGAAATTCTTCCTCACCGATGACAGTATTACCGATAGGAGCTCGGTACTGCTCCAAAATCACGGTGGAGAGTGGCTTGGAAGGGTGGTCGAGAAGGGCGAGAATCGCTACGGCTGTGTTCCAGGTCTCAGTGAGCTAGTCCGCGAACATAACCAGCTGCATAATCCGGATTGCACTCACCATCTACACCACTTTTAGCTCTTGTGCATCTCTCCGCCGCTTCCCACACCCGCTTTAAAGGAGAACGAAACAACCTTGCTTCAGCTCGCAGTCACAATCTGTCTTGTACGATTTGATTGTGCATACCTTCTTGCCTGTTTCGTCCTCCCAATCGATCTTCTTCAACCTTATCCATTTAAAACCTTCAGGTTGAGACTCTGTAGTGCCCAGAATCTTGGGTTCCTGCTTTTTAGCGGACATGGTGAATGGATGAACGCCTGTTGCGAATTGATTTGACGGTCTCGTTAGCTGTCTCGCTAGCCGGAAGGTCAAGTTGAGTTGTCCAACAGGAAATACTATGGAAGCAAGAGTTCGCCCAGTACAGGCAAGGGGCATCTACGAGATGGTTCTGACTTCGTTACCGAATAATATGGGCGCGGGTAAGCGATGAAAGGACAAACTGGACAACTGCATCGAGATGATGATCGTTTGGGCAAGCTGACGTCACCCAATGTGGAGGCCCGAATTATCTTTGATCATGACCTTTTGATGACACCTGCCCGAAGAACATTTCGATATTACCTGCAACAGCGTGTCTTGCTCTAGACTCTTCTATGCGCCCCTTGCTAGCAACCATCAGAATTGTTCGTCCTTGTATCTCCAGAAACATCAAATCTGCAGCTATTCCCGCACTTTCCCGAACTCACGGCGCCTCATCTCCCACTCAAGCTGACTGTCGTTCAATAACAAGCATGTCTACCTCAATCAAGTACATCACAGCTGATGAGGCTGTAAAAGTAAGTCTTAGGTCCTTGAAGTAGAAGAAAAACAGATGTGAAGACTGAGGCGAGCAACGTGGTATAGATCGATCAAGAACTCATGTCCGAGGCAGGAGCTTTCTCTCTAGACCAGGTAAGCCCATCCCAGGCTTCTTGAGTCTGCTTTACGGTATTGTTGAATAATCCTTCTGTCACCAACAGCTCATGGAGCTGGCAGGCTTGGCTTGCGCTCAAACTGTGGCTCGAACATACCCATCCTCAAGATATAAGAGGGTTCTTGTGATCATCGGTCCTGGCAATCAGGTAAGCATAGCGGCTGATATGTAGCTCGAACCATCAATTTTTGGATTGAAACTTAAGTATAATGTATCGAAGGGCTCTGACATGCCTTTTCTGGCTCAACTGCATAGGGAGGTGATGGACTTGTGGCTGCGAGGCATTTGCGTGAGTATTGGGCTATTATAAACTCGGAGCTGGCGGAAGCCGACATATCATGCCCCTCGGTGGAAATGTTGAAGGCTAATCTTTCCCCGTCTCTCTCCAGATATGTTTGGGTACGAACCCACACTATACCAACCAAAGGCAAGTTCTTTGCATCTCGATGCCACACTAAATGTTCCTCTTCTGGAGAAGACGCTGTTGGATAATGCAAAACACCTTAGCTTACTCCTTTCTTTCTAATCTACATTTCATATAGCCCGGTAACAAAGACATTTACCAGCGACTGCTCAAGCAATGTCAAAATCTCCATATTCGGACCTTGAAGTCCCCTGAAGAATTCCATACGCACTATCGCACCTCTACCGACGTCATCCTCGACACCATTTTCGGGTTTTCGTTTCATCCGCCTGTTCGGTCTCCTTTCGACGCTGTCTTGTGCACGATCGCCAACCCACCGGAAGGCAGGTCAGAACGTGTCCCCATCGTTTCTATAGACATACCTTCTGGATGGTCTGTGGAAGATGGCGCGCAGAAGTTACAGGACGAACAAGGTGGAGATGTGCCTACTTTTGAGCCCGAAGTGCTATTGAGCTTGACATGTCCGAAGGTTGGCGTCAAGGACTTCAAGGGAAGACACTTTTTGGGCGGGAGATTCATTCCGGAGTGAGTGTAGGGGACTTTCCTTGGAAAAGACTAGAGTACTGATGGAGATGCGGTTGTCCTTTGTTTCACTTAGCGACATGGTGAAAAAGTACCAGATGAATCTTCCAGCGTATCCAGACAATGGCGACCAAATCGTCGAGCTATGAAGGTTTCGCCAAGAACCGGGTTTGAAAGGCGTTGTAGAATATGGCGATAAGTCGAGGTTGTAATATAATTTACATGTAGAACATTATCCTGAATGAATGTTACAATGGCAAGCGGCCTCAAAAGTGCTTTTAGTACGGAGACTATTTTGCGGTCTTGACCTGAGTGTCTCGTTGCAGAGGCAGCATCAGGGCGTATATAGTCTGCCGTTTCTGCTAGTTACCTGTATACAGATTATGCACAAAGGCAAATAAAAGACGTGTCAATTCGCTCGCGCCGCGGTCCTACGTGAGAATTTCCAGAACAACACATCAGGATTCATCATCTCGACGGAACCTTAACATACTACTGTCATATTGCAGACTAATATCTTCTGAAACTTTACCCGAAAGACCGTTTACCGTTACTTGGACGACTTTTGACCATCATGGCTGACACCACCGTGAGTGAATTTCCAACGTACCTTCCAGCAAGGAATTATTCAGCGGTAGGGATTTGAGGGAAAGATGGCGTGGGTGCGGTTTGTCTTGCAAGGAGCAAACAAGCCGAGCGCTGTAACAGGATCACAGTGTCCTCTGAGCTGATGAAGCTCACCGTGGGACCCCTTGTGTTAATTATACTGACACGCGTTTCCTTTGTAGGAAGAAAACTACGACCCCCACTACGAACCAGTCATCCAGTTGACTGAGAAGGTCAACACCAGCACCAACGAGGAGAACGAGGATGTCATCTTCAAGATGCGAGCCAAGTTGTTCCGTTTCGTTACGGATTCCAACGAATGGAAGGAACGAGGTACCGGTGATTTGCGGCTGTTGCAGGACAAGGAAACAAAGCTGGTTCGAGTCGTTATGAGGCGGGACAAGACATTAAAGGTCTGTGCCAACCACTTGAGTGAGTTGCTGAATTCACTATGTCGCAGCACGTGGAATGGACAGCGTGGATTCTTATCACTCCCGTATCTCAGTCTCACCTGAAATGAAGCTGCAGCCCAATGTCGGTTCCGACCGTTCATGGGTGTACAAGGTTCACGCCGACTACGCTGAAGGTGAACCCACCGCCGAGACTTTGGCCATCCGATTCGCCAACTCTGAAAGTATGTCATTAAAGGGCAATAATCCCTATGACGGAGGACTTATTGGTGGCTTGCATTGCAGATGCCAACAACTTCAAGGAGGAATTCGAAAAGGCGCAAACTAGTAACGAGGACATCCGAAAGAACAAGGCTTCGGGTGGCAGCTCGTCTGCACCTGACGCTACCGCCGGTGTCAGTATCCTGCATGATCGTTCAAAATGTCCCTCTTAACCTGTTTTGCATCTGGTAGATCGAAAAGGCATTGGAATCGACGTCTTTGAACCAGGCGACGAAAGAAGTGTCTGATGCTGTCAAGACGGATTCTGAAAAGCCCGATGCAACTGAGCAGGTGCGTCGGTCAAATTCGAAGGCAGTGTTCGAAACTGACACGTTTATGACGTAGGATGGAGCCAAGATCTCAGCTGCTGTTGGCGAGACTTCTGGTGTACTTGCTTCGGAGAAGAATTCTCCTGCACGGTCGCTTGAGCAGAAGGTTGTTGGAGCATTGGAGTAAGTGCCTTGCCGTCACCAGTTTTATTTGCTAGTACTGGAACTGATTGCACGTCCTCTTCAGTGCCCCCAAAAAGGTCGATGCCGATGTCAAGGAACAGACCGAGAATGTGAAAACCCCTGTTGCCAGTGAGAAAGAGGAAATCAAGGTCGAAGCTGTCAAGGAGGACAAGCCATCCGGCGATGCTCAACCTATTTGATCGCCTTGTTCTATAACGACAGCCCTCTCAGTCTGACATATTGTGGGCAACGACCTTGTATAGCATGATGATATTGACGTTACTGGAGGCTTAAAGATGGCCTTTATCCATAATAATGTGATATCTTTCGAAGTGCAACCTCCGCGAGGCGGGGACCTGGCTTCTCGGTACAAACAAGTTATACTTGTGCCTTGTCATGTTACCCGTCTGCTACCTTGGCACAGACGATGTGTATTGCTAGCTTTTCGCGATTAAGCAATCAGCGAGATCCGGCGACCGAAATATATGTGATTGTCCGTATTTACGGATATGGCAAATGTTACATTTAAACTATGATCGCCCCGAATCCATGCCTCCCTTTCCCGTTATCTAACTCATGCATTCCCACCCGCGAGAGGTTGCGTCAGTCGACTCTTCTTCGTTACTGGTTATGCTGAAAGAAGCAGGAATCGTTTGCGGAGAGCGTGGGAGGACACACGAGGAGGGTCGCTGATACACAAAAGACCGAATGTCACGAAATCTCGTAATCGCATTCCAAAGTTTGTAGAAGCTGCCGAATGAGTACCAAAATTCGAATGTTCCGCTGGCAATCCTTCGACGCGAGGGCTGCTGCTTCCTTCAAGCCGTTCTCCCGGTCACCTTCTGCATATCCTCAAGCATCCAGAGCCTATTTCCGAAGACTCCCCTCCTAATGACTCAATGTCCTCCTTCCGTGCTTCCTTCTCCTCCTAAGCATCGCAAGCCCATCCTTTCCACCTCGTTGACGAGCGAGGTATCCGTGCTTCCTCTTTCGCTTCCGCTGAGACGGTTGATATTCTGCACCATAAGATCCGAAACGCAGTTGCTGCAGAATTGGGGAGAAGGCATTCGTTGACGAAGGAATGAGTGTTGCCGATGCAGACGGAGCGGTCGCTAGAGGGAGCAGCGACGGCCGCAGCATTGAGGAAGATGTGACGAGTGAAGTGATCGATCGGACATGATGCGAAGCTGAAGTTGTCGCTGTTCGTATTGTGCTAGTTGATGCCGCGAGCGACCTGAGCAATGCTGTGAAGGGAGTGGTCCTAGGCATTGTGGTGTGTTGTCGAACCAGAGGGACCGTGAGAAGGAGTTGGATGTAATGTTATAGAGGCTCTTAGTGATTCTACTCAGTCTCCTGCTGACATTGCACAAGCGCAGCTAAAGGGGAAATCTAAGCGCAGTGGCCAGGTATAAGCGCATGGCAGCGCCCTGTCCGGAGAAGAATATCCATATGTCCATCCACATCCTCTCCTCATCTCCGTCAAAGTAAACAGCAAAGATAAGATAACGCACCGTTCATCCATCCTCCTCCAGGTATGTCCGCTCACTGTCCCTCCGAGTCATCCACTGAACCATGTCGGGACCCTTCTCCCTAGCATGGACGCCTCGGATATCCGGGACGAAGATTTCAATCCCTCGAATTACGAAGACCCAGGTCAGAACTCGGCCTATCCTGAAGACGATACGGGACATGCCGTGACGGAACACGATGTACAAGCACACCAGCAGCATCAGGACGTCAACGATGATAGTGAGGGGCAATTGCGACAGCAAGTATTGCAAAATCTTGGAGTTGCCAATGTCGGGTATCATTATGTTGTTGGCGCGGATAACACCGACGGGCAAGGTGATCTGGGAATGGGGGAACTGAACGTAGATCAGGTGGTTGCCGGGGTCAACGACGATATGAATCTGATTGGAGTCACTGGCGAAGAAGTGGAAGGACAGCAACAGCAACATCTCGGATACGATTTATCTGCTCAACATCAGAATCTGGCCCAGGACCAGCATGTGTATTCCGAGCAGCAAGTTCCTGCTGAGTATGTCGAGGAGCACAGGGCCGCTGTATTGGATGACCACCATTTGACGACGAATCAGTTCCCCAATCCCGACATGCGTTTACCATCGATCCCGCATTCTTCAAACGCGTACCACGTCGCGTATGCTGAACAAAGTCATCCGGAACATATGGGCATTAATCTTGATATTGTGGGGGAACTCAACGTGGACACAACGTTGTCTAGCAATCAAAATAATGTTACGCAAGACGAGCAGGCAGAACATGGAGGCGATATGAGTCATTTAGAAATGGATCCGAATGTCGAGGCATCACCTGAATCCTCCAGAAGGGAACCCGCGTCCGGCAAAGCTCCTCGCTCCCGTCATTATGCTAGGAAATCACCGGGAATGACAAGTCAGTCGGGCCTTGCCAATTACGCCGATGAATTGGCCGAAGGCTCAACTCCGCTAACTTCCCTTCGGAGATCGACCAAGATGGTCGGTGACAAATCCACGATACTCCATGATGCTGAGAATGCAGAAGGCTCACCGTCGAGTTGCGCTGTAGATCCAAACCAGCCGCTCTCCATCGATGAAATACGACGTCGTCAGAACCGGTCAAGAGCAAGTGGAAAAGTTCTCCCCCGAGGAGGCGCATGTGATTTCTGCAAGAGAAGAAAGTTGCGATGTGATGGTGTTCGACCTGAATGTGGGCATTGCGCCAAGAACGTAGGTCCTTCGAGACGTTTACCGGTCGTGGTCGTCGTCATGAGAACTGATTTTTTCCCGCCATATAACTGTTGGACAGCCCAATCGTCAGTGCGTTTATAGTCAAAAGAAGCCGAGAACCAAAGTCGAGCTTTTAGAGTACCGATTAGGTATGTTCCAGAAAAACAGCTTTATCGTAATCCTAGCCAATTTTTGATGCGTCTTGAAACCTTCTCTACAGCGGAGCTAGAGCAGCGTTTGGGAGAAATCGGAGATCCGCTTCACGGCGGATTACATGAATCCTTAGCGGCGATTGACGGATCTGCCTCCCCTTCGCCTGTACCTTCAATGGGGATGGTGATGGACGTGAATCCTCCATCTCAAGGTGAAGTTGAACTTGGTCACGGCGCGGTAGATGATCTGGACCAAAGCCTACATATCGATCCAATCTTGAAGCAGGTCGTCCAAGCCGCGGAAGCGCAACACCAACATCAGCAGAATGAGCAACATCATGAGTCGGAACATAATCATCAGGAAGACGCTATGCGGGATATGGAAATGCCACCGCTTCCTGAGCAAGAAAGCGGTCAACGTCATGAGGATTCTCGCGTTTCTGATTTCGGATTGCATACTTTGGAAGACGGGCCCGCGCAGGAAGCTACCATTCATCAGGAAATTCAGGAGATGATCACAGAAGCTCACCCAGAAGTTCGCGGCGAAAGCGAACAGGAATCAGCGAGGAACTACAGCCGATCCCCTGCCCGAAGTGAAGCCCAGGCTGAAACTTCTGCGTCTTCGAGATCAACCAGCATCAAAACGTTGATCCTCAAATTGGTGAAAGGCGTAGACGACGTAATCAATGAGGCTTCAACGGCCGAAAGCAAGTTGGGAGAAAAAGTAGTGTGGTCTTTGTAAGTTTTGCATTGAGAGCGAAGGCTGTCTCGTCCGTACTGATCGGATCAGTGGCTCCTATGCGACAGGATGACGATGTTTCAAGAACGCGCTCTATCTTACGGATACACCAGGCATATAAGTCGATTCGCTTCATCTCTTATTGGCTTTGGTGTCAAGCCTCATCAATGCCTTCTATACGCCATTCTCGCTGCGGCATGTCTGCTTCCTTACGGGTCTTATCCAAACGAGATCGCGAATTATCCACTTAAAGCTCTTGGGCCATACTTCCTGGCTCATGCGGAAAGGGAAATCACGACTTCGGCTCATCAGGGTTCTATCAGTGACACGGCCAGACTCATCGATACCATTCAGTCTTGCGCGCTAGTCGCTCAAATCAAGTATTCAGAAGGCAAATTGTTGGAGGGATGGATCATTGCCGGTCAAGGTTTGAAGCTTGCCGTTGCTGCTGGTTTGAATCGCATCTCTGTGAGCGATTATGATGGACAGAACGCGTCAGAGAACGATTATGAAAGCCTATACGATGGAGAACGCCGGGCAAGAGAAGGGGGTGAGGTAGGAGAGCGAGCCAGAAATGCCGCCCAGCGGCAACGCGTTCTTCTTCAATTGAAGGGGTACACTGTCGCCGCGCCTCCAGCGGCGGACGTGGCTCAGCTAGGAGAAAGGATTCACCTTTTGTCAGTTGCAGCTCCAGTTCCACCTATATGATTTACTGACGAGAATGTTGCATATTTACCAGTTGGTCGGTCTGGTGTGCCGAGAGATTGGGCAGCTTATGTGGGTCACTCGTTCATTTTCAGTGGTGTTGTGGTACTGATGGCAAGACTTCACCGGTTACAGCGTTAGGATACCGATCCTGTAAGCCTTGATTAGTTCCTTGAATCATAGCATGACGAAGACTGTATTCATTATGGTGCTATGATAGCTTTGCCCCACTCGGAGATCACAACACCCTGGCCGGAAGCTATCGAACAATATTCTGCTCTGGTTGTGAGTCAAAGCAAGTTTTGAAGACCGAAAACGCTTTAATGCTGATATCTTTCCCTATGTAGGACCACCCCCAGTCTGTTCAACTCCGTGAAGACTCCATCAACGAACTTCTGCATCCCGCTGTAACACACGAGAGTGGTGAAGATACGGCCCTCATGTTTGAATTGAAGTTGATCTTCCTTCTTGGACTGACCTCAGAGTATGTAGCATGCCTGAGCGTTTCTCATACGACGCCCTTTTTGACTTTCATTGCTTCCATTAGTCTCCTGAGCGATATGACATGCTTGAACGCTCGAGATCCCATTAAACGTCAACGACAGATAGCATCGCTCGGACGCGAAACATTGAAAATTGCTGATGCGCTGGAGGTATTACGAGGGGCCATTCCCTCCGATATAGCGGTTCCACCAGTGGTTGGTGGACCTGGTTCTGGCGGTAGCAAAATTCGCAAGGGCTTCCCCCGAGACAAGATCTGGATTCATGCTCTGTTGAATACGTGAGTCTCAAGTCAATTTAAATGCAAATAAGCGAGGAAGTCATACTGAACAAGCATTTCTACCACCCAGTCTTCAGATGGAGCTTGGATTACTCAAAGCGATGACCGATTCTGCGGATGTCGAAGACCTGACGGATGATGCAGCGATGAGCCATGCCGAGTTCGTAGCCAAACTCGGCAAGACAACCAATCCACACGAGCACGACAAAATCGAACCCGCTTTCGTTATTATATGGCAGATTATCGGCAGGTACCTGGCAGGACGCAATCAAGTATTCTGGAATCAGGGCAGAATCAACGATGCTAAAAAAGTCGATGCGGCTTCGGCGTTGGTCATAGATACTATGAAGAGTTTCGTAAGCACAATTCTGCGCTTCGAAGTATGCAGCTCTGGAGATTCATGTTTGTGTCAAACAGAGCAAGTATCACCATTTGGCTGCGGTGAACCTCGAGAGATTGGAGTAAGTCTCAGAATCGCGATCCTTCTGTTACCATTTATAACATTTTCCCCTTCCAATTTGTGCAGAAATATTCGCAAACACGGAAGCTACACCCGAGAAGGTGAATGGCAATTGTCCGGGTCAGAGGCATTGTTAGGGATGAGGCAAGCTTGACGGAAAGACAGTCTTTTCAGCCCAAGGCCAGTTGTATAAAAGTTGAGTTTTCGTTGTATATAATAAGCCAAGTTGCATCTTTGAAGATCTGCGTCCTGTTCCGTCATTGTTACCCACCATAATCCTGCTCACTAGTATCTATTACCCGCGATCGTATATTGCATCTATGCGCGGTCTCTGCGACTTTCGCCCTTTCCTTCCTCAGTCTTTCTTGCAAACTTGTGTTCTAGCGCTGTTCGTAAAGCGAATAGAGTGGAGCCAATTTTAACAGGCCAGGTTTCGACAATCCTTATATCCAACCATCATCTGGTATCAGAGACCGGTTCATCATCAGGAACAACCACAATTTATACAACTAATAATTGCTTCGCTAAGCTATTCAGCACCATACATCATTCGTAGTTGATCGGCCAAAAAGCCTTGTGTTCCGTTACTGTAGAAAAAAAGACAGGCGAGACTTTTGTTCGGAAAATTGCGTAGACTTGCAGCTTTCAGAGGCAGAACTTACCGCATTCTGAGAATTCTCAGAATCATCTCTCCATTACCCCCTCCACCAGCACTCTGGAGCCTTTTCCTCTCCTCTCGATCTCTTCTGATGGTCCCGAGATTCCTTTGGCTTTTCATTGTCTTGCTTCTTGTTCTGCCAGCATAAAGTGTCTTAATTGTCTTCTGGAAGTCCTTGACACATTCCTGCAAGAATGCCAGTCAGCCTCCTACAGAATAGTTACTTCGAGATGAATTTCTTACCTCCATTAAATCGTCAGTGTTCCAGTCGTAGAATATGCGAATGCGGAGAATGTCTTGGTAGGCTTGTGTTTGAAGTTCTTCCAGAGGCAGCCCGCTTTCATCACCACCAGCATGGAAATAATCTCGTAGGAACTGATAATGGGATGATGCCATATTATTATTATGCGACACGGTGAAGCACAGAATCAGATAACCTACCTTCAGCCATTTCAAAACAATATCAAGTTCTCCATCGGTCAATGACCTTACGTTTGATGGTCTGTCCGAAAGGGGCGGTACTATAACGTCCTCTATGGCTACAAGGATCTCTTTCCACAAGCCCGATAGAACGGAGCGTAAATTTGAGCTAGTCAAGGACGCGCTGAGAACATGCAGATTGGCATCGAAGTAATCCAGCAAAGGACCGAGAGCGGATTCGACGTCCACATCGGTGAGAGCTTGACATGCCATGTTACGTGTTTTTTCCTTGACGGCGGGGATTAAGCTCTCTGATTGGGAAACGGCGGAGCGGTAGAAGCCCTGGATTTTCCCCAGGGCCTCATTGGTGGAAAGAGAAGGCGCCTGAGATTGTCGCAATAACTTTTTGAGGGTTTTGCGGGATATACAGTCTCGCAAGAATGGCAACATCTGATCCATAACCCCTATTAGCCCAATGAGGAAGTGAAATCCCAACGGTTGGCTTACCTTGTCAACACAAATATTGACCATTTCTGTCTCTATTCGTCGAAGTGACCAAAATGCCTTTCCAAAGAAGTATTGAGGGTCGCTTTTCTCCTCTTCCCTGCTAATCCGGATCAGGATTCGCCCTTGCCGATCTAAGGGCAGCCACAAATCCCGAGTTGACATTTCCGGAAAGGTAGATTCGTCCAGCTTGAAGAACGCTCGGCCGATATGTTGCAATCCCTCTGGTGTTTCGTTTTGTACCGATGCCATCAGCCATGTCTTGCGATCTGTAACGTAATCGAAAGATTCTTCCCCTGTACGCCACAGAATGCATAAATCAGGTTATGTTTCTCAAATAAACCTGTGGTCAAGGACTTACATCGGGGAAACGCTGTATCTGTAGGTACAGTCCGTGTCATAGCTATGCGGTGACCAGCCTCATCTGACAATTCCACGCGAGCCCGAAGAGATGCATCTTCGTCGTAGAATTTCTCGCCCAGATCCGCTCGGGCGACCTTAATCATATACAAGGACTTCCTGGCTTTCTGCGGTTGCGTCGCAGCAATAGCAGACTGTCCGCCAGCCCATTTATCGATATCTATTTGAAAGTATAGTTTGTCGAGTTCAACGGAGGCAGCAGCGATATCATTGAGCTTCACACATGTCTGCGAGCAACCTGATCAATAAATGTCGACTGCTTTTCCCACGATGGACGTACTTCTGGACGAAAATTGAAAGGCGTCACCGCAGCCTTCTCTTTTCTTCCTAACTTGCTGCTGGCGATTGATAACCAGCCTTCGTTGTCGACAGTCATTGGTTTACTAGACCGTTCGACTTGAGAGATTTCGCCTGCGAAGATACTGAACAAGCTGTCGCCATAGCGACGAACCACTGTGCCAATCAACTTCAAGAAAATTCCGTGATCAAATATTGACTCAGGATCCCATCATCCAGAGAGGAGAGCACCTACTACTGCAGCTTCAGCCATAAAATCTGCCAGTCGCCGTTCATCGGTCCAACCCAGCTCATTAATAACGCGGATAAACTGATGCAACGAGCCGAAGATATCCATCACTGATGAGCTGGTTAGCGCATCACCACTGACAGTAAACTATTTGCGCGTTGCGATCAGTAATAGTCCGTTGAGCAGAACGGGCCTGTACTCACATTGTCAAGCTCTATGGCCTACGTATGACACAATGTCAGATCGATACAAGATTCGCCCTAATAAACAAAGTGACTCACACTCTGAACCCACTTTGCCACCTCTGTGTGCATATGACGAAACCACTCGAAGACAAAAGGTTCAAACAAGGGATTGATATCGGGTAAAATTTCCGGACTGCGATAGTATTTGGGTCAGCAAGAGCGGCATTCCAGGAGTACGAGAATCACTAACTCTTCGACGAAGGCATCGTACATTGCGTGCATTCGATGACTCTGTCGATATAATGCAAAAATTTCTTCCGCGACTGCAAATTCCGGTTCGAGGGGTGATGTCGCTGTTCTAAGGCGGACACGGCCTAAATGTCGCAACTCCGAAAGATACAGAGGTATCTGCGTCTTAGCAGCTATCGCTGTTAAATCCAATCCCCTATGAATCAAGGAGCCGCGCAACTTGATGATCAGCACAATTGAATCTACGAAAACCACTTGTACTTACGGAAGCACAGGATCGGGATGTTGTTTCTGGAGCTTCTTGCAATGCTTTTCTAACCAGTGAGCCTTCGAGAGTAAGATACTGACAAGCGAATCAACATTATCGGGTTGAGCAAATTCCCGGTATGCCCGAGCCGCCGCTCGGTCGACTGCCTCTGTGAAACCGGACACACTATTATGTACGCCTTGCAGAGCAGTATCAATTGGTGGATGATCCACATCACTGATTTTGTCAAGGTGTAAGATCAGGGTACAGAGGTTGCGAATTTCGGTGGGATCTGCTTGATAGTATTGCTCCAGCTGTTCTTTAATTTCGGGTGGAATGGAGGCTACAAGTTGCAGCGTTATATCAGCGAGATCCGAGAGCTACCAAGAGAAACCGCAAATGACATCAGTACGGCTGTCAAAACGCACGTATCAAAAGACTTACATCTGAGCGACGCCATCTACTTCGATCGGTCTCCTGAATATACCGATTCAAGTTTGCAAGTGCTTCGAGGACGCATTCTATCGGTATTTCACTAGCCAGGTACAGCTCCACAAGAACTGCAGAAGTCACGACTAACACGGTCGTCTGTGGGATACGCCACAGGTCGGCGCAGACTTCTAGTAGAGCGATATGGTCGGATGAGAGGATACTGAGGGACACCATTTCGTTGTCAGACTTATTCGCGAGTGCGTCGAGGTCGGCGTCCATACACAGCCTCACAAGCTGCACATAGTGGTTACGCATATCGCCCGTAACGAATCGGCTCGAAGAGGACGACCGTCCATCTGCCATTCGAATATTGCTTCTTTCGCTAAACTTGTTGACCAAAGTGGTGTATTCCTCCTTCCTTGAAGCAGTGTCAACAATTTCTTCCTGAAGCCAAATCTTCCAGCTGTCATCGTCTCGAAAGTCTCGAGGTGAGCACGTTGGGGCGTATCCGGAACGCAGGACTTCCAGATCGTTCTGTATGTAAGTCAATGATCAGCATCAGCCCCGGAACCGTTCCGGAGATTAGGCTGGGATATACCGAAATTTCCGCCAATGCATTCTATAGTGTTCTGTCAGCCAACAGGCAAGCGAAATAAGATAAATTGACTAGGAACTAACCTTGACCCTGCTACAGGCGAGGATAGCTGCTTGATCCGACCGCGTGCCAAATAACCTGGTTGCAATCTGCACCATGCTTCCGCCCTGCTGATATAGCTCCGTGTTATTCCTCTCGAGCTTAGGCGGAGCCACCTTTACAGCTTTATCTTTCTCATATTCCGCCTTCATGTTCTGGACATATCCATCCAGTCTCGCGATGACCTCTGTTGCTGATGGCGTTGTCTGTACCACCGATTCTCGGAAGACGAGCATGAACCAATACGTTTGTTCGTTACGTATTCGGCGATAATCGTCGGTGTCCACTATCGTCTTTTTCAATGTCTTGACGGAGCAAGTGACGAAATGCAGAATCATCTCCTCTACCTTGCGGCTATCTTTCATGGTTTTGATCCAACTACTGTCTGACCAATTACCCCAGAAAATAGCGACTGTCCGCCGAAAATAATCATCTTTGTATCTGTGGTTGCAGAAGGAGTTGCGACAGAGGTGCCAATTGAGCGTGAGCAATCATCGTCAACATTTTGAAATACACTCACCTAGGGTCCTCTCCTTTTGCGATTGCCCTCAACTTAGATTCCAGTACCTTAATGACCTTCTCGCTGTATTTGGTTTTAGCGGCATCCTTGGAGGAGATTCCGACGGTGTCCTTTAAGCTTGACAAGAAGCCACTTGGTAGACCGAATCCGTCTTGTGCACGACTGTGTGATGGCTCGGGGCCAGCAGTAGGCACCGGACGAGCGACGACATCTTTGGTATGTAAAATATCATCGTGAAGCGCTCTGGAATTCAATGATCGGTCAATCATGCCCCTTGCGATCAGTAAATTCTAAGAGCTCTACTCACGCAGCCCTGAGTACTAGGTCACTGTTCGACAACGCCTGATCTATCAATGTGACTATCTTCCAGGCTTTGTATGCATCGCCACTTACGCTAGTTCTGGACCATTTTTGTAACCTTCAGTAGAGTCGTCAAGTCAGCATCTCAACGCATTGTTACATTCCTCCTTCCTCTACCCACTGATCGCTGATTTCAAAGACTGTTTGGATCTAGTTGACGTCGTTCTCTGCAGGCTACGAAGTGGTCCGGACAAGTAAGTATTTGTCAATCACCCCCTCCCCCCACTCTGATGCTGAACCTCTACTCACTTCATGCTATCAAACTGCTCGGAGATTCCTCTGGAGTAATCCACATTCATCTTGGTTCTTCAATCCCCTCAAGACTCCAGAAAAGTGGCACGCCACAACAAACTCGGTAGCCGATAAAGTATATTGTCCAGTTTCCTTGCTTCGTAACGGTAGAATGCCCTTCAGGTCCGCATCTTAGGTTGATGTACCTTCGGACAGCTTGGATGGTGGATGACGGACTGATATTATTGATGGGAAGATCAGTTGCTGAACACAGGTTGGTTGCAGCACCGTCAGAGTAACAACGTCCTTTGTTGTCTCATGTCCATGTGCAAGCGTCATCGCGATCGAAACGGCTACTTTTGACGAGAAATTCTAGCGCGAACAGTTGCAGACTTTGAAAGTCGACTTCGCCACCACACAGCACGAGCGATAGCATAGCCCGCTCACAGGCTGCTCATCCTGCACCTTCCATCTACGAGGAAATCGAGTGCAACTGAATTCTCCAGGGCCATCAGCTGCGCTGATAAAGGGAGCAAATAGTGATATCGCGAGGAAGGAACTTTCATCCTTCTACTACATCGATCGCTACAACACTGCCCCATGAGCGGAAGTCGTTCAGCATCAGCAAAAACTACAACAGCGATCCGCTCTGATGATGGCGAGGTATGTACGGTGACCATAATACAGTGGTAGAGAAACAGGCGTGTACTGAAAAGTGCGTCTAGGATCGTGGAAAGTATGGCACCAAAGTGATCAAACGAGTGTGAAATGCAGTCTGCAAGACAGATTCTGCATTTGCTGTATGTATGGCGAGAGGCATTGCGATCAGTCCAGTTCAGCTGAATATATTCGATTCGAGAAAGATATGTGCAGCGATAATGAAGGATGTTGCGTTTCTCCGTGATTCTAATGCCTTTGAGCATCTTTCCGATCAAGGATGTTGATAAAGATGTAGAGAAAGAAAGAAATGATGTAGATCCCACACATGACGATGTTGAGAAGCTACGCACAAAGCAACTGAATATAACGCCCCGGACTTCACAGGGTAGAATCACGTTACTCACCTTCCTCAATCCATACGAAAAGGGGTTTTTCGAAATCATCTTGTTGACCTTGGCAGCTCCCAGCAGTGTCTCTGTTCGATACAATGTGTGTATCTTGACACCCAAAACGACTGCCATCCCGCCGAGGAAGACCACCATCGCCAGAGCCCAGGGATAAAAGTGCGGCCTTGCTCGGCGGCGTTGGGCGTTCGTAGCGTAGGTAGGAATAATCATCGAGATCGTAGCGAGTCCGAGGCCAATGGTTACCAGTGGCAGGATGCCGATCCCGAGTTGACCAGCACTGAGTCGAGCTGTAGATAACAGCATGATTCAGCATTGCACATAAAAGGAAAATGTGTACCGGTACCTACACATCTCGAGCACATGCAAGGCGAACAGAGCAGCCATCAATAGCACAAACAAAGTGCTCATCCCGATATTGATGCCCGACCTAGCCCCCTTGGCGGACGTGGTTGAAGTCTCCTTGTTGCTTGCACTGAACTTTCCGCCGATTCTACCCGTAAAACCCCTCTTCAAGGTATTCATTCCGACGATTTCGTCGTTGTCGTAGTTCTCTCCAGGGTAATGACGTCGCACAGCGAAGCAAACAATGAATCCTATACAGAGGACGAGGGCAGGAAGGGGGACGATAAAACTGTCTTCGGTACATGTCGTCAGATCGCCCTTGAATGTGCCTTGGCCCCCATCGGCTCGGTTTGTACAAAGCGACATGGTACCCAATTTCGCTCGGCGATAAAGAGATAAAGAGAGCTGAAGACCGAAGCTTGAGGTCGCTACAGGTTGAGGTCCAGCCGTGAACTTTCCTGATGTAAAGGAAATATATGGCATGAGTTGTAGTTCAGTAACACGAGCTGAAACGAGCATCGTGATATCACTGCTTACCGTACGATAATTCACTTGATATCTGATTCCTGTTTATCGTGCGACCTGAGTTGCACCTTGTTACCTCTTCTTCTGCAATCCAAGATCTCCCTGTATGGAACTCTGTGTGGCCGGCTAATAGGGAAGGTGGTCAAGAGGGGACGAAAGAAAGTAATACGCTCCTGCGAGTCCGACGTAACGGAGATTGCTGGTGGATATGAATAGTTTCTCCCTTTGGGTTCCCAAGCGTATCGGCAGAGCTATTGGCGGGAAAGGCACCAGCCTCAGGTGGCCAAAGGAAGGTATATCAGAGCTGTGCGACACGGCCATCAGAGGTGATTGAGTGGTTGGTAGTGCTGGGTTTGATGGGCTGCTTGATGGGGTCACCCTGCCGTTTCCACTGTAGACTGCCAACCGACCATCTCAAATCAGGACATCCCGATTGAGATATATGCATGGGTTTATGGTGGGAGAAGCTTCCTGTCGACTATGCCCCAAACTCCTCCAGGACTACCTCCTATCAGCTCTCCTATCGGTATTTCGAAGAAAGCTGTGCAATTTAGCTGGCGCGAGTTTCGGTTGAGCGATAATCCATCCCGAAACTCCGGGTAGCTCTCCGGGTGTGACCGAACGCACTCGACGCGTCCATAAATATTAGAGGGCCTTGATGGACGCGTTGGTGCACTCTATCTTTAGGACCTTCGATTTCCCACATATATGGTCTAGTGACCGCGACCTGTTCCGAGTTCCAGTGAAGCAGCTAGTGAAGTCAACCGCAACGCTGCGAGCTACAAAGCAGGTCACGAGTCTGTTACTACAGCACTCGCTTTTTGTATTTGGAAATACAGATACATACTGCTCAGAGTTTGGATTCGTTTGGCAACTAGTTCGAGACTAGCCAGTTCTGCTGCCGCTACGAGCCTTACGACAACTGCAAGGACTCAGCGCGACTCCCTACCCGAACAATGCATTCCGATGATATGAAGTGACCGACCTAGGCCTGAAGAGTGAGAGCTAGAGCGGCCCCGAGGGCTGGCTAGAGGTAGTGAGCAGCTTCCCAGGAGGAAGATAGTCCGCAGCATGCTGCTGGGAAGCTGACGATGAGAAGGGGACAGTTTAACAAATCCAGTAGAAAGCTGTAGAAACGGAAATCTGAACGAATATTCCAATATCCAGCTGCAGATCCCCAAGGCTTGAGGTGAAACGCACAGGTTGAGCAAGAGAAAGGGGGGCCGAGGCACCCGGCGAAGTGTCCGGGCGTGACAAGGGGTCGCACACAAAGATGAGCGGTGCGTGCCTCTCCCGGACAAGTGCGGAGTGGTAGTGCCTCGGTTGGAGCAAGTTGTCACAGGTCTGACGTCTTTTGTTGATGACAGGGGCCGCTTGACAGCGATACAGGGACCTCTCCCCCGCCTTGTGCTAGCCCCTTTAGCTCGGAATCCCGAAGGGACCCAAACCAGTATATATTTGTGCGAATGGATCTCCCCTTTGAACGCTCCAACGGCCGGCCGATCAATGTCAAGTTGACGTTGTGCAATCAGTCCCCCGATTCCCTATTTGGCTCTTCCTACCCTCATCCCTGTCCGACCCTGGTAATCTGAAAGGCCCTTCCGCGTCTCCACCGATCATCGCTACCCTTTCACCAGGATGTATATCTCGTCAGTTATTCTTGCCGTCATGGCTGGTACCGCCGCGACATCGGCTCGGCCCACACCTCAAGCCCAGCCCGTTGGAAAAAAGGTCACATTGGAGCGTCGAGGGGGACATGCTCGACATGCGGCCGATATTGATAATCTCATTGCCGGACACAACCGGGTCATCTCTAAATTGCATCGAACGCTCGACAACTACGAAGACAACACCGGATCACCTTTTCCCGGTCAAAAGACGGCTTCTCAGCGAAAGCGAGACTTGATCGAAAAGAGATCCTCGATGATCCACAAGAGGGCTCCCGCGACTCACGGCTTGGAGCTGCAAGATATCGCGGATGGAACGTGGTGGGCCGGGAATGTGTCTGTTGGAACTCCACCTCAGACTTTCGAAGTCGATTTCGATACTGGATCAGCAGACTTTTGGGTTACTGGAAAGGACTGCTGGTATTGCGTAAGTACATGGTGTACGGCCAAACAGAAGGGTTACTAACTCAACGAATTTTCTACTTACGCCACAGCAAACGCCTGTCAAGGTACGTCAACAGGTTGTAGATGCAGCCAGTTGCAAGCATGAAAGCTAAGGAAGTGTCCTTCGGTCCCTAGTACGAACCCCGTAACTCCACCACCGCGGTGAACACCAACCGAAACTTCAGCATCAGCTACGCCGACGGAACGTCCAGCTCTGGACCTGTCTGGACGGACACTGTAACCATTGGTAATTTGGTAGCGGAGAACCAAGCGGTTGGAGCAGTCGATGAAGCATATACTGGCAATGGCAATCCGGCTGATATCGTCTGGGCGTAAGCTAAATTCCGCTGATGATGAACGCAAGTCGAAAACGGCTGACTTTTTTTCCTTTCGACACCTAGGCTGATGGGCATGGCTTGGCCTTCGTTGTCCAGATCTGGGAACTCGACGTTCATGAGTAAGAGTCTACGCTACCGAGAAGTAGCCAGGAAGATGCCTAATTCCACATGAAAACTCTGGCTCCAAAGATACCCTTTCCTCTGACAACGATATTCCCACATCACAGTTCAGCTTCTCCCTTGACGATGATTCTGCGGAGTTGTTCATCGGCGGTGTCAACCCGGAAAAATACCAGGGCGAGTTCCGTTACGTCAACACGGCACAGGATTACTGGAGAGTCAAAACTGGTGGATTGAGCTTGAACGGACAGCAATTGACCGGATCAGGAGAGGCTATCATTGATACCGGTAAGTGTTGTCTTGACCCGGGATGGTCTTCCTGGACAGGAACTTGAATTTCTGCTATTTCCAAATGCACAGGAGCGACGGCGATGTATGGTCCTTCCGCTACTGTTCGGGCACTCTACAGCCAGATCCCAGGCGCCAGGAACTTGTCCGAGGTCTACTCAAGTGTCTACAACTCCATGCCAGGTGAGTTTAATCCTTGTTTCGAGCTGTGAGATTCCGTTTTCTGCGGAAACTGATAATCGTATGAACATGATACTCAGGATGGTATGTTGTTCCCTGCGACTTCTCAGAGACCGTGTCTTTCAGTAAGCAGCATTTTGCTTTTGCTGGAAAAGTTCCAAAGACAATATTCTTATCCTCGGTTTTCCTTGCAAATAGTTTTCGGCGGCGAGACCTTCGACATTGCGCCTGAAGACTTCCTCGAATTGGGTCAAGTGCCGACCAACCCAATGTACTGTATTGGTGGCATCATTGCAAACGATGGTTTGCCTTCCGAGTATCTTCTGTACGTTAATTGCGGTTTCTCGAGTACACGTCGTGATCCAGTTCGATTACTGACTTGATCCTGTTGATACACTTTTACATAGCGGCGGAACGTTCCTGCAGAGTGTATACACCACTTTCGATATCACCAATGTTCGGGTCGGATTTGCCAAACTAGCTACTAGGTCGTCATAATAATGCAGGGAACACGCACGCAAATTTTGCAAAATCTCACAGGCGAGTCTGGCAATGCCATTCTTTCATCAATCACGCACATGGACAACGTTTCTTCCAACATCGACCGGACAATCCGCCACTTCCCAAATATAGCATAGTCAGCATATGAAAATTTGTAATATCCTCTACACGTCACGCAAGCCCTCTGTCCGTTTTGTATGACAACAAGCGACACTTTGAATAAGCAACCATGCAATGGATACTCTTCGAATCCCTCGAGAACCGTTTGACTGCAGCTCCGAAATCTGCTAGTAATCTATCGTATACTGAGGACCGCTCATAACCCCGGTCTGTGGACATTCCTCTCGAGGACACCGTGGAATATCGGTGATCGGTAGAAGCTAATCGTTGGACTGTCAAATCACGAAGCTCCGAAACCAAGTGTTGTCAACCCTTGGAAATAAATCCCCGACATTGATAAAGGAACCCTTACACTCCCTTCTTTCTCTGCCCTTAGCCCCTAACTCTTAGTTTGGCGACAGGAGGACCCATGACTCCTATATAATTGTCACTCACTATGATGGCTCTCTTCAGCGGTTCAAACAAAGTCCTCGTCTTCCCATCACCCCCTCTTCCCCTTTTTGCCCCTGAAGCTACCGAAATCTTGTGAATTTGGTAAGTTTTTGTCTCGCACCCCTACTCGGGCACCTTCTACTAGCTCTTCGAACTCAGTGAATGATAGAGTCTTTCCTCGTTCCAGGTACTTCCCCCTCGCCCATCGTCCATTTCGTATATTTATCGATATTTTTAACCAAATGTATATCGCATCAGTTGTTCTTGCCGTCATAATTGGTACCGTGGCTACATTAGCTCGACCCACTCCTCAAGCTCGGCCGGTCAGCAAAACGATTTCTTTGGAGCGTCGAGGGGGCCACACTCGACATGCCGCTAACCTGGACCACCTTATCGCCAATCTCGACCGGGTAGCTTTCAAAATGCATCGAACGCTTGACAACTACGAAGACAACACCGGGTCACCTTTTCCCGGTCAAAAGACGGCTTCTCAGCGAAAGCGAGACTTGATCGAAAAGAGATCCTCGATGATCCACAAGAGGGCTCCCGCGACTCACGGCTTGGAGCTGCAAGATATTGCGGATGGAATGTGGTGGGCTGGAAACGTCTCTGTCGGCACGCCGCCTCAGACTTTCGAAGTCGATTTCGATACTGGATCATCAGACTTTTGGGTTACTGGAAAGGACTGTTTGAGATGCGTAAGTGACTGGTAGGGGACAGACCCAAAAGGCTTGTTGGATTGAATGGGTTTTGATCTTGGCGATAGCAAACTCCCCTCAAGGTGAGGTATCTGAGTGCCTCCGCAGATAGATGCAGGCGCAGACGCAAAAGCTAATGTTTATTCATCAATGTGCTGTGTATCATCTAGTACGACCCTCACAGCTCTACTACCGCAGTAGATGCCAGCCGAAACTTCACTATCCGTTACGGCGACGGAACCTCCTACTCTGGGCCAGTATGGCGTGACACTGTGAGCATCGGTAATTTAGTTGCGGAACATCAAGCAGTCGGGGCGGTCGACAACACATCACCCATGGACGACAGCGCTGCCGCCGACAATATCTGGTCGTGAGTTCTATTCCGTCGGCAAGGAACGCAACGAGGAGAAATTGATTTTGCCCGTTCAATATCCCGTAGGCTAATGGGCATGGCTTGGCCGTCCTTGTCCAGGTCTGGCAACTCAACGTTTATGAGTAAGCTGAGACCCACGACAACGAGATACCTCCTAGAATGGGACCTGATGGTTTGCCCCGTTACCTTTCTTTTCTCAAGATACCCTTTCCTCTGGCAACGATATTCCCACGTCACAATTCAGCTTCTCCCTTGACGATGATTCTGCGGAGTTGTTCATCGGCGGTGTCAACCCCAACAAGTACCAAGGGGAATTCATTTATGTCAACACGGCACAGGACTTCTGGAGGGTACATACCGGTGGATTGAGCTTGAACGGACGATCATTGAACATGACTGGAGCAGGCGAGGCGATTATAGACACTGGTATGTGCTCCGTTGTTGTCGTCCCCCTGACCCATGCATTGGTTTCGCTTCACGGTTGTTCATGTTTTTTTTTGTTCTCACAACAGGGTCCACGGCAACATTGGGTCCTTCTACTGTTGTTCGAGAACTCTACAGCCAGATCCCAGGCGCTAAAAACTTGTCCGAAGTAAACCAAACCTATGACTCCTTCTCAGGTGAGTCTGCATCTTGCGTTTAGCGGCGGATTACCGTTCTCTTGAAAGCTTATGAATACGTATCGTAGGGTGGTACGCCGTGCCTTGCGAGTTTTCGGATACAGTGTCTTTTAGTAAGTATCATCCAGGTGTCATTGATTGTGCGAAAGACGGCGTTCTGATCCTCGATCCGCCTTGAATTTTAGTCTTCGGTGGTGTGACTTTCGACATTGCCCCTGAGGACTTCATCGAATTGGGTCAAGTGTCGACCAATTCAACGTACTGTATTGGCGGCATCATTGCAAAGGATGATTTGCCTTCCGAGTATGTTCTGTACGTTCTTATCATTCTTTTGCAAACCCACAACTTGCCCGGAACACTGACTTAGCGCTTTATTCATGTTTGGTATACTCCGAAACAGCGGTGGAACGTTTCTGCAGAGCGTATACACCACTTTCGATATCACCAATGTCCGGGTTGGATTTGCCAAACTCGCCGCTAGCTCGTCACAATGACGCGGATGACACATGCGACAAGTGTGAAAATCTCACGGCGGAGTTTCCATTAATATGTATACGGACAACGCTTTTCTTGCCTTAGCCAATCCATACGCCCTGCTCTATTGGCAGAATGACCATATGAAATAATGTAACCCTCTCGAAGCATCTCGTAAATCCTCTTCTATTCGGCCTGATAAGAGTGACAGGTCGCATGAACAATCGCGTATTAAATCCCTTCCTTTACAACCTTCACATTCCAATAGCCACTCCAGGCATTAAAATTATATGTCTTGAGGTGTGACGCCCTGTCTTCAATCTTTGCGCCCTTGCCCTCAAGTAGAGTTTCACGACCTTGTTTAATTTCGAAAGAGATATCACCGGGACCAAACGGTACAATGAAGGTTTGCAGATCTGCAACCGGAGCCAAGTCAGTTTTTCGTGCGAATCTGTGTTCGTCTCCCGCCTTGATATCGATAGATATTGACTTGATCTTCTTGGTTTCCGGAAGAAGCACAGCAACGGATATGACATCTTGAGCCTACCGGCAAGTTTGATCGGCTATCAGTATGCGAAGGGAGCATGTCATGTCATGTCATGTAGAAGTGCTCACCCAATCTGCGTGGTCTGGCCTGCCGATAGGGTCTGTCGGAATAACCAGCGCCTTAGGATGCGTGCGATATGTAAGCCAAACTTGAAGTTCCTGAGAAGAACGGACGAAGGAAGTGAGATTTCGTGCATAGCCCACAGTCGCTGGTTCACCCACATCTGGCGTCGAACGCGGCAATCCCTTGTATCTCTCAACGAGATACTTTGTCAACGGCCGCCAGCCGTCATGGTCGTGGTGCTTGGTCCAACTATCAGATCCCGGTTGGGCGCCCATGATCGGCCCTATGTCTATGGCAAGAGAATTATCAGTATGCCAGTGTACGAAAGGCGATGATGTGTAACGTGAGAGGAACGCAGAAGACTCACAATGGGATTCCCCATAGTCGTTCCATGATATCACTTGAACAAATTTCGGATCGAAGTTTTTGTCAAGAATCTGTTTCCACCGGGATATGTAGAGATTATCATCGGAACGGTAGATCCAATTTCTACATAAATAAACAAGATGGTTAACAAAGTAGTGTGGAAACAGGACATAGTTTTACCGCGCACTTGTTCCAGGCCCATTGCCCCTCGGTTCCATAATGGGTGAAAAACCAAGGGGATACCGCAGCCATATATGGTCGTTCCTGCTGAAATATACGGCAAATACCTTCAGCAAAGCAAAACATGCCGCATATGGGCCATAGCACCCACATTTCGAATAAAGACTGCATCACTCGCCACACTGATGGTGTGGTTCTCCATCGGCCTAGAACAAGATTCTAGATAGGAGACTATGCAAAGAACTTGCACGAAAAGCCTTACCATCCGCTGTTCCAGTCAAAGGTTGCATCCACATATGGCATTCCAAGTATCTTCTCTGGTGGTAAAAAGAACGACGGCATGAAAAATATCTGGAAGGAAAATATCTAAGATGCCCGTTCCGTTTCAGGGAGAAAAGGATAACGTACATCCAAGTTCCTGCGCTTACACTCGACCAAGAAGCCTTGCCATCCAACGCCTCCGAAGCTAGTGTCTCCGCCTCCAAAGGTACTTAGAACAATCTTCTTCGCCTCTTGATTATCGGCATGGCTCCAGATGAGGTGCGTGGCGTGGGGTAAGGTGACTTTAAACTGTCCAGTCATTCCGCCGAACTCCTCTACCAGGTCCACGATCCTGAACATATCCTCGCGGTCAGACGAAGGGAGGACATTCATATCTAGCGATAGAAAAAGCTTGAGGCCTTCGCCATCATCTCCACCGTCTTTCACCTGACGAGCGGAAGATAGTCGGTACGCCGTACGTGCTTGATCAGACTGCCATTGCTCCGGGCCTAGATTGAGAGCGAAAGCATCTCTGAGTGACGGTAGGGTTATTATTGAGTACGAGGGATGGACGAGATCGTGACATACATGCCGGTCTCTTCGGCTAGCTTAAAGTTCTCCTCCCAATCTGCCTCGGTATAGGGGTATGTATTGCCAAGCTGTACCGTGGAGGCGGGTGAGTACCGAATTCTGTTAGGGGATACTGTGCAGCAACGGCTTACCATGAAATGTGCAGTAACGACCTTTCCATTTCTCCGGGTCTGATCCATTCCAAATCCAACTTTGGACGATTTCGTAGAGGAGCTCTTCCAAAACATATTGAGGGATGCCGCAATGACTATAAACGCCGTCAAAGTGAGTACTGTCTGCGCAAATGGTCGGTTGAACACTGGATACGTTCTTGCTTTCATATCCGTACAGGCATTTGCGGCCAATGCAGTTCGACGACGATCCGATGGTTCTCGAGCGGAAGAATTGCCTTGCTCACGAATCCCGCAGGCCAACGGGAAGAAACCCGTTTCCTATCAGGGTTCTCGAGTGGTTCGTTTGCCAAAGTAGGAGGTGGGGGTTTGGTGGCGGTGATTAGCCGTACAAGGCACGAGATGGTGAGCTATATGGTGGGATACAAAAAGCTATTCAGAAGCTGAATCCAGGTTGTCATAAATCGATCGGCTCTGGTGATAGCTGTGGTGAGTCAACAAAGATATTCCGTGCCGGTCTCAGTCGGAACGTAAGCCATTGAAGCCATGCAGAAGCAACGCGAGAAGCTACGCGAGATCAAGCTTCCTTCGTTCAGCTTCCTTAGCTGCTTCCTTGCAACTTACTCCTCAACAACACGTCTCATCTTTCACCTGCGTCTGCTCTTGCGTGGTTGAAGAGCTTGTTAAAGCAAGTTCCACCCTCCTGCCATTCCTAGTGGAGACGCGGTACTCTGCATTTTGACGGGATATCTATATTATGGATGGTCGTTCAAGCGGAGGCATGACCTATCGTCGAAGAATGGATTGGCTTAAACCTCTATTCCTTGTCCCCTGTCCTCTCATCACGGTTCCACCGCTGTCACTGATCAGCCGGCTGATCAAGAATCAAACATTCTTCAAAACCTCCTCAAACATCCTTTCATTACGTGCCCCTCAACTCTCCATACATTTCACCGCCGAGGGGTCATTCACCATCCCGTCCTGTGAATATTCTTTCTGTAGAGCAAACCATCGCTGGTCGATACATCATCAATCAAGAAACAAGGTGTTGGGAAGAACAGTCGTTAATAACCCTCAGATCGAGTGCTACGGAGTAAATCCTGTTTCCTTTTGCGGAAAAGATTCCCGACAGAAGCATGCCGCACGGTTCCTATTGGATGGAAAGCGAGGGAATGATGGATGGAAAACGAAAGGATGATGGATGGGGTCACAACCTCAAGGACAATTCAAAAGGATCGCGTTTCATCATTGTTTCAGCCTCTAATGTGAAACGCATGATTGATCACTTTTGAAATCACTTATTTAAAGACAATAGCCCAAACGCTTATTATCCCTATGAACCGATAACCGAGGGTCGCCACTATATTTCAGCCTTATACCGCGATCCAATAGCAAGCTGGTATTGCTTACAAATCTGTCGCTCCATACCACCGACTGACAACTACGTCCCTCTTTGGCAAGAACACTCGTTGATCGAGAACCACCATGGTATCCAAGCTTTCGATTTCCACCCTTAGTCTTGCATTCCTTCCCGTCGCTATCCGTGCCCATATCGCACTATGGGACGAGGCCATGTTCGGTTGGAATGACGATCCGAATCAGGTTGAACCCGCATACCCGCTCGCCGACATGACTTTTGACGATTGGTGGCTTCACGGCAAGGAGTACCGAAATAGGCCACCCAAGGCTGACAAGTTCATGGAGCTACCGTCGGGCGGGGTGTACCATGGATACACCTCGTGCAACAAGCAGCAGTCCAAGTGAGTACTGATCGTCGAAATATCTTCGCCTATGTATCAACCCTCTCTCTCCGCAGATACGGTACCATTGCCTCGGAAGCCAACGCGACCATCTATGCTTGCAAATCCAGCACTGATAACCCCGGAGATGGTATCGGCGCAATGCATACGTCGGATGTGTGGGCTAACCCAAATCCAAAGGGCGTCAAGGGGACAAGTATAGCTATTGCGTACGAGTCCGATATCAACAAGGTGCAGCCTGAGTCGTTTAGTGTTATCAGCGTAAACTACACAAGTCCATGGTTTCAGCAGACGGACTACCACATCCCGAATGATCTCCCCGCTTGTCCTTCAGGTGGTTGTCTTTGTATGTGGTGTAAGTGACGCTTCGTCCATACCTTTGTGCATAACGAGTTTCTCATCTTGTTACCTATAGCGTGGATCCATGCCGCGGATGCGGGAAGTGAACAAATCTATCAATTAGCCTACAGATGCAAGGTTACCGGTGCTTCTGGGACTCGTAGCCTTCCTGCTCGTAAGTCATCAAAGAGCAACTGCTCTGTCGTCTTGCGATCCTGACCAAGTCTATTCCAAATCTGCAGCTCGGATTGCCAACAAGTGTCACTACCCTACCGATACGAGTAATTGTACCATTGGCGCCAAGCAACCCCATTATTGGTTACAAAAGGAGCGCAACAATAATTACCAGGGTTACCACGATCCCCCATTTTACAATGACGAATATGGATTCATGGATGGCGCACAGACAGATTTGTTCGCCAACGTAGCTGATGCCCAGAAGATCCTGGAGACGTCTTCTGCAGCAGTCAACGCTGAATCTTCGAGTAGTAGCACCGCTTCCACTGCATGGGCCTCGTCCGATGCTGTTCCTACCTCGATAAAGACCTCCGATATGAAGGTGTCGCTCACCTCTGCAGTCCCGAGCGCGTCAAACTCGCCTTCTAGCTATGATCTTGCTTACTCAACCGCAACGATGATTTTAACTTCAGACTCTTCCGCTGTCACCGCGACAGCCGTTTCAACTCAAAGCAGCTCAAACAGCGCCAATTCTGGAGGCAGGATTTGCAAAGGAAGGCGAACGCGGGGGACTCTGAGGAGGAGACGCATTCATCGTCGTCCGTCCGGCGACGAGGTCATCGAGAATGACAAGCGCATGTTTGGACGACCCGCCATTCCTGACTTGCGGGTGGGGATCGTCGCTTCTCCCTCTGTGCAATTCGATAATGTCAACGTCGGGTTTGCCAGAGATTTTAAGCCGGAAAGCCGTCGCGCAATCGAAGCAGCTGGACTTCGTAGCATGCAGGACTCTAGAAGAAGCCGCGCGTCAGCGCATACCGTTCTGCGCAGGTCTGTAGTGGCGGGTTCACATTGACCATATGTTGTAATTCTCAGGTATTTTGGGGATCTGTGAGGTATTGGCCCCGGCATCAGCACGGCTGGCTTTGCAAATAGTCGATATCACAATGTGCATGATGGGAGCAATAGCGTTGCCGGTGGTATCTGAAATCCAGACCCGGCTGCATCGTGTACATCCCGAGCAATAATCCTGGGAGCTGGGGAAGCTGCTTTCAAGTAACAGTGAGAAAGTGGGACAGCTGCGCATGCCTTCGGCGCATGTAGACATATCGCTGGTGACTTTGGCTCTGACTTGTCTTGGTGGCTTCGCTTTCGCCCTGACACCCCCTTCTGTTGCGCCTCGGGTCAATGCGAGAACTGGACATCCTTTCCTCATCTCGAAATCGAGAAATACGAAAATGAAATAAGGCAAAGTAATCATGGATACAAGAGCGGTGAGGGTGAAGAAGTATATATTACATTACAGGCAAACTCCTGAATGAAGCCTAGAGAACTGAGGTATCTGACAAGCAAAGCGAGCCTTGACAATGTGATACGGATTGACAACTCTTTCGAGTGACTGGTTTACTCGTCATCATCGTCGTCCTCAGCTTCCTCGAGCCACTGAAAGGAAAGCCAAGGAGGTGTAAGACTTGGTAACATCCAATCAAATAGTCAAGCCGCTTACCTTGATGAAAGGAGCAGCAGCGCCCTTTACTTTCTTGCTGACATCCTTGTCGACATACTTCTTGCTGGTGTGGGTACCCCAGTAGATCAAAATCTCTTCATCGAGGATATCAGCCTGGTACAAGGCCATGAGGACCTTAGGCATGATGGGGATTAAGTCCGGGTGTGTTACACCGACATATCGTTCAAGACCTCCCAAGAAAGCCTTTTGAGCCTTCTCACCGGAAGCGGTGAACTATAAAGAGAAATAAACGTTTTAATACGATGGAAGGGGAACACCAAATAGAGAGTAGCAGAGACAACGCACAGCATTCAAGATCTTTTCCCACTTCTCGACATCCTTGACCATGTTGTCGGACCAAATGTTCTCAGCGACGGCGGTAGCGACCTTGGGCTTACCCCACACGCCAACTTCCTTAGCCTGAGTGACAATCTCGGCTTCGGTTACGCCATCCTTGTTCTCAGCCAACCAAGTTCCAAAGACGTCATACTTTGTCTCGCCTGCATTTTCGTCATCATCGTCTCCAAGCCCTCCTGAGAAACCGTCCACGTTGACGGCGAGATTCTTCATTCGTGCCGCGACGGCGTCCGCGGAAGTGTCAACAGCCCAGTCGTCATCATCGACAGCCCGAGTAGGTGCCGGCGCATTCTTGAACTGTTTGGCGATGTCGTCTTCCTCTTCGGTAGACGTTTTTCCGTTAGTGTTGATAGTCGGAATGTTGGAACCAGCCATCTGTGCCTCTCGCATGGCTTCGGCTTCCGCGTACTTGTCTTTGGGAACGGGAGTCTCATCACCACCTTTGCCCTTCTTGCTCTTCTTTCCCGAACTCTTTCCGCTTCCGGCAGGAGGGTTCTTCAAGATGAACGTGGTCAACTTGTGTCGCATGTCGATGGCGCTGTGTTCACCACAAGCCTTGCAGTCTCGGGTGATTTCTTCCTTTTTGGGATCGACGATCAAGACGGTTTCCGGGTTCTTGCAGGCCGCACATAAAACAAACTTGTCGATGAAGGCGTCCAGAAGCTCCCGAAGTCGGTCAGCTTGGTGTTGCCCGTTAACCAAGTAGCGGTCATTGGCGAACGAGGTCTGCGCGCCCAATTCGCAACCGAAGAATTTGGTAGGATCTGACAAGGGACAGGATAGTTAGCCTACGAGCAGAATTTTGATTCTCTTGACTAATCTTCTGCTTACAGGTAGGAGGTCGGCTCAATGCCTTGGCAATCTCATCCATGTTAGGAATAACAGTCTTGATACCGTTACCCTTTCCTTCGATCTTGGTCTGCAATGCAGGCATTTTATATCGCTAGAGCAAGAGCAACAAATCATGTGATTAGAGCAGTGCCCGATATGGGATCAGAGCAATAAGAGATCTTACGTAGAATTTGTCGTCGACATCTCGTCTGATATTGACAGTCGCCATCTTGGATAAAGGTTGAAAAATCTGTTTAGGTGCTAACGGCGGATACGGTGTTTATGACTCAAACGATGTATAATTTCAGAAGTCGAAAGTATTTTGAGCGACTGGGATTCAACCGAATACTCGATGGAAGAGGCGTATATTAGGCTTATCGTCTACGACGTGACGACGGACAGTATGTTTGGATGGGTGGCGGAATGATTGCTGGTTCCTTTTGGTGGGGATTGCGATGAATGACAATGGCATGAAAAGGCTTTGCTCGTCTTTCGCCCTATTTGTTGTTCTGATTGTTGGAACCGGTTTACAAGATCACAATGCCAATGTGGTAGTGGCCGCACGATCGTTCCTGTACAGGGACTTTTGTTCAGCCCAGGTTCCGAGGTTTGCAATGGGAGTGCGGAAGACTTACGCAGATTTGACGAAGACAGCAAAGTGAGCTGAGTGGACGTTGAATTTGCGTTCGTAGTTGGTCTGCAAAAGGACAAAGGTAGGTAGTGTACTCTGAACCTGGACTCGAGACGATTACTACTTGGTCGGCGTCGGCGAAGCAGTGAGACAAACGTTGCTTGCGCTAGCTTGCGCTGCGATCGAGGCGAAAAGAGGCGCAGAGAGTTCTTTCACGTGACACCGCAGTTTTTGGCTCGTCCAGCTGTGCATATCCGTTCAGAGGTATATAACGAAAGACAAGAAAGGGTCGCTGGTTGCGTGGACACCCCTCCCGAAATTCTTCTTCGACCGTCATTGCATGCGCATTCAGCCTTCGATCTCGTTTCGTCGGTTCAATCGCAGCAATGGCCAATCCATGAACACCCGCAATACCGAACGTCGTCTCATCAGATTTTAGAGGACGACAGCAAGCAGTAGATCGCCCCGAACGCTTTCTCTTTGCGTGGTTTGAAGGCACTTGGGGAAATCGGCTGCCAGCTATGGGGGATCACGACTTTTGTTATAATGATGAGACTTACCAACACTATAGAGTCAAGCTCGGACAGTGGACAGTATCCAATATGGGCAAACGGTCCTCTCACGAGGATCGCTTGCTCGGAGCTTCTTGCTGATGTCGAGGGTTCGGTCTAACCTACAAGTCTACTGAAACAATCGTCGTGATCATCCATGGTTGGTAGTTATAGAAGCTGTATTCTGTAGAAGTCATGTTTATCCATTCTTTCCCGGTGACAATCTTGACCATATGCATGTGCGGATATTGTTTGCCCTTAAAGCCGATTGTGTTAATGCAGTTCTGTCGAAACTGTCTTACGCTAGGTACCGTGATCATGAAGCTGATCATATGAGGGTGTATGTGCGTGCACTTTGCCTTGAGTTACAACTAGTCTACCTTGAGGTGCACTACACCATCGTTAACCACGTCATCGGCCCATGCGCCCTTCTCCAACACATCTTCCGTCACGTCCTTGATCTTGCCCTCTTCATCCACTAGCTTCTGCCTCAACGTCTTCAGCAGACTCTTTTTGACTTCCGATTGAGCCTTGTTGTCATCCACGAATCCTTCGCTTCCTGCGCCCACGCTGGCACTGGCATCGGTGAGGCCAGTACTGGAAGGTAGAGCTCCATTGCCACCTACAGCGTCATCTAGTTTCAGCTTGGTGACACCGATGCGGTAAATGTCCTCCTATGGGGATGAGTGGGCGAGTAAGTGTCCCCCCTAGGCTGAAAGAAGAATCTGAAAGAGAGTCCTTACGTCTATCGTATTCCGTGTGAGCAATTTTATTACCTCGACTTCTCGAGTTTGACCCTGCATGAGGAAGGTATTAGAATAACGTTGAAAGACTGCCTGAACAAGGTACTAACAATTCGATAGGCTCGATCAGCTGCTTGCCTGTCGTTGTGAGCTACATGCGACAAATAAGGGTTCAAAACGCCACTCTAGGAAGTGCAATCAGCCTATAAGGAGACCCACGATTGAAGTCTTGGTCAAAGATGCACACCACCGAAGCAGCGACCAAGTTGATGCTAGCGAACACGGAACCTCTGTCAGCAACAGAATCTTGTACTCGAATACTAATGGCGGAACTCACCCCATACCCCCTGCTTTAGTAGATAGCAGGAACACTTTGATGTTTGAATTGTTCGTAAACTCGTCAACTAGACTCTGACGTTCGTCAACCTTCGTGCTACCGTCAAGTCGGATATACTGGATGTTTAAATGTTTGAGGATGACTTGAAGGATATCCAGCATTTGAGTGAACTGTCAAATGAGACAAAGTCGTAAGCCTACCGCATCAATGCTAAGTGCCGTCTCGTGCATACCTGAGAGAATAACAATATCCGCTTATTCTGTTTTTCACTATCTGTCAACACTTTTTGCAATGCCTTGACCTTTGCGACATCCATGAAATGCTGCATATCTAGGGCATGTTGCTTGACGCTCTGCATTGGGAAATGTCGTCAGTGGGTTAAGCATCTTATTGAACGGCGAGAAGGCTTACTCTGTATCGCTCACAGAAAAAGTAGAGCTCGGCATCGCTCATAACCTGACATGACATAAATGCGTAAGTGGCGTGGTCCAATACAAAGGATGTGTGCGGGGGAAGATGAAGGTCCACGTACCTCCATATCTTCGACTATCAGGTCGTAATTACTGGCCGAGAATTCTGGTTCCAACATGCAATCCCGTGCAACTCGACGAATCTTTTTGTCATCGTACACTTTGCGAAATAGCAACGGATGTAATGCTGCTTTACGGAGGTCCATGAGAATATTGGCAGAAGCGTCATTCTTTTTCTCCAAGACAGCTTTCCTCCCTCGTTTAGGCTTCTCGTCCCCTCGCTCCGCTTCTGAGAGATTCTGCTGAGCAATCGCAGACGAAGATCGTCGCAGAGTCTCGAGGTATAATTGCTTTTGAGCTGGTGGCATTTCGCATTCGATCACCTTATCCGTTTTGGGAGGGAGATCTTTCAGAACCTAAACGCAGAAAGGATTGTTAGAAGACGCAGCATCTCAAAAACTCCACCCGAGACCTACCTGTGCTTTGCGTCTTCTTAGCACAAATGGTGTCATCATCGCTCTTGCTCGTGATACTCGTTGTTGCGATAACATGTTGGCAGAACCCTTGATGTGGACCTTGAAAATTTGCCGAAGATGCTCTTCCGCTTCAGTGAAAATGTCCTCGTGGATAAAGTTGAGCAGAGACTGCGAGGCAAGAAATCAGAAAGGAAAGCTGGGATAATCGCATTCAGAGACTTACGACCAGTTCTTGCAAGTTGTTCTGCAACGGTGTACCTGTGAGCAATAACCGCCATTTTGACCTGATCTGAATCAAGCTTTTGTATCTTTGGCTTTCAAAGTTTTTCAATGTGTGACCCTCGTCAAAAATACAGCACTAAAAAAATTCGGGGTATCATTAGGTCTCTTATTGAGCCTCGTATTGTAAAAGATACTTACGTCAAATCTGATCTTCCGCCGTAAAAACTTATTGTCATCCGGTTTCCAAGCCATATCATATGTTGTGAGTAAAACCTCCAGTTCGTCGTTATCTGCCATCTCAATATATTCTTCTCGAAGGTTGAAGCGGTCGTTTTGGGAACCGTAATAGGTTCTGACATCGATTTCAGGCGAGAACTTCTGGAACTCTCTAACCCAGTTTTCGAGAGTAGATGAGCTACAGATTGCAACGGATCAGCGGAATATAGCATTAGGCAGAGTCAATAATCCAAACGTCACTTACGGAACAATGATAAGATGTGGTCCTTTGGTCCCCCTTTCCCTGAGTAACGTCAAGAATGAGATGACCTGCATCGTTTTCCCCAGGCCTGAAATCGTGTCAAGTCAGAACATTGCAGAGCTTCGTCAACAAAGACAAGAGGCTCACCCATGTCGTCAGCCAGGATGCAACTCAACGCTTTGGAATACAGTAGGTATAGCCAGTTTACTCCAAGCAACTGGTAGTCTTTCAGCACGACGCCTTCTTTTAACGTTGCAGGTTGCTCAGTAACAAACTGCTTCAAAATTTTCCTGCGCTTTTGATCCTGCTCCATCCTGATCTCTGCTTTTATTTTCTCGACGTCCACGCTGGTTATATGAAGGCCAGTATCTTGAGACTGTTGTGATGCTTGGCCGGGGATAGCTCCAACATCGGGTGTACCAGTCCGACTTCTGGCATCGCGTGAGCTGCCCGTCCAAATCTCCATTGTTTCGGCGATATCTTTACCGATGTTTTCGCATTTCGTCAGGCAACGGTCGACCTCGATGTAACCCTGCATGACTTCCATATACTGCTCAAAGAGGCCGAAGGAGACGCCCTTCTTCTTGGTCAGCTTTTTCCGTAACTCTGCGACCGTAGCGAAAGGCCTTAGGGCAATGATCGATTCTGCCTGTTCTGCCGAGCAGACTATTACAGTTTTCGAAATTAATGACTTTCTTGCGAACCTAACTGATAGAGGACATACCGATAGTGCCTGTCAAGGTGTCTGCTGAACACGTGTTGAATACTTCCAGTGCTTGAACTTCATCCATATCCTGTCCCTCCTCGTCCAGTTCTATTGTTCCTTTGCCTTGGGGTACGCCTTCCGCATCCGAGTCGTCATCTGTCCGCATCTCTTCATCAGAGACACTGATAGCCGTCTTCGGCGACGGGACTGATGGCTTCCCGTTTCCGTCAATCTTGATAGCCGAGACATCACCCTCCTTCTCGAGTTGGGTCGGTTTCCGTTCACTACGATTGGCGTAGATGGCTGAAACCATCTTGATGTTTTTCCTCTGCGTTGGCTGAGCTGGAGCGGGGCTGGAAAGCGGATAACCGCTTCGTTGTCCATGTAGCGGTACTGGAGCTCGAGTTGCGACTGGTTTTATCGATTTCACTGCTGCTATTCCTGGTGGTCTGTATGGCTCCCCATCGTTTTCAGCCTTGAGCCGTTTGAGAAGTTCCACATGAGGTTCGTCACCATGATCAATGATGATTTGCTCAATCCTGCTAAGACTGACTTTGGTATATATCGTCTTCATTCGTTCGGGGTTGAGAGGAACTGAAGCTTTACTCGTACTGCCCATTCCTAGGGACCGGGGACGATCGGGAGTAGAAACAGCGGCAGAAAATACCGGACTTGAGCCATTTGAAGCTGGATTCCGCGTGAGGGATATCCTCTGGGGACCGCTGCTTGCACCAAGTCCAAAGGGCGGGGTCGATTGTCTGGAAATGGGACTCTCCGAGTCGGGACGCGAGGTCGAAACCTTGAGTCCCGATTGTAATCTTCCCGTGAGCGATGCGGATCCGCTGCGCGAACCCAAGGTCGGGCTACTCGGTGTCTGCGATCCAGACTCTATCGCTTGTTTTTTCCTTGGCGGTAATCCATCCCCGTCGTTTGTGGAAGCTCTTGAATCCGGCCGAGCGATCTGCTGCCCTCCAGCCATGTTCATTAGACCGCGCATCAAATCCTTTCCCTGCCTTAACTCTTCCTTTTCTGCTTCAGAAAGTTCTACCTCCCTTCTCCTGGGTTTATTCATGCTCATGGAGGCGGAGTCGGATGCTCCGCCAAATAAGGTATTTCGAATTGCAGCGGCTCCAGGACCTGCTGAAGGGACTGCGTGCGTACCGCCATAATACTTCGATTGCGCACCGATGGGGCTCGATTCGGGAGCCAAGATCTTGTTGTTCGCAGATGAGTTGCCATGGGTATTTGAAACAGCTGGACGAGAGTAGGTCACCGAAGATGCGGATTGCGCTGGAATAGAACTCTTATCAGGCGAGGTCGATCTTGCCTCTGCTTGCCTGTTGCGGTTATTTTTGAGCTTTGCAAGTGCTGCAGCTCTGTCCTGAATGATGTGAAGAGCGATCCCGAGTCAAGGGTCAGATGAATGCAGCCAAAGCGGTGTGTGTAACTCACTCCAGCGTTGGTGCCCATGTTTCAGAACGAGGCTTGGCGTAGATCACTGGATACAGCCAAACGTCTGCCTATGAAAGGGCCCTCCTACGTAGTATGCAATGCAGACTGGTATTTGTGTAGGACCGCGGATGTCAAGCTGTCGACGAACAAGTAGCAGAGCAGATGTACGGCAGGTGCCGATACTTTGGTTTGAATTGACCAAGAAACTCGATCCGCATTCAGCTTCAATTCAGAAATCTGTCCCGCGTTTCAGCCTCAACTGGCTGAAGCATCCGGCGGCCGGGGCAGGTCGTCGCGTCGGTGTCAGTTAGTCGTTCCAAATGGAAGCGCGGTGCCAGCTGTAATAGCTGCTGTAATGTGACAGAGGGATGAGACGAGCTGATGGATTGATGAGAGATGAGAGCCCATTGACATAATCCAAACGACAAGACAGAGTTACAGTGACTTGCCAGCAACGTCATGGCCCGCAAAACGCCTTCGAAGGGGTCATCCTTGACACCCGTGAGCATAGCAGCACCTCACGCAACCGCGCCTTCCCCGACATCACTTTCCCAGACGTTATTAGTCAGACGACCTTCATCCTTTTCGGAACGGTTGACTCCCGTCCCTCTATCGTCTCTGAATCTACCGAAACTGAATTCTTCCCGCGCATTACCGACTGAACACGTCAATAAAGCAAACTTGGTCGAATTGAAGAATGCATGTGATGATGCTGTCAAAAAGGTGAGAGGTCCTTCGTTTATCCCTTCTGGCCTCTCGCTGACTGACTGTCTTGTTGGTCAATCAGATCATGAACGAACATCAATTCACCCAAATCCATACTCATACCGACGTCAAGCTGACCCTTGGGTGGCTAGCGGTGCTAATTGCACTTGGAACAGCGGGGTATAGCTATAAAGTTGGATTCGAAGAGACCAAGGGGCTCGCTACTGCCGGAGTGGTCGCGTGAGTTTGACTATGCTAGCGAAGTGGTCTGCAGGATCATGCGAATGTTGGCTAATTTACCGGCTATATAGATATTTCCTGCTATCTGGTATCCAGCTAGCGTACGCTTACTACTTTGAGGGGTCCAAAATTTACGTAGGAAAGCGAAAGTCGCTCAGTAAACGGGTTCGTGGGTTTCCGATGAGCATAATGCTGTCAACTGATCTTAACCTGAATCTTCTCTCTTCATTCAATCAGATCGAAACCGAAGTCATCCGTATATCGACCCGCAGTCTTCCCTCGTCCTCCTCGCCACCCAAGCCACCACGTTACCTTCTCAACCTATCCTATCGTCGATCCGCAAACAAGAACAAATCCCTGATACGTCGGAAACGTCAACTCGTCGAAGCTTCGTTTGGAGAATTAGTAGACTTGCAGGGCGGTGTCGAGGAAGAAACGATACGTGACTGGGTTGGCGCGATGTTAACGAACGTAGTCGCGGGAAGTGCAGAAGAGCTGAATTCGAACCAGGAGGGTGCCTTGTCCTCGTCGATGAGTCTTCCGCGTGAGAAGTCAAAATCGTAGTCAGAACAACATATGCATCCATCGTCTTTTCGTCTCGTTTTCACTTTTGTCCTTCACGCGAACTTCTTTAACCTAGCACGCCACCGTTGACGACATGTGGTACATCTGGATCTCATCCCGGAACCTGTCGTGTTTCATGTCTTGTCCCTTCTTATTCGCCGTGACGATACACGTTGGACAGAGATTGAAGGGATGCTTGTTGTGTTCCGCGTCGGAATCAGAACCCCCCAAAGTGTGGGTGGAAGCCGTAGGGAATGGTGACTTTCTGATATACTGCTACTATCATGCAAGGACACTTCTTTCCAGTTGATCCACTGGCACACCCGGAGCAGCGGATTTGATCGGAAACAGCCGTGTACATACAGCATTCTTAGCTTCCCCACGGCGATTGAGATATCACTTGTACAGCTCAGGATGCAAGTTGAAAGCGATTGAACGAACGGACCTCCGCGATGGTACTGTAGGTGAGTTGCTTTGCTCGACGTACTGAGAACTTCCCCAAGAACACATCTCCATTCCGTGTCCATTGCGCAATGGGTAGGCTCGACAGTCCATTGTTTATATGCTTTCCAGCACGCCCACGCTTACCAAACCAGCGTTGACGTTAGCTGTTAGTAATTAGTCCGTCGGCGGATTCAACGCTCGGTAGCGCGGGCTCGGTACAGCATGCCGTTAGCACTTCAGCAGAGATAATCAATTTAGGGCCAACAGTTAGCGACTGAACCTCCCTCGCCGATTCCAGGTCATAGCCTTAACCAGATCCATCCGTTCCCAAATAATGAGCACCGTCTAAGCATACACCGAGCCAATATGCCAGACCAGTCATTCCCGGACGGCCCAGCGTCTTCAGCCAACGCGCAACGGTATCTCGCGTCGAAGCACCCGGCAGGCCAGATGGACAGCCAATCATCAAACGAAAAAACCGTCTATCAAAATCCGGGATACCAGCCAACCACCCAGGAGATGGAAAGTTGGCTCAAGCAGGATGGGACGATGTCGGGCGAACAACGAGCGTGGATCGACCCGGTACAATGCTCTAGCTACTTGCAGAGCTTACGGCTGTCTCCGCAGCAAGGAGAGTTGACATATCCGCAGACATCGCAGGTACCAAATTCCGTCGGCCCCGACCAGCAGAACCTCTCGTTGGGCATGAATATGGGAGACCACCGGATGCCCGGAATCCAGTCTGTGCCGCATAGCGCTCACTCGACGCAGAGCTCCATGCAGAACTTTCCGCAATCTGCTAGACAGCAACCGTCATCCGATGCGCAGTTCGTCTACCCTGTGACCGGGTACCACAATTCACAGTTCACTTCTCAACCTCTCCTCGCGTCTGGGGAGTTCTCGAATCTTTCTGCGGCAGATCTCGACACTTTGAATGGCTACGTCTTTAATATGGATCCCTCGTGGACGACATCCATGGCGTCCCCTACCGGGTTTACCGGCACAAATGGTCAAACCCATGACTTTGCCCTCTGGAGCAACGGACAAGTAGGGAGTGATAATCTTCTGATACCTGGAACCGCCGCGATGTCGTCTAGTGGCTATATGGCGGATGTTCAGCACTCAGAACTCGATGTTCAGAAACAGCTTTGGCAAATTGCAAATCCACATTTTGGGAACATGCAGAATAATCAACTTAATTATCAAGATAATACAATGCCGATCCATGGGCAAAGCACTCAGACCGCAATTGAGATCAAACAATGCATACCGGATTCCAACGGAAAAGGAAATCCTGCGAATCGCTCAACAGCGAATACGTTACCATTAAAAGCCCAAGCATCATCTCATCCATCCGAGAATGACACCATGCAAGCACAATACTGGAACAGCAATGTATACCAACCCGGCTCTATGAATCAGCTTAATCTTCAACTGAATCCCGGTCATCACAGCCAGATATCCCCAGGAGAACCCCACCAACAACAGTCGAACCCTACTCACGTTCCCCCAAACTCAGTCTTGGCACCATCGACTAGGCCAACGTCCAATTCGGCAATGAATTCTGTCTTCCCAGTTAAGCAGAAGAACCCTCAACAGCAACAAGTAGTATATGCTGTTCCGCAAAGCCTCAACTCTGCTCAACATGACTCGGCGCGTACTTCAGCATATGCCCCACCGTTGCAGCAGACCCATTATGCTAGTCAGCCGATGCAGAATTACACAAATGCAACAGCACCGCCAAATCCGCAATTCGGGGCGTACGCGATTCCTGTGCCTAGCGATTCCATCAACGTAGGAGTACATCCTGCAATTTCCAACTCCGCTGGATATCTCAAGCATACAGCAATTACCCACCACTTGGGAAATCTGTCGCTTGGCAGCGGAGAGTTTGCCTCTTCTCACTCAATCATGTAAGCATTGTCGACAAGAGCCCGCGAAAGTCCAGATGAAAGGCTTCCGTTCTAAGTGAGTTTCTAAAATTTGTGTAACTAGGCGCAACCTCCAACAGTACATGTCAACTTCAAGCCGCTACGCGTTGGGTGAGCGGAGAATCGTTATACATACGCCTAGAGTGGGGCAGAAAAGCTATGGGACGGAAAAAAGGTTGGTTGCTCTTCTGACTGCGCTGACAGGGATTTCTTTTGCTAACTGAAAGGCTATAGGTTCCTTTGCCCTCCGCCGACAGCTTCGATTATTGGTCTGCCATGGTGGCAACCGGAGGAAGATGGCAAATTGCGGTCACCTTCCATCAACATATCTCTTACGGGCGAGAACTCAGTTCCAGCATCGATGCCTTTCTGGACTACAGTTCAGAATCAAGTACATGAGGAGTCTTCCAAACTCCGCCTGACTGCGGAAGAACGGCCCTTCTTAGGTAAAGTTAGTAATAAGAGTTTACATATCTCTGATGGAACGGAGCCGAAAGAGGATAAGAAACCAAGGAACGTGAAAGCCGTCATGGCTATACACATCCGCGACAGGGATGGACAGCCGGGCACGGAAATTGGGTCGTTTGAAAGCCGAGAAATCAAGATTGTTAGCAAGCCTTCGAAAAAACGTTCTTCTGCAAGGACCAGCGAGCGTGAGTAAAGCCAAGACAGCCATGATCGTGCTGAGACTTTTGTTTGCTAACGATTCCCCGTTCATATTCAGTTTTCCTTCAACATGGCACATTGGTCACTCTATTCAACCGCATCAAAGCTCAAACTAGTACAACCAAATTTCTGGCGATATCGCCTAACTTGCGACAATTCAAGGGATCTGATGGAAAGCCGCTACCTCTCAGTCCAAATTTCGCTACTACTGAAAATGGGTTCATAGCTGATCAGAACTCCTGGGATCGTAAGTGACATATTCCTGACAGATAGTGGCGGCATACGGTTAGATGTGTCTGATATCCGTATTTTAGCGTTCACGATCTGGCTAGTGGACCCGAACAAACCCCAAATTAGAATCGACAACTACCCTGAGTCTGATACATTTTTCCCGCCGCCTTCCGATGTCATTACTATACCGACATCTGGAGTTGCCCCAATTATATGTTTCAACAACACTGTGCGATTGCAGTGCCAAGTTACAGGACTCATCACTCCCGTTATGGTAATTAGAAAGATCGATGGACCGCAAACAGTACAGGCTTTCGAAGGCACACGAAAGGAGAATGAGCTGTCAAAATGTCCTGTGAATGAGCAACCTGGTGATCCTGTTTGCCAGCTTCACAAGGTGTGTAATGCTTTAGTTGTTGAGTCTTTGCGTATAACGAAGACTCATTGTGAGACTCTCCTTGACAGATCGCTTTCGAGCTCTATGCGTCACCGGTGGCTCCGCATTCACCGGTGTACGGATTAGACATACGTTCACCTGGAAGCTGGCTTTCGTGTGATCAGGAAGGAATCGCTTTCCGTCCTGGGATTTCGGCGAGGACCTGGATGACCGCAGCGTCTACTACATCTTCTCGAAGCAGTTTACAGCTATCTTCCAGTCTTCCGCCATCGCCGGGTACGCATATGAGCGCTCTTCAGCCGATGACGCCTCGCAGCGTTACTTCTCATAATCTTCCTTCGGCACCTGAAAGCCCCGTCAATGTATACTCGCCGTCCTTCCAGGCGCCATCATCGGATTACTTCGCTGCACGGAGACAACATAATAGTGCAAGCTCTACGCCGTACGTTATCCACAGCCCGCTGCCGACTCCTGGCGAGGATTTGACGGAAAGTAATGGGCCTGGCCCCCATCGGAGAAGGCGCACATCCTCAGGAGCATCGTTCGCGAGCACCCGAGCCAGTAATCTTTCAGCGCCGATCATGAGACCACCTCCGCCTCGCAAGAGAGGGAGTCAGCAGTCCATCCATGGTGGTGAGCGGAAGGATAACGAACATGATGCGTTGCTTTGGACAATAGATGTCAGCGAGAGTGCAACTTGGTAAGTCCGCTGACTGAACCAACATCTTGTTATCTGATCTTTCTTCATCCTTAGGACAATCGTTGGAGCCGAGACCAAGACTTATACTTTTTGGATTCCGCCTGACGTAAAAACTTTGAGTTGCCCGATTACACCATTCCCAACGCTCAACAAATACATACCCCCTGGGGTGGCTGCGGAGACGGGTCACAACGTGGACAAGCGCTACCCTGGCCAATTTACTTCGCTCGTGGAGGCGCCATTGGCTACATTGTAAGTGTAGCGACTCGGAAGTTGCAGACATCTATTGACCAGTATACGATGTGGTTGGCTCGCAGCTATGGTTCAGGACTCAGCAAAAAGTCCGATGGCGAGCCACTTCAAGTAGTCTATTACGGCACTCAACCTGCAAAACACAACGAGGTCCGATGTCAAGAGGTAATGAATGCCTCGATACCAGAGTCAGATATGTCTGCATCACTTCAACACAATAACGAATCTGTACCGATTTTCCTGATCAAAGCAAACGGAGAATGCATTTATCCCACTCCTCTGACCTGGAAGGGATGAGTGATGATGCCAACGATTGGTCATCACGGAAGACGGACAGTCGCATTCACAAACTCTTCGCATATATGGGACACCAAAGTATTGCAAATCCGTACCATTATCCTGACAGGTCAATAACCAAGTGAAAACAAAAACCAGCAGGGACCGAGTCGCAGCAGCTCCTCAGGAGCACTGTGATCCAAAACATGTAGTGAGGAACGGTCTGACTACCCCAAATAGAAGTTGTATCAGGGCATCATAGGATCAAAGTTTGGTAAATAGGTCATTATTCTGAGGATGTTCCTCTACAATACTAAGACCGATACTACCCAATTTTCGCTATGTCCCCCTCAACTCCCGATCCAGACTAGAGGCAGTTTGATGATCGGATATCTCCAGTCGCAACCAACGATCATTGATGAGAAGGCTGAAACAGCACCTAAAAATACCTCAGCCTATGCCTGTCTTCGCCTGACATAGTGCTAAGGCGATAGATCACGGTAGGATGACAATATATTGCCAAGCAAGAATGGTGGCAAAAGGTGTCAACAAGTGAACTCTCGTGTTCCGGCATCTATGCAATGACAATGACTTTTATCATACAATCGGTCGTGTACTCTCTCATATCGTTCGCTTCTGGGCTTGTACATTTTCCCTTGCGGAAGACTCGCCCTGCGATGATACCAGATCTGGTTTCTCAAACGGCGGTATTGAACCATCAGAGGACGAGGGCGGCGCGTTCTGCGATGACGTTTGAACTTTTGTGATTTCCGTTACGAACCTATTTCATTATAAGGACACAACGATGAAGGTTGGATCAGGCGATTCATTTCGCAGTTCAAAGTGCCAAAGAGCGCGATCGCACAACCAATGACTTACCATATCATTGTCAACCATAGACCAGTACTGACGATCATCAAGAATACGACGTGCTTGTTGAAACTTGTCAAGTATGCCATCGCGAGGAGGGTGAGCACAAGCGCCAGGAATGAAAAATTCATCGCTGTGGAATGCCAGGAAAAGAAAGGTCAGCTTTTCTGATGAGGAAAACGGCAGGTAAAGTTAAAGGATAGCTTGCCCTGGAATAGCGATTTATTTACTCCTGGCTAGATGAGAAACATAAAGTGTCAGTACCCGTACGAGCCTAAGATGAAGGTGAGCAAGAATTACTTCGAATATCGACTCTGCGAGTGATCCAAAGAAACCGGCGTTATCTGATTTCAAGGCATCGTTTAGAGCCGCAGAATGCGGGGCGTCGTCCTCGCTGATCTCGGTCACTACAGCCATGCTCGCGGATATGCGGTCCTGTGGGGATTTTGGCGCTCGTTAGGTTTTCGATGAGCCTGGGACGTGCTGCAAAGGATGGGTGGTCAAAAGCTTGTGATGCACTCGTCGCCTCGAGATAAAGTGGTGACTACTCACAAAATCAGAGTGATATCACCATGGTGATCGAGCCCCTATGCGGAAGCAAATGAGTCCCCATTGTGTCATGCCTCCAGGCAGTGCTGCGATGCTGCTGCGATGATGATCGTTATCATCTATGCGGGACATTGCTGTATCGCCACCCTGCCAAGCAATATTGCACATTTTCAATATGGACAATTCTCCTACGTGAGTCCCCTCTTCTGCCGATATTTCCTCCAAGTTTACTGACATATGGTAACACCGACCGAGTAGTTCTCTCTTCGAAGGATATGACGAAGAGTTCAAGCAAATTCTGGGCAATTTGAAGGCAAAGTTGGAAGGGGATGTCCGGACACTGGCAGGAGGTGAGCATGCCCCATTTGTTTATCGTCAAATGTCGCTAACGGCACGTCGGTTCCTTTAGAACAAAGAAAGTCTTTGCTGCGGACAATTGAAGGGGAACTCGATGAAGCACAGGAGATCGTGAGTGTTCCTGACTGAAAGTTTCCGGTTTCCCTCCATATTAAGTATCAGCTATGATCTTCTTGTCAGATTTCCCAAATGGAAGTTGAGCTGCATCCGATGCCAGCATCTATACGAGGTCCCTATTCTGCAAGAATAGCGTCCTCGAAAGCAGACTTGCAGAAGGTCAAGAAGACGCTGGTGAGTAGTTTTCCGTTTAGTCGTCTTTTGGTTTCTCTGACTGTTCCCCTTCGCAACGGACGTTGCAGAAAGATATCCAGAAAGAAAGCCAAAGAACCGATCTTCTAGGTTCTGGTACGGGAAGAAGAGGAATGGGCGATCCAAGCTTGCAGGATGAGCCGTATACCGATGACGGGTACGATTCGCGGTCGAGGCTGCTCGCGGGTACAGATACCCTCGCTGATGGTGCGTATTTCCGGCATGATAAGGTATTGGTTAGAGCTCTAACGCAAATCGTGAACGCATTTTCGACGTCCAACTACAGGTTCTCGAAGGCTCGACAATGCCCATCGAATCGCGCTGGAGACGGAAGATGTAGGTGCTGACATCCTTCGAAACCTACACGGACAACGTTCGCAGCTGGAGCACACGCGAGATACGGTAAGTCGCAGCTCATGTCGATGTATCCCAGAGCGTCACCACAACGCTGATGATGATGAACAATTCGCTCGTTAGCTCGTCGTTGCAGACGGAAATATCGATAGAGCGTCCGGCACACTCAAGAAGATGATATGGCAGTGAGTGACGACTCAGTCCGGATAGACTAACTAAGCACTTGCTGAATCCTTTTATTGTGCACTCAAGTATGTATCAACAGCGATTCATGACTGCCGGGATCATCGGTATTCTTGTACTGTTGATCTTGCTTATACTTTACAGCAAGTTTAGATAATCAGTGTCCGTTCTCCGTGACTCGTTGTTTCGTTGTACTTTTCCCATTTTATTGAGCTGTCGCTATTTTAGCCTTGATCCATCTCATATTGTACTTTCGATACCCTTCGTCCCAATGCGATTCAGCTATGACTGCTATACGTAACCGTGTGGGAGGGAGGATAGGATGTAACGATGCGAAAAGATGCGTTATGGATACAATGAATATGGTCGACCTATATACAACGTGTAATCAAATTCCCCGCGAGATATATGGCAGCTCGTATGACAGCGCCAATTGTCTGGCGTAGGGATTCGAGACGGCGCCACTGGCACTACTTGTCAAGCTCGTCACCAGCGATCTCTATCGTACCATCATCGTACTTTTTGCCCCGTTGCACCTTTTCGCCTCGTGCAGCAAGAACGTCTTCTATCGTCCGTAATTTGCCCTCTCCCGTCGATTCTTTAAACCAGTCGAGGTGGTCTGCGATCAAGTGCCTGTAGATATGACGGTGGGATCGCAAATTCAGCTTTTCATTCCACAGATGTTCGTGAATGGAACCATGTACCTATTCTTGCATTCGGGACACTGGATGATAACAATTCCCCGTTGATAACTGCGTTTCGTAAACTCGTGGGTTGACCGATGACCACAATCGCCGGCGGTACATGTCATTGTCATGGATCTAGAGATTGAAGTGAGTGTGAGATCCAAAGAGCACAGACTTGGGACAGGACTTGGGACAGATACCGGGGCACTCACAATCTTGGCTCGATAGCGACATTTGGACCACCTCCGACGGCGGGAGCGCTACTGGAATTCCATCTCCTTCCCCAACCGCCGCGATCCAGCGATTTCGCCTTGCGGAAAGGCGATGCATACCTCAAGGCTGCACCGAACGGCGATGGCAAAGCGTGGTGGACTGGTGCGCGGAATGCTGCCGCACTCGTCGTACGAAATAGTTGCTGGGTCCCCCGTTGCATCTTTGACACGGTGCTACAAGTTGGGACAACTCGACTCAGAAGAAAGAGAGTTGGAGATGCAGCTATGAGCAGCTAGGCGTTGATCCAACACTGGCTTTGTAGTCGAGGCGGAAATGAAAATAGACGAGTCGAAGGGTCAGGGATGGATGACTCATGGAAAGGTTCCAGATTCATCGATCGCCCCGGTGCGCCCCGTGTGGATTTTAGGCGTCGCCTGGTTGCGCCTTTTTAGGCCTTGAATCGCGGTGGCAATAACGGTCGGAGTGATTGAGTGAATGCAACCTTTTGACGTGCATAGTTAATGCATGGGTCTTGAGGGAAGCAGCAACGTTATACAACTTGATCACATTTCCCTACTCTGTCAGGTAGTGGAACCACGTTTCTGACTACCGTAGAAAACTCTGTCTAGCTACTAGCAAGTGCCGACTCACGTTCTTCCTCCGGACGTGACTACAGACGGTGGGGCGCTTATCACGCTTCCCTCTCTCGCTTCAACTTCTCGCCTCCATCTATCGATCTTCGGATCTGGCGGAGGGGCCTGTGCCAGAGAATATGCAGACGCATTGTTGAACGCTCCAAATGGCGTGGTTCCAGGCATCATTCCCATGGGAGAAGGCATCCCCATCGGCATACCCATTCCCATGCCCATGCCCATATTCATCATGGGCATGCCGCCGTACATCGACATGGGGTGCATCATCATGCTTTGATGTTGTTGCTGAGCCATAGCCATGGCAAGATGATGTTGCTGCTGTAAACCTGGGTCAGTGATGCCAGTTTGCTGTGCTCGGAGTCGCCTTTGCGCCAGTGGCATATCGTCCTCGTCTAGGCTCTGAGTGGCAGTGCTTTGAGCTGGAATATATCCTGGTTTCTGTGCTCTCCGCAAGGCGAGGGGTATATCGTCCTCGTCGACCGCATCTAGAGTCCTGCTTGACACCTTTTTCTTCTGCTCTCGGCCAAAAATGGAGCGATGAGTTACAACGCGCTCACGCCGCAAACTGTTAAATCACTTACCAAATTCGACAGCGGTTCATCTTCTGATGTATCGCTGTGCTCCCCTGGCGACCTTGGACGACTGATACCGAAAGCCTTGGCCAGCGGGACGTCGTCCTCTGAATCACTCCCGACGGGCGGCACAGGTTTGATCGTCCGTCTCTTTCGCCTCCTCGGCTGTGGAGTAGCACCTTCTTCGTCTGATCCAGCAGCCCAGTCATCAACACCAACGTTGATGTGCGGTATCGGCTTCGCAATGGATCCTTCTGACGGATTGTAGGGCTCATGAAGCGTGGTAGCAAGATCACTAAGGCTTAAACTCGGAGGCATCCCAATCTCTTCACGGCCTTGAGAAAGCATCGTTTCGGTATGCGGGTGCGCCAAGGTGGAGACTGACACATCGTCCTGATACTGTTCCGGGTACTTCTCTCCTCGCTTCTTGTCCTTCTTCCCCTTCTTTGCTCCCTTCTTTTTCCTCCCCTCTTCCATCTGTATAGCCAAAGCTCGTTCCGACTCCTTCTGAGCCTCGAGTTTTTTCAACTCTTTTTCCCACAACGTGTCCACGCCAAACACTGACTTGCCTCGCGACATAAGAGGTCGCTCCGCCTGATCACCTTGGCTAACTGATCTCACTAACGGACGGCCGTCTTCGTCCTGTAAGGTAAGTGAAGCGTTTTGTCGGAGACGAGGCGATGTCTGCCCCGTCAAAGGGTCAACTATACCGTTGAGGTCGACCAATGGGCCGGTATGAGATCTAGACATCATTGCCGGTCTATTATCGCCACGGAACACTCTGTAATTCGCGGCAAGATGTCAACGGCGTATCTTGTGAGAACCGTAGTCGCGATGGCTTACCTCTGTTTATTTCTCAATTCCGCCTTTCTGGCTTCCAAGCGGTCCATGAGACTCGGTCCTTCTACATATCTCGTTTCTGGTCTCCAGTCCTGTTCACCAGGTGCAAGATATTCCTCATCGAACTCGCTGTCGTCGTCGCCATATCCATCCCTCCCGCCATATTGCTGCACTCCAACTTCACCATCTTTTTCCGCTGATGGCGGTATGTTTAGGAACCCAGGTTCGTATCCATGTCCGGAGACATGGCTATCCCGCTTCCCATCAACTCCAGCCAAAGTGACTCTGAACAATTGCTGAGAGGACGAAAATCGCTTGGTGGCCGATTTGTCGCTCAACTGTCCAACAAAAGAATCCGGACGTGTCAGTGCACCGGGAGGCATCGGTTTAGCTCCGTGGCTAAAGCCTTCTTGTTCCCAGCGTGATGGCTGCGACTGTGTCGGATCAAGAGTGCCCTGAAGTGGCGTCGGCATAAGGAGTGTTCTTGGTCGGAGGCGAGACATTGTAGATGGATGCTGCGGAGGTGAAACAAGGGAACGTCGTTTGCTATCAACTTGAGGGAAATATCCACTCGCTTGGCTGACAGGTCGATCAACATTTGTTCCGCGCGATGATCCAGGGAAGTCATCCGCTTCCGAAGGAGTCATTACTTTGGGATCGAATCTTGACAACCTGGGCCCTGCAGGAGCAGGTAATGCAAAGGGATTGGGTTCATCATATTGGTCCTGTGTCGATCTCGACGGGGAAGGTGGGACGTTCATCTGGCCTGGCCCAGGAGATGGAGGCAGCGGCACATGCGAAGGTAATGGCACTGACCCAGCGGGAGCGATGGCGAAAGATGCCGCTGTTGGCGAAGCTTGCGGCGCATTGAACGGACTTGTGGGTCGACCTCGATTCATCACGCTCATGCTCGACCGGGGACGAACTATGCACTCTGATGATTCGTGCTGTGCAAGTTCCTCCATGGGATCTTCCTCTTGTCGTGCGTCTGAATTAAGAATGGAAGTATAATCGTGAAAGGATACTGTGCGCCCTTTTCGGTTTCTGCGATTTGATAGGGAAGCTACCGCAGGCTTTACGGGCTGACTGTAGGCGGAGGAAGGGCTGTTTATACGATCAAAGGGTGATGAAGATGGTCGTCCCTGCATATCTCTCGATGAATCAAACGATTGTTGTCGAGAACCACTATCAATTGTGTTGATCGCTAACGGATTTTGCGGGAGAAGGGTTTCAGGGAGTCCCCACGATGTCAGGTCCACCTCCGCCATGTCCATTTCTACCTGCATGCCCTGCGGTCCCGCATGTCCCGTATCAAGGTCCGAAGGTGCCTTTCCTGGAACATATCCATACGTCGATCCTCGATCCTCAATAATCCCGGAATATCGCTGTTCACTTCTCCCATCTCGGGCAACAGATGACACCCGATGATCCGCCCGCTCTGGAGGAGAGGCTACAGCCCCAAGGATGATTGCGGACTCTTGAGCTTTGCGATATCCGATCCCAGATGCAGGATTATCATTGTCATATTCTGGAGCCGGAAAATAGCGGGGTTAGCGTTCGGGCTGTGTCGTGTTGTTTGCATAAAGAGGCATACGCACCGAGTAGTGCCGCAGCTAGAGCGACACGGTTGAAAGCCATGGCACTGCATCCAAGTTGCGAGGGTTAGCACTGCACAACGATGTGGGAAGCTTGGAAGATGGATATACGCTGCGTATTGCGAGTGCATAAGGCAAGGGTGGCTCATCGAGGACCGCCGGAACGCTGCCGGAACGCTCCCGACTCAGAGCTGGTGCGCCCCAGCGAAAGGCGATCGAAACGCACATTGGGCTACTTGTACTTCACCGACACCCATCTGCCATAGAAGAGACACATAGACAGCCACTTTCGTCAACCTACCAGCATGCCGGCGTTCCCCAAATCGGTCCAGATCCCCTTCCCTCTGACTGCAGATCCCGACGAAGCAGAGGACGAGGATGTAGCACTCGGCACGGGAAGGCAGTGTTTGCCTATGGCGACTCTGGAGCAAGGCTTCAACGGAGTGCCGATGAATGGCGAAGAGTATCTTGCGATGATGCAGTAAGTGTGGACACCCATTGTTACCCATCCCAGCTCTAAACTGACAAGTCACCATACTAAATAGTAAACAGTCACGTTCCCTTCCCTGGATCACAACCGCTCCCAATCCATATCGCGCCAGACATTTTGCAAAGGAACAGCCAACGACAGCATCAACGTCTAGCTCGAATGCTAAAGCTTTCGAGTCCGCGAAGGAGACATCGTCCACGGAGAAAGCAAGGCATCCTGCGTTACCCAGCGAGTCGTGGCAGCTATCATTCGATGAACACTTCAAGAATTATCGAAAAGTAAGCCATTTTCTCGTGAGGTAACGTGACGCCACCTTGGAACGTATACTAAATCCCCGTTGCTTCTTCTGTCTTAGTATATACAGGACAACAAACCGCGGATGCCCAAAGCATCGCTGGAAAACATTCCCCATCCTAGTAATCAGTCATTCATCAACGGCGTGAAGAGAAAGCGGATTCACAAGGTACGTCTTGTAAATTTCAACCGACATTGGTCCACCACGACGGGTATCCAGGGTATCCAAGAATGCTGACTCATATCGACACACCTATCATGCACAGTCCAAGATCTCCCAGTATCCGGAAATTGCAGCAGCTCTCAAGGCGCAAGCGACAATAAACTCTGATGAACAACAGGTGGAGAACGATCTCGATCCGCTTGAGCCAGGGAAGCAGCCGGAGGTGGTGATTCTGACAGATGAAGAAGCTGTAAATGAGGAGAAGATTATGAACGAGGAGGAAACGATGAATGAGGAGGAGATGATGAACGAGGAAGAGATGATGAACGAAGCATTCCGCGATGACAGCGATTTGGACGATGAAGAGGAAGGCGATTTCGAAGAAGATGAGCAGGAGAATACTGGGGCTGCGTATGATGAAGATAACGATGACGATGCCGATGAAGGCGGTGTTATGGACCAAGAAAAGTACTTTTTCGAGCCAGAACAAGCGAAACATCGCGTTCAAGAACCGACGTTGCCGCTTATCGCTGCATTCTCGCAGGTAAGTACTCTCTCTCCTCAGTCCTGATTCAGAACAAGCATCGCTAACGAAAAGGTTTGTTTCGTGTTCAGTGGCGACTGCATAAGACCCTTGCATACCTTGACAGCTGGATATCTGAAGGGTTAGATGTCGTATCTGCCGAACTTGTCGATCCCGACAGCCAAACATCAAAAACACTAGCATCCTCATCTGCGTCTCCAACACCACTTACGCCGATATACGCACGCTGGATCTTTTCCTGTTTACTATTCCTCGAAGAATACCTCTCGGCCGATCAAATGTCGGATCTTCGCAATCTGGCGAAATCATGCGTGAAAATCGTGATTTGGCAAGTGGCGACTGGGAGGATTGGGGCGGATGGGAAGGGCGTAGATGAGAAGCAGGAAGAGATGAGGGTGAATGCTTGGATCGTTCATAGAGCTATCTGTGGCGGATGGGCTCAGAGAGATTTACTTCAAGATGCAGAGAGCATGCTAGCTCAGCTCATCTAGATGGACTGATTTCCTAAGCCACCTCGATGCGAAAGTTGCATATATAATAACAAGGTTCTAGGTCCCATACAACTGTGATACAACGCTTGTCCTGTCATTATGAAAATCTAAAGGTCTCCGGATACTATTTCTGGGCAGATTGACTCGCATCCGGCGCAATGCCTAAACTCTCCAGAGTATCCTGGTACGCCTGTCGCTGTGCCTCGGTTTCTTCTACAGTTGCATAAGTTGTGGCAGAAGGGTGATGCGCCGTTTTGCTGATCTCGCCTGCAGATTCGTTTGCGATCATTTGCGCCACTTCTTCTCTTAGCAAAGTAGCATTAAATTCTTCCAGATGTCGCATGTACTGCGCTTGGATATCCTGGTAATCGTCCACAGGAATCGGCACATCCTCAATCGGTTGGAACAAATCTTCATAATCCGCTTCTTCGATACGGAAATACTCGTCGTCGTCATCTTCTTCCTCGTCATCCTCATCATCTTCAACATCTTGAGGGGCGCCTTGAGTGGCTTGAGCCAGAGTAGAATCTTGTGTTTGAGCTGGCAGATCCTCTTCGGGAGAACTGGCAGCTTCTTCCGCATCATCTTCGGCGAGTCCAGGAGTGTCCCCGTTCCCGCCCAGCTCAGTCTCTGGAACGAAATCGCCATCATCCTCTTCATCGTCATCGAAGTCTGCAATAGTGGCCGGAGTGGCTGGGTTCGCTTCGGCTCCAGCAGCGTTTAACTCATCATCCTCATCGACACGCTTCCGTTTCCTGCTTTCTTGTCCTTCTGATATAGCAGCCGAGGAGAACGTAGTGTGAGGGTCGGCAATTTCCGGCGTATGATGAACTTCAGATCTCGTTTCCATAAGGCTTTCGTGCATATCCATGGGCATGTTCAAGGGATGATCTTCCAAATTCAAGTGTTCAGACGCCGAGCCATGTGCTTCGTTAAGTTTTTCGAGCGCTGAAATGATGGAAGCTGATGGATCGGTTGCAGTATTTCCACTCGTGTTTTCGAGATCATCGGTGGTGTGAGGCAAGTTCAACGGCAGGTATACATGGTCGTCTCCATGATCCATGTTTGCTAAACTGCCATTCTCATGGTAGTCTTCCCCTTCCAGCGCTACGCCTGCTTGACTTCCACCTGGCGTATCGTGATTGACACTATCCTGCTGCGAATCTTCCATTTGATCGTGGTCTTCCTGTACATGGTGTTCCATCGAGCCTTCCTGGGCGGCAGCGGCAGCAGCTAACGAAAAGGCAAGGTATTCGTCAATATTCATATCAACGCCGTTGATGCTGATTACGTTGTCGCCACGATCTCCATCGAGAACGGATTCAGCACGACGACCGTTTTCGTGACTACTATCGTCTCCGTTTGCCTGCTGGGTATCGTCCTCATCTTCATCAGAGAACTCGTTACGGAAATCATCATCGCCAAGACGAGAGGCCACTTCGATCGCATCTGTAATCTGGTTTTGACGTTCTTGCAGCAGGTCGTAGTCGTTCTTCAGTGCTTGATGCGCGTTTTCGAGATCATTGTATTTCTGGACTAGATCAGCATGACTGCGGTGACAAACAAATGTTAATAACATGGTGAAGAGGGCAAGGGCACAATGACTTACACCTTCGTCAACTCTTCGTACTTGACTTTGGTTTGTTCTAGCTCCCCACCCAACTCGCCAACCTTTCTGACACTGCCCGATAGCTGCTGTGCTTTTCTCCTCCTGCTTTCCTGCGCCGCGAGTCGATTCCTCTCCTTCCTTCTAGCAAGCGCTTCTTCCGGTGTCAGAATTCGTTGTCGGCCTCGTTTACGCGGAAGGAGTTCACCATCAGGTCCAATTTGGCTAGGTAACCAGGGTCCGAACGGCCGTCCAACAGGTTCGTCATCTTCATCAGCCGTTGAGCGAAATCCGTCGTGCTCATCAAGAGTAGAATATGCTGGTGACTGCCGTGACGAGGGATCCAGATTATAGTACAGTCCTCGATTACGTCCAGTTCCCGGAGTCTCCATCCTTCGCTTCTTCCTTACCGGATCCGTAGGTTGGCCATTCCGGTCCGCCTGCTTTCCCGAACCGGAAGAGGCTGTACCAGGTCGTATTTGACTAGGCTTTCCTATACTGATACCCTTTCCCGATCGAATACTCTCAAGCAATCCAGCCAACGCGTTTTGTCTACGTCTGGAAGCCGTCGAATTCGTATTTTTGAACATGTTTTGAAGGATTTGCATGTTGGTTTGAGCTACATGATTCGTCGTACGAGCTGCGGCGCTCAATGGAGGGTTCGCCTGTGGAGCCGTCTGGGCTGGTGTAGTTGCAGTATTGGCAGACGAGCTAGGGATCACCGCGACACTGGGCGCAGGTGCGAACCTCACTCGAGTAGGACCAGCTTGTCGGTTGGCAGTAGAGACTTGCACATTCGGTAAGGGAGGAGCCTGATATCCCTGTCTCGGTGTACTGTTTTGCAACTGAGCTTGTAAGGCATCATGAAGCGATCCGGTGTAGGACGAAGTATTCAACTGATACGTAATTTGAGAAGACGAGGCTGGAAGCTGTTGGTGCTGAGCTCGATATGTAGATGTCGCTGCAGTTGTGGGCGACTGCTGCACTGCAGGTGGCCTGGGTAACTGCTGCTGAGACCTCTGCTGTTGCTGTTGAGGTTGTTTATTCTTGTCTCCCAGAGTCCGGAGCAAACTCAAGAGCGCGTTGACGGATTGCTGTTTATTGCCATTCGGCCGAGGAGGGGCAGCCGCAGCTCCCCCTGGTTGCGGCGCCGACATGATGGCTACGGTTGAGCAGCTTGTCGAGTCGGAAGTGGTGAACTGTCGGCTGTTTACAATGTAAACCTTGAACGCCTCGAAGTCAATACATCATGACCGTGTATGGCAAACCCTGAAAAGGTAATCTCGGATCCGAGCAAACAGTTACCTAATCGAGCAGGCGCCTTCCGGCCCAAAATTGGCTCAGTGCTCGGGGAGGATTTTCAGCACTTCATTCCAGGAGCTGGCCACACCCTTATCTGTACCATGCGGCTACCTAGCTCACAGGTATGGTAGCGTTCAGAAACGGTTCCAAACAACATATTCTAGGTCATACAAATGAGGTCCAAGCGCTAATTGATTCGCACCTATACAAGGCTGCCGTCGCATCTCGTAAATATGTGGCAAGCAATAATCAGACAGCGTGATGTTTCGGGTATACCAGTATGGTATCTACACCTCTGACTCTGCAGTCTCTTCCTGCATCTCAGCCAGCCGTCGCCTCATGGCCTGTGCGACGTTTCGAAAGCACTGTTACTATTGACACTCCAACCAGAAGAGCATAGGGCGGTACATACCTTCTCCGTCTTTGTGGGTGCTACTTTTCGACAGATAAGAGCTCCAACCTGATGCCAAAACGGTCAGCCAATGATAAGGATGAATGTGAATGGCCAAATTCAGACTTACAAGTGCCATTAATCCCCCAAAACGTAGCGTCCATGAAACTCCGCTCTTCGCAGCCCCATTGGGATCCGCTCCTCTCGCTTCATCAGAATCCGCTAGCTTGAATATGATAGAGGCAATAATAGCGATCTATGATTTGGATGTGGAGATGAGTAAGCTGCCTCGCTCAAATTCAATTTGAAATTCTTTACAATAAACTGGCGTATTCAAATGATGAAGTCAGTAACACCGCCAAATGATTTCAAGGAGTGTACCTACCTGAGGAAAGACGATAGCAAGATTGTGGATTCCCATGATAGTACCTAACGATATCCGCATTAGCATTCAAGACACAAGCGTCTTTAAGAGCAGGACGTCACTTACCCCCCGCAGGCTTGGTACCAGCGTAATCAACGGTTTCATTGATACCTTCAATATCAGCTGTTGAGAAACTTCTGATCAATCCCGTCCTTTCACCAACAGGAGGTCGGTTGTGTTGTGGGATGTAACCGATTGGCGTAGAAGCGGCTCGAGCGTGACTAGGTCTGTGAGGTGAGGTGGACCGAGGACGGTAAGACGAAGGCGGTTGCCTTGGCGCCACCTTTGCATCATTTCCTCCTTGGCCACGGTCGTCAACTTCTTTTAGGTACTGTGTACAATACGCAGGTATCAGCATGTGAGATGCAGATTTGCGCTGTTCAAGGAACTTACCTCCATGATGATGCTGCCGACGGCGCCGGACGTGAGCCTCGGTCAGTGCGTGGCGAACAGGACACGAGTGTATATTCAACTTACGCAAAAGGCCTATAGTAAATTTCGCAAGTCAGGTTAAGATTTAGCTTTTGCCTGTATTGAGACTTACACCCAACATGATACCGCCCAGCAAATGCCTGTAGAAAGGAAGCTCTAGATAGAATTAGGGTTCTTTCCTAAAGATGTGATATTTAACTCACCGACAAGTGCTATCATTACAGTTGCCTAAGAAGTGCCACGTCATCAGCCGTTCCGTCTTTCGACGAAATCTTGGCCCAACTCACCTGCCAGACTCGATTTATGAAGAAGGTCGTAAACATCAAGCCTCCGAACAGCAATTGTGAGCATGTCCATATGTTTCTGAGCATGAACGGCACTAATGATCAAGGGGTTAGGGTCATGTACCTTCGTTCCAGAGAGGTCGCGACTGGACGCACTGGTTGGCAGTTTCAATGGTCTGCCTTCCCGAGCAGCTTCTGCCTTCCATTGTCGTACCATCTCTTGAATACGCGTCAACTCTCGATCTTCATCGTCTGAATCAGAGTCCGAGTCTTCCTCGACCTTCTCACTTTCGGGCTTGAGTAGTCGATGGTCTCTGGCGGCCAGGTATGGCAAAATGGTACCAGCGACAATCGCAACTATGAAAAGAGGGGCTCCTCAGGTATATCAAGACGCTAGAGGGGACTGACAAAACATACCACAACTGTAGATCAGCAAGGCCAAGCTTCCGGCTCGAGTAGCCTCGTCCGTATCCGGTTCATGACCCAGCTCTGTTGCCATGACTTCACCTACCCACGTTGTCGAATAGAAGAGGTACGGGAACCAGCCCATGAAAGCAGCGATTTGCACATAGCATACTCGTCGAACTGGCTTCGGTAAATGCCGTACAGCTTCATAAATAGTAGATATCACATCGGTGATTTTTCTGTGGAAAGAGTTCATATACCGATAAGCATGATTTCCTATAAAATGAGACATCTCTCGCTCACGATTTCTTTGCGCCGAATTCTGCTTCCCGTTCCTGTTCCTCCTGTGTCCAACAGGTTATCCAGACGGTTACGATGAGTACAAGGATAGCGACAATGCAAACTGACGAAAATCTCAATCAGTAACAAGCAATCTGTCGATTTCACCGAAGTATCTCCTTACCTTTCCGAAATTGACCTCCTCCAACGAGGGTCAATATTGGTATCTTAGCAAGGTTGAGACTTCCTGTAAACATGGACGCAATTCAGCTTTATACTCACGTCTGATAAGGAACGATGCGCACCCATGGCAAACCCAACAACATTTCCAACATGATTGAATCGACCATGCCAAGCGTTTGCAGCTTGAAGTTGTTCTCCTGGAGTGACATCCAATACTAAATTTCGCAGAGAGGCTTGGAGGCTAAAGACAGATACGTGGACTTGATTAAGCAACATATTTAAGAGGGAATTCCAAGTAGCCCAACTCACGCATTAAGAGCAAAATCCAAGGCATAGAAGGCAGTGACGGCGATACCGATTGCGATATCCTTGGCCTACATGAACGCATATTTTGAGTACGTGCACGAAGTGAGGACAAACCTGGACGATTGGTACTCACCAGCTTCTCCCGACGAGGATCCCAGTCAGCCGCACCCCCTCTGAAGATGTTGACGAGAGTTTTGGCAATGGGTACCGTAAAGGCCAAGGCCAAGCCGGCAAAAACAAGAACGATGGTAGCCATTACAATCCAGTACCGCCGCCGGTAACGAGAAGTCGATGAATCGGAAATGGCTCCGATCAAGGGTTGTGCAATGAGGCCAGAAACTACCCACGTCACGTCAGTAAAGTATGTGGCCGTGATAAAAGGTATACATTTAGCTTACTTGGGCCAGCAAGCCATACCAAGGAGGTCAGCTGCTCGGTCAAACCTAGATCCAGGAGATATGGAGTCCCGTATCCTAATTCAACCACCCAGGCTACCTAAGGAGGGTATATTGTATGGAGTGAGGCCATGAAGTTCGCTGAACAGTGATTTGCTTACCTGAGCACCTCCCATCGATATCGTCAACGCAATTATACTCCATACCGACTTCTTCACGTTGACTTTCTTCTTGTGGCCTTGGGTCCCAGGTACAGGACTTCTACTTCTACTCCTGCTTCCCCGTGCATGGTCCCCAACCATCAATGTACCATTGCCTTCAGCCCTCTCCCGTTGCCTTGCAGTGGCAATGGGCGAACTCCGAGAAGAACCCGCTTCGGACCGCTCGGATACGGTGTATAACCGATTTGATTGTCCCTTTCGTATCGGAGTCGGGGACAAGAGACTTTGCCGCTCCCCCTTACTGGAAGCCCTCGATGCTGGTGATGCCGGGGACTTCGGTTTCATGAGCGAAGACAGAGAAGTGTACGCTGAATCCCGTGGGGAGGCATTCTGTGCGGGAGATGATTCCTCGTTATCGATTGTCATCTCGGGCGATCTCGTCGTTTGTGCCCCGGGCTAACGAAAACACGAACTGGCGTGCAGTCTGAAGTGAATGACCGAGAGGTAATGGACCTTAGATAGCCACCTCAACGTGGTTGATCGGAGTTGTCGACGGCTGTCACCTTGTCGGTGCAAAGCGACAAGATCAACAACTGAATAACGTGGGAGACTCACTGACGTCATGAATGATAAGCTGCTCCCGTTAATTATAGATGCTTCACCCAGCCGATACTGCACCACAGATGCAATTGGAATGAACAAGGGTCGGGATGCATGAGGACCGTCATAAAAAGGTTGACAGACTTCATGTATGTTCATATAACAGTTGTAAAAGTGCCCGCGCCGAAGCAGGCCACCACCGAAGCATATGCTGGGGTGTGATTGATGAGCACATGATGCTGCTACTCTCGAGTATATATCGATTTATTTGTATCGTGGTGGATACTAGATTTGACAGCATGCAGCCACCATCCTTCTTAAATCACATCTGACATATTGAGCTCCTTAGACGATCCTCGATACTCAGATGATAGGAAACGGCTTTTACCGTTTCCAGCAGGGTACGCAAATCTATTGCCTACTTGCCGCCTTTGTTACTCAAGACCTCAAAAAACGCAGTCTGAGGAACATGGATGTTGCCTGCCCCGAGACTCTTGAGCTTTGCCTTTCCTCTCTTTTGTTTTTCGAGATGCTTCATCTGCAGTTCGTCATCGGTCGAGTTCGCGGAGGTTAGTCGACATTCACGGTATTGCGCCGGGACTGAAACTCACCTTTCGCTCGTAGTGGCCTCCGTAAAGCCCTGCTGTGACATCTTTCCGCATCGCCGACAAGCTGTCAAAAACGGAACAATGTTCGTTAGTCTAGCACATCAAGAACTTCTGTTTTCCGAGTTCGCCTACTTTTCTCTCGCAATAACTTTATTTCCAACCTGCGCTTGAATGGCCACTTCGAACAGTTGACGCGGTATGACACCACCTGCGATGCCAAACCAAACGATATTGGATGTCAGTTTCACAATGCATCTCGCCTTACGTCCTGTACGCTTCGACTAACGAAGCTTTTTTGTCCATTCACGGCCCACAGTCAAAGCCTTGGATCGATGGATAATCACTGACAGATGAAAAGAGGCATGATCAGGAAACGGGTTGGACTAGACACAAAGTAGGAATGGGGGACTTACTGGCAAGCGCATCGATAGGTTTGCCATTCAACATGAGATTCAACTGCCGTAGTAGCCACAATTCGTGTCAGGGCAGATATCCCGATGAAGGTAGATCGCATGCGTACCTTTACCAGATCACTGGGTGCGTAACCGGCATCTTCGTAATCGAAAGAAGCATATCCCTTACTCCTGTAACAAGCAGAACGCACCGATTGTCACATTCCGGTCAGCATCGAACAAACCTCTCATGGAAAGTGCCTGCGGCTATACGTACCTGCTCTTCAAGCTGCTGAAAAATTCCGTCGCGATCTCACTCAAAGGTAATTGGTACCGTAAAACTGCGCGGTCGGTAGACTCTACGAATTTGTATTCCAGCTCTATACCACGATGTTCATTGCACAGTTCCATCATTTCTCCAATAAACGTCTGCGGAACCATTATCGTTGCATGCACTGAACGAGATCAAGTATTAGCCGATACGAAATGGCTGGAAGCTGACATGCGCATACCAATTGGCTCCTCGACCTGTAGAATCCTCGAAGTCTTGTCGTGTGAGTCGGGGAACACGGCTGGATTCGAGATGATTTCTTCCGTTCCATCTTTGTATACGACTGATAGGTAAAGATTAGCACAGACGATATGTAATAGCAAGCAGTGCAACACGAACCCTTGTAAGGTACAGTCGGTGCCGTAACGCATACATCCGCACCGTATTCGTCGTTGAGACGCTGCACAAGAACGGACATGTGCAAAGTGCCTAAAAAGCCTAACCGACAGCCTTGCCCTAAAGCTGCGGATGACTCCCGTTGGACGGTCACTAATGCACCAAACGAGAGAACATCAGCACGGTGACATCTGTGTGTACTTTGACAACACT